>CM046450.1:25226715-25596715 GCA_025506515.1 Flaveria trinervia | reverse complement strand
GTTGAGGTTAGCTCAACGACGACGATGATAGTGATGGTTGTAGGACCGGTGAAGGGGGTCACTTACAACACAACAACACAAATAGGAGATCAACCAAACTTAAACAAACAGTGAACTGGATTAACCACAAGAAAGACACTAAGAACACAAGTAATGTAAGAGACAAACACAAGAACACAAGTATATGGTTTTCAAGAATGCAGTATATTGCTTTCTCTATGTTCTATTACAAGTGTTAAGAAGCATATCAATAAAGTTACAAAAACATGAGATACTTATACTATATCCTACAGCCGGCCATACTATGAAAGCCAGGTAGATACAATTATTAGGACCTGGTATTTGAACGAAATACCAACTGATTAACGTGTTAAACCAAACCAAATAGTGCGGAATCCTATTTGATTGGGGATCCAATCAGTGAGAACGCACGTAGAAACAATAACGTATTGAATCTAACGTCAAGAATCGGTTAGGAATCGATCTACAGCGTTCTATGAACTTGGAGTATGAACTTAGAGGCTTTTGGACGGCTAGGGTACGTCTGGAGTCGAAGTGGATTGAATGCTTACGTTTTTCCACAAATTAGGTGGTATTTATAGGTTAGGGTTTGTCATTCGGGCGACTGAACCATCAGCATGGTTCATTCGTGCGATTGAGACATGCGGTTGATCCACTCGCATGACTGAGTATTCAGTCGTGCGACTGAGCCAATCTCATGTTATAGTCATACGACTGATCCAGTCTCCTGGTTCAGTCGTGTGACTGAGTCATTCGTATGAAGTTGTTCATGCGTATGGTCCATTAGCATGGGCCATTCGCATGATGACTTCATGTTATTAAGTTTGAATGTATTAATTGTCATAACATTATTTATATTAATTCAAGCAACCACAAACCTATATAATCAAGTCAATATGCGATAAACAACTCATTAATGAAATATTAAACATTATAAACACAACCAAATATTTGTATTTCATCATGTACCCAATAATTACATAAGTGTAAGACATATTACATTCAGATCAGGATCTAGGTACATATATGTATCAACAAACTCCCCCTCGGACCTAGATCTATCTATTGTCTAACATCTTTCATGATTTCCTCAAACTTCTTGTACTTAGCTTCTTTGGTGACTCTTGTGTTTATCTCAAAAGCAAAACAGAGTCTTATCACTTTCTGGAACTGTAAAGCTTGTACAATATCCTGTGGGTCGTAGAACAGTGGCCACTTGTATAAAGTATAAACATCTTGTGTTGACAAGTTGGTGAGCCACATCGGGTCAAACACCCTTATGGTTTCCATTATGCCATTCCTGTTCAAGACTATCACGGCCTCTCTCGTTCTCTAATCGTAGTACCACCATTTGAAGTGTGGAGTGAAGTCCTGTGGCATCTCACGTAATGGGATCTTTGACAATGTACGTGGTGGACTCCAGTTCAGCACTACTCTAGGTTTGCCAGTTATGGCATCAACCTCAGATCTTCTGATGTACCTCGTTGGTTGTTGAGGTTTGAAATTGACCCATCTGGTGTGGTACTCCCTTTTTAGAGCAGCTTCAAACCAACCTGACATCTTACGAGGGTCACCATATAGCAATTTTAACTTTGCTAACTGGTTGAGCTCAAAACCTGGAAGAGTCTTCAGATCGTGTGGGAATCTGAAGTACTCAATTCCCTTCTCATGTTTAACCGCGTAAACATTGAGGTCTGCAAAATGTGCCCACGTTATGATCCTGCCTGCCATCTTTTGATGTTTCTTGACCTGATACAGTTTGGTGTAGACAGTTGACGTGGTAGCGTTGCGTTGGGCTCTTATCTCTTCAAAACACGCTGCCTATTCAGACTTTTTGATATTGACTTCGGCGTCTGAGGCTTGGGCCTTCTCTTTACCTTTTTCTGACTCTTGCTCCACTTTATCCATAGTCTCAAAAGTGTCACTGACAAGAGTTTCTCCCAGATTTGGAATGACATTTCCCTCATTGTCAGTGTACTCTGGATAATGTTGTGCAGTGACATCTTCAATCTTGATCTCATTGACATCCTGAAGCTCATCGTCACTCTCCTCTTGCACAGTTGGAGCATCTTTCACAATCTCTTCAGCGTTTAGCTGGAACATTTCGGCTATCTGCTCGTCAGTGAGATTGTGAATGATTTCTCCTTCTTCAGGAGTATACATTACCTATCTCCTGACAATACCCTGCAGATCAAGAATCAATGTTAGTTGAGTCTTGACCTGTTGGAGGGGAGCAATATCATATTCATCTCTTTGAAATCTGGATCTGCTTGATTTAAACATTCAACACAACAATCATTAGTTAATAATCAAGGCATAATCATTTACATTACATATCAACATTCATTTCATTAATTTTACACATGATCCAAATACAAGTGATTTTAAATAACAATAAAACATCTAAGCATTACTCTTGTCCTGGAGCATAGGCTCTTCTGCTGACGGGGCTAATGTGGAGACACCTTCATCTTGTGCTCTTTTGGTCCTCCTTTGACTGGCAGATGTGGCACCCGCAGCAGGTGAGTCATCATCATCATCATCATCACTAACATCATCTCCAACATCACCAGCAACATCAGTATCATCATCACCATCATCATCCTCATCATCACTATCATTATCACTATCATCCCCATCCCCTTCCTTAATCTTAAGAGGCTCTTCCTTGGATCCGTTTAGACGTAGCATGATGGTATTGTTAGTAGTCTCCAACTCCTCAATCTTCTTTGCTCATAGGGCATTCTGCTCTTGGAGTTGAGACATCTCTGCACGTTGAGCCTCCATTTGTTGTGCCTGCTGAGCTTGGGCAGCAGTATGGTCTACTAGCTGTCGCAGCTGAGCAGTCTTCTCTTCGTCTGCCGCCAACAACCTCAGCACCATACGTTTAAGTGCCGAGAGTTGTTCCTCTACCCCACTGGGAGGCAGAGGTGATCCTGATGTGTAGGAAGGGTATGATGGTGGTACAGCATGGTGGCTAGTGGTGGTGGTGGTGGTAGTGGTGTAGATTGGGGTTGGTATGACAGGTGGAGATGTGGCTGTAGTAGTGGAGGGTGGAGGTGTTATAGTGGTAGTGGGTGGTATGGTAGTGGAGGTAGCTGTGGTGGTGGATGGAGTAGTAGATGTGGTGGTAGGAGGTGGAATGGTTGATAAAGTAGTGGGAGTTATGGTGGTAATGAAGGTGAGTCATATCTTCTTCTTCTTCATGCCATGGGGCTGAGCCATCATCTTCTTCCTTGATCCTATCGAGGAGGATGCTCCCCCTAGAACACGGATTGGCGGATCGGGAGCATAAGTAGGGTCAGCAGCAGTCTCTCCCGATCAACCTGGGCGTTCACCACCACCCGGAGCCCTCCTTCTGTAGAACGACTTTACTTCCCACAGTCCGAGTCAGAGGCTCCTCATCCGACTCCTCCTCATCCTCACCAGGTATGAAACCCTGGTGGAATCTAGCAGTCTCAGCGATATCTCCCATAGGGGCAGATGTTGGAGATACAATATCAGCAATGGGGCACGTTGGTTGAGTGGGCCCTTCATCTCCACCATTCCCGCTATCATCATCGTCGGAGTCATCATCTGGTAGCTGCAGCTGCTCTACCTAGATTCACTGTCAATGTGATGCCATTTACGTTTAGCTGGCACCACGTAATCCTCCTGGGCCGGATGCCCACATAGTCTCCTCATAGGGGGCTTAACCTGCTTCCCCTGTAGACCTTCATCCTACCCATAGGTGGTATCATCCATCACTTCTAGTACAACTGCATCCTCCTTCTCCTTCGGCAAGGAAGGGAGCTTCTGGTCGATAATCATCTGCATAAAGCGAGGTACATGCAGAAGCCCTCCTTTCCTTTCCCCTCAATGTTCTCCACCAAGTAGGTGAAGATCATCCTGGAGAAGCTGAACGGGTGGTTCAACACAACGCATCATATGCGTTCTGAATCTGATAGGAGAGCTCATCAAAGCCTCCCTTCCGTGACGCTATACACTTTAGAAGAACGTGTGCAAGGTACTTGAACTGGGGGCACACATTGCTCTTGTTGAGCACCCCTGCATTGATGCCCCCAGTGTACTTGGAGCTCAAAAAACATCCTCGGACAGTAAGGGGATGTAGTCTAGTAGGGCAGTCAGCGTCGTCTCCAAATTGCAACATCATCCTGAGATCATCCTCAGTGATCTCAATGGCCTCTCCAAATATAGAACTACGGATACGATGAGGCTCTGAGGATCTATCAACTACAACGCCTTCCCAGAAGGCCTGCTAAATAGAACGGTATGGTGTACATGGAGTAGAGATGGCGTGAAAGATCCTCGATCTCCTGAGAAACGTGATGATGCCAGAAAAGTCAGGAGTGTGTTTGGATGATTGATCCAGATGAGCACAAATATTGTGCTTAGTGCTCATGGTCCACCGACTCGCCATCTATTACACAATGAAAATAACGTTAGTATCCGTTGATTAATAATATCTTGAATCACTTGGACTTGATAGTATTCTTTTTGATATGTCATGCAAATGAGACTGTGCGACTGAGATCTAGTCGTGCGAATGAGTAGTGCGACTTGGATCTAGTCGTGCGAATTACCTCATACGTACGACTTGTCATGCGACTGAGCTCACACGTATGTAAACTCATTCATGTATATCAGTCGTGCAACTGAACTCACACACATGATTCAGTCATGCGGTTTAGCCATTTGCACTACTCAGTCGTCCGACTGAAGTTCATCAACCTGTCCAGTCGCATGACAGACTGCTGTTCAATTCAATTCAAGTTTTGACCAATTCTTATCATTGACGTCTTGTTTTGGTTCATTTGACTCGCAATCATTATACTTAACACCTGATAACATTGATTTAAGTTGTTGGCTTATTTTAATTGGGTAACTTAGTCCAACAGGTCTTGTTTCTTGTTTTGGGCCGAACGTATCGATTTAGGAGTCAAATTGAATGAAACATTGTTGGATTGAACCGCATTATACTTGTAAAGTCAGTAAAAATCATCAGTTCACAACAGTCTGAGATATAGTATGATCGAATGAAAATTTGGCAGAGTAACGTTAGTCGTGCGAATTAGGGCTAATTTGGGAGTGATGAGTCTCTTCGACCTACTCCCCCTCTATTTATACTGAATGTGAATTCAATCGTACGTTTGAACTCATACGCTCATTTCATTCGGGCGAATGGACCTAAGTCGTACAACTGGATCAGTCGCTCACCTTCAGTCGTCCAACTAGAGTTCAGTCGTGCGACTTGTTCATTCTCCCACTCTCAATCGGCCGAATGGCTCATTCGTATAAGCCATTCGGTTTAATGGTCCATACTCATGTCCATTCGATTGTTTAATGCATGATTGTGGTCCATTCACATGATTGGTCCATACTCATGGTCCAGTCGTGCGAATGGGTCATACACTTGACATTTTTCTTACTTTAAGACCATTTGACATTTAAGCCCTTGTAAACTGTTAATTTTACATTATGAACATTTGATCATCTCAGACATGATCATTTTATACTTAAGAACTTTTGGATCACCTCAGACATGATTTTTTTAAAACTTTTTGTCACCTCAGACGTGACCCATTTATTTGAAAGCACGTGTGGTCACCTCAGACGTGACCATTTAGATGATAAGGCCCCTTATCAACTTCCATGACATAGTCCGATACTATACAAATCTGAAAAAGACTAACTTTGTAATTACGTAAAAGAAATAGTAATGTAAGTTACACTAAGATATATTTTGTGTTTTTTTAGGGTTAATTTCTACGATGTAACTCTAAGGAATAATTCTTCTGAGGGGTCAGCCTTAATCGTTTAAATCATACATGGACCAATTCAAGATGGAATCATACAGGATATCTAAATCATTTAAGACCAGTTTACTAACACCTTTGATACTCTATTCTTGGTTTTCATCTAGAGTCATTTAGCAAGTTTAGGAAATCATACTAGTACTATTAGGTCCCCACGCTGATTTCAACTTTCAAGATCTGTAGCCACAGTGATTGTCATTATACTTGTCCTCTTAAATCCATACACAGACTTTCAATCTAGTTGGGTGATCATTTTAGGTTTGTTTATTTCAACAAGCATTTGTGGATCCCACACTTATATGGTAATCAACATTCCTCAGGAGATTTTCGAGCGGTCTTAGGGTAGGATTCAAGAAGAGACTATTTTTAGAACTTTCAAAGAGAAGCCAATCCTTAGGTCAGTGCTATCGCACAGCAAAGAGGCGGAAAACAACAATGAGTCTAGAATATATAGGTTATGCTTATCCTCAGGTCAGTGCCACCGCACAACAGAGAGGCACATAATCTCTCTTCTTGTTTGAGCAATTTTTCTTCTTTATGCACAGATCTCACCAACAACCTAGGTTATCAGTTTGATTGTATTTGCATTTTTTATGTCCTTATGCTCATGCTTTGGTCTTACGCACACTTTTGTGGCGTTTATTTTGCTTATCACCCCTTATTGGAATCTTGTTGATTGTGTTAACCAGGATAAGGCGTTACCTACAGCTAGTCAAACATTTTAGTTTAATCTTGAGATCACCAACAGGTTTAGTCATCTATTGTGTTGAATCTACCGACATATCATCTATGGTCTAGCAACCTCTAGGTCTACTTTCTTTGTGTTACCTTAGTAGTAGCTAGCTTATCTATCATAGTTCCTTTTATATTGCTCAGACTACACATATTTATACTTGAAGTTTACATCTTTTTCAATTTTGAATTTTACAGTCCCAAATGGTTTGTACCTATGTACTATCATATTTCAAACATTGAATCAGTATCACACATACAATCTTATTTATTTTCAGCTTGCCTCTCCTTTTCCCTTGTTTTTTTTCATACCTATTCTCCCCCTAAAATACTAAAACCTCTAAGGATTTGCGTTTTAGGATTTTAATGGGCAAGGAAAGGCACTAATTGTAATTAAACTAGTTAAACAAACACAAAAGGACAAACTAAAATAACACTAAAATTTAAAAATTAAAAGAAAGTAGACGTGACGCATCAGACTATACATGGTCATCTTCAAGAATGACCTCACTTTTCTTTTTAACGCCATTGACCTCACTTTTCTAAGTTCGTACTCCAAGTTCATAGAACGCTGTAGATCGATTCCTAATCGATTCTTGACGTTAGATTCAATACGTTATTGTTTCTACGTGCGTTCTCAATGATTGGATCCCCAATCAAATAGGATTCCGCACTATTTGGTTTGGTTTAACACGTTAATCAGTTGGTATTTCGTTCAAATACGTTATTGTTTCTACGTGCGTTCTATGAACTTTGACAAACCATGTTTTCTATATCTGTTAGAGGTCAATGGCGTTAAAAAGAAAAGTGAGGTCATTCTTGAAGATGACCATGTATAGTCTGATGCGTCACATCTACTTTCTTTTAATTTTTAAATTTTTATGTGGTTATTTAGTTTGTCCTTTTGTGTTTGTTTAACTAGTTTAATTACAATTAGTGCCTTTCCTTGCCCATTAAAATCCTAAAACGCAAATCCTTAGAGGTTTTAGTATTTTAGGGGGAGATAGGTATGAAAAAAACAAGGGAAAAGGAGAGACAAGCTGAAAATAAATAAGATTGTAAGTGTGATACTGATTCAATGTTTGAAATATGATAGTACACAGGTACAAACCATTTGAGACTGTAAAATTCAAAATTGATGAAAAGATGCAAACTTCAAATATAAATCTGTGTAGTCTGAGCATATAAAAGGAAATATGATAGATAAGCTAGCTACTACTAAGGTAACACAAAGAAAGTAGACTTAGAGGTTGTTAGACCACATATGATATGTCGGTAGATTCAACACAATAGATGACTAGACCTGTGGTGATCTCAAGATTACAGTAAAATGTTTGACTAGCTGTGGGTAACGCCTTATCCCTGATTAACACAATCAACAAGATTCCAATAAGGGGTGACGAACAAAATAAACGCCACAAAAGTGTGCGTAAGACCAAAGCATGAGCATAAGGACATACAAAAATGCAAATACAATCAAACGGATAACCTAGGTTGTTGGTAAGATCTGTGCATAAAGAAAAAAAATTGCTCCAACAAGAAGAGAGGTTATGTGCCTCTCTGTGTGCGGTGGCACTGAACTGAGGATAAGCATAACCTATATATTCTAGAACTCATTGTTGTTTGCCGCCTCTTTGCTGTGCGATGGCACTGACCTAAGGATTGGCTTCTCTTTGAAAGTTCTAAAATAGTCTCTTCTTGAATCCTACCCTAAGACCGCTCAAAAATCTCCTGAGGAATGTTGATTACCATATAAGTGTGGGATCCACAAATGCTTGTTGAAATAAACAAACCTTAAAATGATCACCCAACTAGATTGAAAGTCTGTGTATGGATTTAAGAGGACAAGTATACTAACAATCACTGTGGCTACAATTCTTGAAAGTTCAAATCAGCGTGGGGACTTAATAGTACTAGTATGATTTCCTAAACTGCTAAATGACTCTAGATGAAAAACAAGAATAGAGCATCAAAGGTGTTAGTTAACTGGTCTCAAATGATTTAAATATCCTGTATGATTCCATCTTGAATTGGTCCATGTATGATTTAAACGATTAAGGCTGACCCCTCAGAAGAATTATTCCTTAGAGTTACATCTTAGAAATTAACCCTCACAAAAACATAAAATATATCTTAGTGTAACTTACATTACTATTCTTTTACGTAATTACAAGTTAGTCTTTTTCAGATTTGTGTAGTATCGGACTATGTCATGGAAGTTGATAAGGGACCTATCATCTAAATGGTCACGTTGAGGTGACCGCACGTGCTTTCAAATAAATGGGTCACGTCTGAGGTGACAAAATTTTTTAAAAAAATCACGTCTGAGGTGATCCAAAAGTTTTTAAGTATAAAATGATCATGTGTCTGAGATGATCAAATGTTCATAATATAAATTTAACAGTTTACAAGGGCTTAAATTTTAAATGATCTTAAAGTAAGAAAAATGTCAAGTGTAGAACCCATTCGCACGACTGGACCATGAGTATGGACCAATCATGCGAATGGACCATAATCATGCATTAAACAGTCGAATGGACATGAGTATGGACCAATCATGCGAAGGACCATAATCATGCATTAAACAGTCGAATGGACTGAGTATGGACCATTAAACCAATGGCTTATCGAATGAGACATTTGGCCGATTGAGAGTGGAGAATGAACAAGTCGCACGACTAAACTCTAGTCGGACGACTGAAGGTGAGCGACTGATCCAGTCGCACGACTTAGGTCCATTCGCCGAATGAAATGAGCGTATGAGTTCAGTCGTACGATTGAATTCACATTCGGGATAAATAGAGGGGGAGTCGGTCGCAGAGACTCATCACTCCCAAATTAGCCCTAATTCACACGACTAACGTTACTCTGCCAAATTTTCATTCGATCATACTATATCTCAGATTGTTGTGAACTGACGATTTTTATTGACTTTACAGGTATAATGCGTTTCAATCCAACAATGTTTCATTCAGTTGACTCCTAAATCGATACGTTCGGCCCAAAACAAGAAACAACACCTATTGGACTAAGTCACCTAATTAAAATAAGCCAACAACTGAAATCAATGTTATCAGGTGTTAAGTATAATGATTGCGAGTCAAATGAACCAAAACACGATGTCAAATGATAAGAATTGGTCAAAACTTGATTTGAATTGAACAGCATTCTGTCATGCGACTGGATAGGTTGATGAACTTCAGTCGCACACGACTGAGTAGTGCAAACGGCTAAACCGCACGACTGAATCATGCGTGTGAGTTCAGTCGCCACGACTGATATACACGAATGAGTTTACATACGTGTGAGCTCAGTCGCATGACAAGTCGTACGTATGAGGTAATTCGCACGACTAGATCTAAGTCGCATTACTCATTCGCAAGACTAGATCTCAGTCGCATAGTCTCATTCGCACGACAGATCAAAAATAATATTATCAAGTCCAAGTGGTTCAAGATATTATTAATCAATAGATACTAACATTATTTTCAATGTGTAACAGATGGCGAGCCGGTGGACCATGAGCACTAAGCACAATATTTGTGCTCATCTGGATCTATCATCCAGACACGCTCCTGACTTTTCTGGCATCATCATTTCTTAGGAGATCGAGGATCTTTCACGCCATCTCTATTCCGTGTACACCGTACCATTCTATTTAGCAGGCCTTCTGGGAAGGCGCTGTAGTTGATAGATCCTCAGAGCTCATCATATCTGTAGTTCTATATTTGGAGAGGCCATTGAGATCACTGAGGATGATCTCAGGATGGTGTTGCAGTTTGGGGACGACGCTGACTGCCTACTAGACTACATCCCCTTACTGTCAGAGGATGTTTTCTGCCGCCAAGTATGCTGGGAACATCAATGCAGGGGTGCTCAACAAGAGCAACCTGTGCCCCCAGTTCAAGTACCTTGCACACGTTCTGCTAAGTGTATAGCATCACGGAAGGGAGGCTTTGATGAGCTCTCTGATCAGATTCAGAACGCATATGTTGCGTTGGTGCTGAACCACCCGTTCAGCTTCTCCAGGATGATCTTCACCTACTTGTTGGAGACATTAAGAGGAAAGGAAAGGAGGCTTCTGCATGTACCTCGCTTTATGCAGATGATTATCGACCAGAAGCTCCATTCCTTGCCGAAGGAGAAGGAGGATGCAGTTGTACTAGAGGTGATGGAGATACCACCTTGGGTAGGATGGGAAGCAGGTTGAGCCCCCTGTGAGGAGACTATTTGGGCATCCGGGCCGGGGAGGATTACGTGGCACCAGCTAACGTAAATGCGTCACGTTGACAGTGACTCTGAGGTAGAGCAGCTGCAGCTACCAGATGATGACTCCGACGATGATGATAGCGGGAATGGTGGAGATGAAGGGCCCACTCAACCAACGGGCCCCACTGCTGATATTGTATCTCCAGCATCTGCCCCATCGGAGATATCATTGAGACTGCTGGATTCCACCAGGATTTCATACCTAGTGAGGAAGAGGAGTCGGATGAGGAGTCGGATGAGGAGCCTCTGACTCGGACTGTGGGAAGTAAAGTCGTTCCCACAGAATGAGGGCTCCGGGTGGTTGGTGAACGCCCAAGTAGATCGGGAGAGACTGCTGCTGACCCTACTTATGCTCCCGATCCGCCAAGCCGTGTTCTAGGGGGAGCATCCTCCTCGACAGGATCAGGAAGAAGAGGATGGCTCAGCCCCACGGCATGAAGAAGAAGAAGAGATGACTCACCTTCATTACCACCACAACTCCCACTACTTTATCAACCATTCCACCTCCTACCACCACATCTACTACTCCATCCACCACCACAGCTACCTCCACTACCATACCACCCACTATCAATACCACACCTCCACCCTCCACTACTACAGCCACATCTCCACCTGTCATACCAACCTCAATCGACACCACTGCCACCACCACCAGCACTAGCCACCATGTTGTACCACCATCATACCCGTCCTACACATTAGGATCACCTCTGCCTCCCAGTGGGGTAGAGGAATAGCTCTCTGCAGTTAACCGTATGGTGTGAAGCTGTTGGCGGCAGACGAAAGAAGACTGCTCAGCTGCGAAGCTAGTAGACCTTACTGCTGCCCAAGCTCAGCAGATATCTTAGCAGGCACAACAGATGGAGGCTCAACGTGCAGAGATGTCTCAAACCGGGAGCAGAATGCCCTATCAGCAAAGAAGATTGAGGAGTTGGAGACTACTAACAAGACCATCATGCTACGTCTGAAAGGATCCAAGGAAGAGCCTCTTAAGATTAAGGAAAGGGATGGGGATGATAGTGATGATGACAGTGATGACGAGGATGATGATGGTCATGATGATACTGATGCTGCTGGTGATGTTGGAGATGATGTTAGTGATGATGATGATGATGATGACTCACTGCTGCTGGTGCCACATCTCCCAGTGAAAGGAGGACCAAAAGAGCACAAGATCAAGGTGCCTCCACATCAGCCCCGTCAGCAGAGAGCCGATGCTCCAGGACAAGAGTAATGCTTAGATGTTTTATTGTTATTTAAATCACTTGTATTTGGATCATGTGTAAAATTAATGAAATGAATGTTGATATGTAATGTAAATGATTATGGCTTGATTATTAACTAATGATTGTTGTGTTGAATATTTAAATCAAGCAGATCCAGATTTTCAAAGAGATGAATATGATATTGCTCCCCTCCAACAGGTCAAGACTCAACTGACATTTATTCTTGATCTGCAGGGTATTGTCAGGAGATCGGTAATGTATACTCCTGAAGAAGGAGAAATCATTCATAATCTCACTGACGAGCAGATAGCCAATGTTCCAGCTAAACGCTGAAGAGATTGTGAAAGATGCTCCAACTGGCAAGAGGAGAGTGACGATGAGCTTCAGGATGTCAATGAGATCGAGATTGAAGATGTCACTGCATAACATTATCTAGAGTACACTGACAATGAGGGTGTCATTCCAAATCTGGGAGAAACTCTTGTCAGTGACACTTTTGAGACTATGGATAAAATGGAGCAAGAGTCAGAAAAAGATAAAGAGAAGGCCAAGCCTCAGACGCTGAAGTCAACATCAAAAAGGCTGAATGGGTAGTGTGTTTTGAAGAGATAAGAGCCCAACGCAGCGCTACCACGTTAACTGTCTACACCAAACTGTATCAGGTCAAGAAATATCAAAAGGTGGCTGGCAGGATCACAACGTGGGCACATTTTGCAGACCTCAACATTTACGCGGTTAAACATGAGAAGGGAATTGAGTACTTCAGATTCCCACATGATCTAAAGACTCTTCCAGGTTTTGAGCTCAACCAGTTAGCAAAGTTAAAATTGCTATATGCTGACCCTCTTAAGATGTCAGGCTGGTTTGAAGCTGCTCTAAAGAGGGAGTACCACACCAGATGGGTCAACTTCAAACCTCAACAACCAACGAGGTACATCAGAAGATCTGAGGTTGATGCCATAACTAGCAAACCTAGAGTAGTGCTGAAGTGGAGTCCACCACGTACATTGTCAAATATCCTATTACGTGAGATGCCACAGGACTTCACTCGACACTTCAAATGGTGGTACTATGATTGGAGAACGGGAGAGGCCGTGATAGTCTTGAACAGGAATGGCATAATGGAAACCATAAGGGTGTTTGACCCGATGTGGCTCACCAACTTGTCAACACAAGATGTTTATACTTTATACAAGTGGCCACTGTTCTACGACCCACAGGATATTGTTGATACATATATGTACCTAGATCCTGATCTAAATGTAATATGTCTTACACTTATGTAATTATTGGGTACTTAATGAAATACAAATATTTGGTTGTGTTTATAATGTTTAATATTTCATTAATGAGTTGTTTGTCGCATATTGACTTGATTATATAGGTTTGTGGTTGCTTGAATTAATATAAATAATGTTATGATGATTAATACATTCAAACTTAATAACATGAAGTCATCATGCGAATGGCCCATGCTAATGGACCATACGCATGAACAACTTCATACAAATGATTCAGTCACAAGACTGAACCAGGAGACTGGATCAGTCGTATGACTATAACATGAGATTGGCTCAGTTGCACGACTGAATACTCAGTCGTGCGAGTGGATCAACCGCATGTCTCAATCGCACGAATGAACCATGCTGATGGTTCCGTCGCCCGAATGACCAAACCTAACCTATAAATACCACCAATTCATGAAAAAACGTAAGCATTCAATCCACTTCGACTCCTGACGTACCCTAGCCGTCCAGAAGCCTCTAAGTTCGTACTCCAAGTTCATAGAACACTGTAGATCGATTCCTAATCGATTCTTGACATTAGATTCAATACGTTATTGTTTCTACGTGCGTTCTCACTGATTGGATCCCCAATCAACTAGGATTCCGCACTATTTGGTTTGGTTTAACACGTTAATCAGTTGGTATTTCATTCAAAAACCATGTCCTAACAATTGGTATCAGAGCGTTGGCTCTTGATTACGTGTTGATTCAATAGTTTTGATACAAAAATGGGATCTTTGGCTTCTGAAGATATTGGTCTTGGCTTCGGAAGATTTCACACTTAGAATATTTTTGTTGCATGTGTGAAACTTCCGAAGCATTTTTCTTTAGTACTTGTGCAACATGCATGTAGAAAGACTTTGGTTGCTTCAGCCTTTATGCATATTCTTTATAAACTCCCCCTAAGCTGATGCTACCAAAACTCTTGAAGACTTCAAATATCAACAGTCCTCATCAGGATGATAACCAACCCTTTCTTCATGAGATGGTCAGGATCCTTCAGACTGTCAAAATGTTTTCTCATGTCAAAGAGATCATGTAGAGGCAACTAAAACATGTATTGCCAAGTGTAGACATTCTCAATGCCATGATCTCTGATGACATGCCACCTTTCTGGATTTGTAGTGTATGTCTAGGATAGGATGGGTCTTTTTGATGTAAGAGGAGCTATTGGAATGGGAGATGATGGAGCATCCTCTGCCTGCACATCCTCAAGATGTTCTGACTCATCTTGAGGTTTAGAAAAGGATGCAGTCTTCTTCTTCTTCTTAGGCTTTGGTTTAGAAGCCATCCTTTTCTTTCTCTTTACAACTTTTAACTGAGAAGACTGGCTTGCAGTACCAGATTGATCTTCATTGTCTTTCTCAGTTGGGTCTTCAACTCTCACAGGTTCAGATTGAGAGTGAGTTTGACCCTGCTATGGATGAGAAGATGAAGCTTGCTGAGATTCAACAAGAGGTCCAGGTTATGATGTCTTTGGTTGTTCAACCTTAACCTCCACTTCAAGTGGGCTTGACTTGGAGGGGAATGTAAGTCAACCAGTTCTCCACTCTTGATCTTCTTCTTGATCACCCTGATATGCTCATCCATACAGCTTCAAGAAGCTCATCATCCTCTGCCTCTCAACAGATTTCTTCATGCTTTTTTGGATGATAGCTCTTGACTTAGCAGCTTCTTCACTCAGCTTTCTTTTAGTTGTCTTTCTTTCTCTGACTATCTCAAGTTCAAGTTGTTTGAGATACTCAAACTCAACATAGTCATAAGACAGGGGAAGAAGTGCTTCTGCCTGATAGAGGCCTATGGCACTCAGGTAGTTGATCATCTTGATTCTTTCTTCTTCTTTATCTACCTAAGATTCTTGTTGAATCACATCCTCTTGTGCAGGACTTTCTTGAACTGGGGAGAGGGTAGGCACATGGTTGTACAATCTTTTCTTTCTTCTTTCTTCTTTCTTCTTTCTTCTTTCTTCTTTCTTCTTTCTTCTTTCTCTTCTTCTTTCTTCTTTCTTCTTTCTTCTTCTTTCTTCTTCTTCTTTCTTCTTTCTTCTTTCTCTTTCTTCTTTCTTCTTTCTCTTTGATTTGTACTAGAAGCTCTACATTTTGTGCCTCCTTTTTCTCCCTTGACCTTTCCAGGTCAACCAGTTCATTTAACTCTTCCAAGGGGAGAGAGATGACATTGTCTATGTCATAGTTCCTTGTCTGCAGATAGTTTATCCTGACTACCCTTAACTCATCATTCTGAGTATCTGGTCTAGGGGCAGCCCTGATTGTAGTCTCCATGAGTTTTGTAGACTCAAAAGAGGAACCTTCTCCCCTCAGCTTCTTTTTCCTCTCCCTCTTCTCCTCCTTAATCTCCTCAGATGTCATCTTTCTTTTCCCTTTATCACTCACAAACCTTTGTGAATCAGGGTGGAGAGAGCTTTGGCCTTCATTGCTTGATGCGGCTTCTGAGCTCTGGCCAGAGAGAGGTTGAGAAGCACCTTTACCAGCAGGTGTCTCAAAAAGGGCATTGATCTCTGCAGCAGTTGTTGGTGATAAGACTGGGCTCTCAGGTTCTGTCACTAGGCCTTCAGTCAAGGTTTCCCCTATGAAGCTAATCTTAGGGTCTGCCTCAACATCCAGTTGACCGATGACATTGCCTGATTCCCACAGTCTTCTTCTAAGGCTGAACTATGCAGTGATCCGGTCTTGGATTCTTTGAGCCAACTTATCAGCTTGTCTTGATTGGCTTGGGTTGACAAGTGGCATGTTGACTATATCTAGACTGTCATAATAGTTCAGGGTCTAAAAATTGAAGATCTCCTGCTGCCCTTGAACTTTCATGATGATTAGGGCTTTTCATACCTCCACCCAATGATGTGATTGGAGGATGGTGGAGATGACATAGCCTTTGGTATCCCATCCTCAAACAGACTCTGTATGAAGGTGTCTGTGTAATACACATCAATGTGAATTAAGGAGGTTGCTAAGAATGCACAATTGCAAGTGAGGATGGTGAGTCCTTAGTGTCCATTCTCTCTGAAGAACTCCCAGGTTCTGTAGCTATAATGACTTTCTTCTCCTTTTTGGTAGCATCACCACTTGCATAGGTGAGCCAGGAGTTACGTCAATCACATCCATAGGTTCTTGTGTTCCTGGTTGAGCTCTTCTTAAAGGTCTCCCAGGTAGTTTTTCCTTAAGATATGAAATCTGAAGTTGCTAATCATTGACCCTATTATACAAGGTAGTCAGTTGAGATTAAAGGTGACTAACCTTGGAGACTAAATAGGTGCATATTCTAGATAGTTTTTGCACTTTTAGTCTTAAATTCCCCTCATCTTCATCAGAAGAATCATTGGGGGATGAGATGATTGGACCAAAGTCCTCCCTCTCACCACCAGCTTCAGGTTCTTGGCTGCTGGATTTCCTCTGCTCACTGGATGTCTCAATTGAGATGTCAGTGGGCTGAGTTGCCATGGTTGAGCTCTTAATAATGTAATCACTTTCAAAAGTGAGAGCCTCTTCATATGGACATCCTGAACAGGTTCAGAAGTGTCCAGCTTAGTTGTAGGTGACTGATGTGGGCTAGAAGTAGGAGACTTAGGAGCACTCATCTCTCTTTGAGAAGGGGAAAAGAAGAGAGAATTATGGTACTCACTGAAACCTAGTTCTTCTGTAACACCCGGTTATTATTATTTTGAAGCCGACAAAAGAAGAAAAAGAAATAAAGTCTAAAGTCGAGGGACCAAACTCGCCAACGGAAAGAAACTTGGATGAGTGGGGGTATAAAAGGGGGAAGGCAGCCCACACCCTCCCCCACACTCACCATTTTCGGATTTGAGAGAAGAAGGGAGAAAAAGTGGTCTCAAGGTTGGTTCAGGTAGATTCAAGCTCGAAAATCACGTGTAGCGAGTCAAATCGAAGCTTTTCTTGTTGTGGTCGTTTGTGTGAGTTCTAGGACCCCTCTTTTACACCCTCATCTTCATCAGAAGAATCATTGGGGGATGAGATGAGTGTGTATGTGTTTGACCTGTTTGTGTATGTGTAGGTATGTGTATGATTCGTTTGGGTCTTGCTTTTGAGCTTGTGTGTGCTTGAGTGGTGTTGTGGTATGCATTTCTAAGGTTTAGGATGGTTGATTTGTGCTCAGAATGGGTTTAGATGAGCTTGGAGGTTGAAAATGGCAGATTGGGTTAAGGATGAACTGCATTCTGCACCAGCTAGGGCTAGGCGACCGAATGGAGGCTATACGGCCCATTGGGGTGCGATTGAGGGTTCATTTGCTCGATTGGGGTTCATTCGCATGATTGAGGTTCATTCGCACGACTAAGAGCCCAGTCGCATAAATGCTCATCCGAAGTAGTTCCATCCGCATTACGTCCATTCGTATGGGACTCATCCGCATTGAGTCCATCCGCACTAGTTTAATTCGCACGATTGGGTGTTCATCCACATTGGTATACATCCACATTGGTCCATTCGCATGATGTTCAGTTGCATGGAGGCCATGCGACTGAAGGGTGTCCATACGCCCAAATAAGGCTATTGCACCCGAGGAAAAGCGTAGTTTAACTTCTGACTTTCGCGGGAAAGTGCAGATGTAAGTTTTGACGTAAAGGTTCTCATAAGTTCATGTAAGATGACTGTTGAGGCCTTAGAGAGCATGTTCGGCATGATGACGATATTGCATGATTATGCATGTTATGTATGTATGATGTTGCCCTGTATGATGCTGATGATTGTGTATGTTATGTTCCTTATTACGATGTATGTTTATCTTTCCTACGGCTTTACGTGTTATGTTAATGAATGAAGTGAAGTATTATGTAACATAAAGTGAAAGATAAAGAAAAGAGGAACATGAAGTAAGAATGCATGCATTAATAAATGATAAAGTAAAGAAAGTCTTGCAAGCATAGTATGTCGGGACACGCCATTAAAAGGTGTTAGCCTAACGATGTGCGGGTTCGCTACCCGGGAGGATGCACATTGGGGTCTTTCTTGTGATTGACCATTTGTATAGCCCCATTCCTGCATACCTAGGTACTGTGATCAGAGGTGCGGAGCACCGTTATAGCTGGTCTATGATAGGCGTAAGTCCAATACTAGGAATAGCTGGGTATTGCATATAGCAGTGGTACACTTAAACTCTACCCTAGGTACTGTGACCAGAGGTGCGATGCATCGTTATAGCTGGTCTATGATAGACCTAGGTCCAGTATCAGGAAATAGCTGGGTAAAGTTTATGGTTGAAGGAAAGGAAAGAAGTAATAATGAAAGAATGAAGGCATGAAAGATTAAAGAAGATAATAATGATATTATCTATGTGTAGTATGTTGTATGATCACATGAAGTAAAGAATGGTTTTAATGAAATAAAAGTATGTTTTATTATAAAACTAGAACTCACTCAGCAACGCTGACTTTGATGTGTTTCCAGTTGGCAGGTAATGATTGCTGAGGATGGCACGAGGTGGCTACTCAGCTCTTTTGGGATGGCATCCATTTATATAGGGCTTTTGTGATGTAATGCAACAATGTATTTTGTAACTGATTAACGATGTATTATTTTGCAAAAGGTTTTATGATGAAATGAGATGTCATTTTTAACTGTTTCCGCTGCAATGCTTTATGAAATACAAATGTAATTATATGTTTTATGTGCGATGATCGACCAACTGTAAGCGTCCCGAGAACGGGGCCTTACAAGTTGGTATCAGAGCCAAAGTTTAAGTGAAACGGGAAAATTTTCAAAAGAAATGTAAGCTTAAACTGAAAACGGGACGGAAAGGGAAGGGATGCCAATCTGAGTAGCTGCGTGACATCAGGTATTTTCATAAAGTTAACCGGTATTATGTGCGCATGTTATGTGCTATGTGTTGTTTGTAGATTTAAATACTGATGTAGTCAGGATAGGTAATGCTTGGGGTGTGAAGACTAAAGTAAGTGGCTAATCACAATTGGCTACTGTAATTAGGGACTTAGTATACTCGATATAAACTGAGTTGTTCCCTTGAATGACCGTGTTGGTGTTTGAATCTTTCAGTGTGTGTGTGAATGGCCGGTGGTAGATCTTCGAAAGCCTCTCATGGAGGTGGTCGTGATGGGCTTGGTGCTGAGCCGCGACCCATGAGAGGAAGATCCAGAATGGAAAAGGTGGTTCCTAAGAACCAAAGACCCCTCATCCGGAGGGTGGCGACGAGAGCGCCAATTTGAGAGCCTCAGTAAAGGAGGCTGTTGTTGAAGAAGTTCATCAGGTGCAGACGATATTACCATCTGTAGTGACTGAAGTTATCAAGGCAGTACGAGAAGGGGAAAGAAAGGAGAGAAATAGGTCCTCGGGAGGACGGGAGCAACCGAAGCCTAAAACGGTTCTCTCGGATGATGAAGAAAAGGAGGAGGAAGAAGAGCCCGTGCAGGAGGTGACACGAGGTTGTAATTATGGCATTTCAACGATGCAAGCCCCCTACTTTCAATGGAAACGACACTGCTGCTGCTGCTCACCGGTGGGTGAGAGAAATGGAAGTCGTCTTAAATATCAGCGAGTGTCGGGAGCACCAGAAGGTAAAGTTTGCTGCCCATTCTTTTGTGGACTCGGCTCTGTGCTGGTGGGACAATATAGTCCAAGCCAAGGATAGAAGGCTCATTGGGAGAATGAGATGGTCTGAACTTAAAAATTTAGTGATTGAGGAGTTCTATCCTCACTAGGAGATGGACAAGGTTGAGAGGGAATTCTTGCAACTGGAGGCGGGAACGATGACACACCAACAGTACACCACCAAATTCAACGAGATGGCACGTCTGGTGCCGGATCAGGTGGCACCTCTATCTCGAAAGATCAAGAGGTATATTCAGGGTTTGCCAGCGGATATTCGCAGGTACATGATTCCCGCCCGACCGAGCACGTTTAGGTCGGCGGTGGACTTGGCAGGGAGATTATATGATGAAAGGGTTGTGGTGGTGGTGGCTGAAGGTGGCAAGAAGAGTGGTGGTGATCGGAACTAGCAGGGGAAGAGGCTTTGTCAGGGTAATGTCTGGACGGTTAACAAGAAGGCATGGGTGGATGACCGCCGTGTGGCCACATCGAGTGTGGGGTTAAAAAGGTGTGGCAAGTGTGGAAGGGAGCATGCGGGAGAATGTAGGTAGGAATTTAACGGATGCTTCAAATGTGGGAAAGCGGGGCATATAGCCAAGGACTGTCATACGGTCCAGTGCTTTAACTATGGTGAAGAGGGTCACATGAGTAGGGATTGTAAGAAGCCAAGGACTGAGGGTTCCGAGGGAAAGAAGACGGGAAGTGAAGGGCTGAGGACGAGCGCCAAGGCATTCACTATGACACAGGAGGAGGCTAGGACGGACCATGATGTTGGGTCCGGTACGTTTCTAGTGAACCAAACTTTAGCTTCTGTGTTATTTGATTCGGGTGCCAGTAAAAGTTTTATTTCTGCTACTTTCTGTGCTAAGCTGCCTGTTAGTAGTAGACGTGTTGATGTGCCCTTTGATGTAGAAACTACCATAGGTAAGTCTACCAGGATTTCTGAGATGATAGAGAACTGTGATGTGGAGCTAGAAGGTCATAAGTTTCTTGTTAGACCGTTTGTGATGACCTTAGGTGGTTTCAATTTGGTTCTTGGGATGGATTGGTTGGCGGACTCCAAGGCAAACATTGTGTGTCGTAAGAAGATGATTCGTTTGACAGCACCTGACGGGAGTTTGGTAACTGTTATGGAGATCGGGTCACGGCGATCCCGAAAGTAATCTTAATGGCGGTAGCGGGAAAGTGTATGAGGCGTGGATGTAGCGCCTACTTGGATTATCTAAAGGATGTGGATACGCCAACACCATAACTATCTGATGTACCGGTTGTGTGTGACTTTCCAGACGTGTTCCCAGAAGACCTACCAGGAGTGTCACTTAACAGAGAGATTGAGTTCCGGATTGATCTGATACCTAGTGCCCAACCTGTTGCCAAGGCACCGTACCGGTTGGCTCCGACTGAGATGAAGGAATTGATGGAGCAGTTACAAGAGCTGCTTGATAAGGGGTTCATTAGACCGAGTATCCCTCCTTGGGGTGCTCCGGTCCTGTTTGTGAAAAAGAAAGATGGTAGCATGAGGATGTGCATTGACTACCGTGAGTTGAACAAGCTGACGGTGAAGAACATATACCCCTTACCGAGAATAGACGATTTGTATGATCAGCTTCAAGGTGCCAGTTGGTTCTCAAGGATAGACCTTCGATTTGGCTATCATTAGTTGAAGGTGAAGGAGCAGGATGTTCCTAAAACAGCTTTCCGCACACGTTATGGTCACTACGAGTTTCTTGTAATGTCTTTTGGTTTGACCAATGCGCCAGCTGCTTTTATGGATCTGATGAATCGAGTGTGTCGGCCAATGTTGGAGAAATCAGTGATTTTGTTTATTGATGATATCCTGATTTATTCGAAGAGCAAGATTGAGCATGCCGACCACATCCGAGAGGTTTTGGAGACGTTGAGAAAGGAGAAATTGTACGCCATGTTCTCCAAGTACGCATTTTGGTTGTGTGAAGTCCAGTTCTTGGTTCATGTGGTGACTCCTGACGGGATTATGGTGGACCCAGCAAAGGTGGAGGCAGTGATGCAATGGAAGTGTCCAAGACGCCATCCGAGATTCGTAGTTTCTTGGGTTTGGCAGGCTACTATAGAAGATTTATCCAAGACTTCTCTAAGATCGCTCCTCTACTAACTAAGTTGACTCGAAAGGATGTGAAGTTTGCATGGGGTCAAGCCCAAGAGGAGGTGTTTGAAGAATTGAAGGCGAGGTTGACTCAAGCTCTTGTTCTGTCATTACCCGATGGAAGTGAAGATCTGGTGGTTTATTCTGATGCCTCCTATTCGGGGTTGGGGTGTGTGTTAATGCAGAGAGGAAAGGTTATACCTTATGCATCCCGACAGTTGAAGGTTCATGAGGTCAACTACCCTACTCATTGTCACACCCCAACCTTGACGGCGGAAACGTCGAGATGTGAGGGTTACGATTGTTCACAGCCACATAACGCTATTTATTAATTCCAAATATATTATTCATAAGTTTCATTGGTAACATTACAAGCAAAAGTTTCAACAAAGAACACATCATGTACAAAAGCTGCAAATAACATGATCATCCATTTTATCTCTAGGTCCAATCCTAGATGTAATAAGCTTCAAAGAGTGGAACACAAACTTGAGGTATTCCTGAAACATGTTAAAAAATAAAAGGTCAACATAAAAATGTTGGTGAGCATTCCATAGTTTTCAATACATAAGCATATAAAAGATGGCAATTCAAGTCATAAGTTAGTGAATAAAGTGATTAGGGATGTTATGAACAATGCAACAATCAAACCTTGACAAAAGTTTTACAAGTCTCAAATGTTAAAAGTATATACGATCAGCTAAGTGTACTCGGATCAACCAAGCAGGCTTGTCTTACCCATAGATCTATGACTTCGCTGGGCTAGCAATAGTTAGTGATTGTACATATAACGCCATAACATGGTAATCACAAAAGTTCAACTAACCACAACTTTACAAGATGAATTGCCATAGGTTTACAAGTCTCAAATAAGTTTACAAGTGCAATGATAATATGTTAACATATTTCACCCCAAAGTGTGAAAATAAGCAAAAGGGGTATGGAAATACTCACATTGATATATGCATTTCAAGATGATATAAAAGATTAAAAGATAACCCAAAGTATCCATCACAAGGCACCTAACATATATATTACAAGTTTAAGGTTAATAATAAGGTTAACGTACTAACAAGGATTAGAGGTTTGATAGAATTACGGGGGTTTTTATTAGTAACAAGTTTATAAAGTAATTATTTATGTTTTAATTCAATTAAAAGAACTATATATGTATACTTAAGTATTCTAGAATGAATTTGAGTATATATTGATAATTTCAATATAAATAAAGCTTTAAAGTTAGTTGAAATAATATTTTGATTAATAACCAATTATTAATCTAAATCTTTAGTTAATACATTTTATAAGATTAATATTTGTAAATAATTTGTGAAATTATAAGATACATAATTTCTACAATTATCATGATAAAACTTTAATTAATATAATGCCCAATAATATTGTAAAGATTTATTGTTTCAAGTCCATAATTATATAAATAGTTATTATTTTAAGAAAAACTCATTTAAATATATTAATTTATAATGTTTCAAGAAATCTCCATTTAAAATAACGTGATTTAAACGCTAAATGATTAAAGGAAAGTTCGGGTCTCTAATATTTTGTTATTATCTTTTTAAAAATCCATATAAATAATCCTTGAATAATCTTTAAAATGTTTTATTACAAAGGTTTTTTTTAGTTATTTAAAGTTTTAGAAATATTACCGAAATTTATTTGATGCCTTAAAAATATTAAAGGTTATAAACATTTTTTTATATTTACTAGGAATTTTCTAAATTTGATTTAAGGCTGAAAAAGCCATTTTAAAAGAATATGGGGTGGCCGGGTTTCGAACCCGAGACCTCCAGTTTGACATGGAGTGACTTAACCGGTGAACCAAGGCATACAACCACGGTATCACCTGGTTTTTAATTTATATAAATGCGAACAACAGAAGTCTCCCCCAATTCAATGAACCCTAGAATCGAACTCGATTCAATTGAACTTGAATTCGAAGTTGAGGATGGATTTAAAGTTAGGGCTTTCAATCCCCTTACTAAACCGAGTATAATGAAGTGTCTAATTACCTGGATTGGTTTAGATTCGATGGTAAGAAGAATAACGAACATCGCGACTACATGGATGTTGATTTTGGCGCAAACGTTGATGTTAATCAAATTAACTTTGCAGATAGATCTTAGAGTCGATGTTAAGCAAAAGCCCTTTATCAATTCGGTTTAATAGTGTCTCGAACATGGTTCCCCGTTGAGTTGCAGGTCGCGTTTGAAGACGACGGTCGTATGCGATGTGTGCGTACGCTTCAGATAAAATTGGGAGTTCCAATAGTTCAGGGATGGTTACATGCTTACTCACATTCGATTAATTGGATTATTATTGCGTTTTAATGGGTGAACGGTTCGGGAGTTAAACGCGGTTATCGGTTTCGATTGATTCTTAATGAAACATACGTTTTAGTTAGCTTTATGCTGATTACAGGTTCGATCCATGACTATAATCGAGAGGAAACGATTTAATTTGATCAAAACGTTTTCATTTTGGCCTTTTAGCCCTCGCCGGAGTTGGCCGGAAGTTGGCCGGCGAGGTGGCCGGAAATACGGGGAGAGAGAAAGGGGTGGGGGGTTTGGGTTTGGTAATTTACACAAATGGTCCCTGTGGTTTCAACAATTAACAACAAGGACTTAAAGTTTTGTTTTTAGTTTTAGCTAATTTACACTTTAAACCCTGAAGTTTTAAAATGTTATTATTTTATGCCAAAGCTAGTTAAATACAAGTTTTTAAAATAATAACACTTATATTGTTTCTACTATTTTTTTACAAGATTACTTTTAATATTATCATTATTATTAATCTTATTATTATGATTATTATTGTTACTAATATTATTATCATTAATATTATTATTATCAGTGTCATAATAATATAATAATAATAATAGTTATTATTTTATTTAAGCTTATTAACACCTTAAGTTTTATAATAATAAACAACATTATAACACTTATAATGTTATTATTATTATATTAATTTGTTATTCAGCAAATTAATTATTAAGTATAACAAACCCCAAAGTTTCAAAATGTCATAAAAGACCCTTTTAAGATTTAACAAAGTTAACTTCTAAGTTAACAAAATTAAGTGATGTCACAGTCTCCCCAACTTAAAAGAATTTCGTCCCGAAATTAAAAATGAACTTAGATGAACAAAGGAATTATAATGAAAGGTAAGTGTACAACGGCCAGTGATAGACATTTGATTACAGATGAGATGTTTCACTTCATGGAATCTTACAAGTCTTTTGATACAATGCATGCCAATTTGAATTCTTCCAGTGAAATATGAGACGCTTTGAAATTTGGCATATGAAACGTTAGAAAACGATGACGAGTTACCCGTGGTATGTTAAACTTATAAGCCATAACGTCTAGAATGTAGTGATGTTTTCGAAATCAATAAAAGACCATCAATTGTAGGAAAGTTTGACCAATAGATTTTAAGAATCCCAAACATCACTATATATAACAAACGATCTTAACGCACATCTTGTGCATATGTATTGCTCTTTTGACCAAACCGTTGGAGTAAGGATAATACGAGATTTTGGGATTAGTTCACAACGTTGGTTAGAAACATTGCTAATAGCAGAAAACGAATTGATCATCCATATTAATGATCAATGTTTTAACGACATACCACGGTATACGACTATTTGAGATAGATACAAGCCAATTTCTCGACCCGTTAACCCACATGTGTCAATATGAAATTTGTTAATCGGTCTATAATGCACCATTTGTTATTATGGCAGCTAAGATAAGAGGCACTTAGTGAATGAAAGGTTAAACAGGAGATCCATGGGATCACGAATGTTAGGTCTTGTCATATGTGAAGGTAAGACACTTGGATACATACCAAGTTACGTCATTTCCTTTATGCCAAACCCATGACTACAAGTTACAAAGGTTTATGAACCTCCACGTCACAATGTAAGTAATAACGAGTCTCGTTAGTCAAAACCAAGATAGAGTTTTAAAGATTTCCAAGGTTAAGGGTTCAAAAGTGATTCAAAGAGTAACGCAACAATAAGACATGCATTTGTAACCATGTTTTGCAAGGTAACAAATTTCCAAATATAGATTGCATACGTAGTTCATCAAACCCATAAGTACAGTCGAGAACATTCGTATGACTAGAAAGACATAACCCCAAGTTGATAATGTCTTTATTTAGTAGAAAGATTGTTTAAGAAGACTACCATCACACAATCATGTGTTGATGATATCTCAAAATGAAAGTTGATAATAGGGAATAAATGGTTCGATTTAGCTAGATCAAATCAAAACATAAGAATAAAGGGAAAGAAATCATTTTTTTAAGAATTTAAATGCTCCAAGCTTGGAATCAACATCAACCTAGAGCGATTGGGTCTCCTTTCAAGTTCAAAGATCATGCTTTGGCTTGATAGGTCGAAACACTAACATTGTTTCACCCTACAAGTTAGTACATGTTTCTCGTCACTTGATTACAAACTTGGTAAGTTGAAGATCAAGAAATGAGAATGGTCATCAAGGTGTGGTTTTCACTCCTAACTTGATGATGTCTTCTCAAGGTATGACCTCTAACTTACCAATCAAAAAGCTCGATCCCAACTCATTGTTGAGGATCCACAGAAATAAAACGAGGTAACTCACCATTAAGGTAAGGGGCATCACTCCTATCTTAACGGTGAAGTTTTACAAAAAACAAATATAACAAGATGAACTTCTTCATCAAAATCCAGAATTCACTCCTACTTTGATGAAGTCGTCTCATTGAACAAATACAATTCATAAAGATGATATTATCATCAAGGTATGGAATTCACGCCTATCTTGATGATTGAATTTCATAATAGCAAGAAAACAATCGAAGATTGACATTTGTCACCAAAGTATGGGTTTCAATCCTATTTTGGTGAGATCATGTCATTTGTGAAATGCCATTCCAAAGAAAATAATTGAAGTCAATCCTCGAGATAAGGAATTAACCCGATCCAGAGGATGAAATTTTATAAATCACAATTGAAAACCATTTACCGAAACGAATAGAGAATCATCAAAGTAAGGGAATCACCCCTGCTTTGATGAGTTAGAAACATTTAGGAGATACGAGTGTTCTTAGTCATAGGTTGGTTTGCAAACACTTGCATCTCTCACGGTGCAGACGGTACGGAGTTTGACTTAACAACGAAAAGAAAATAATATCAATTAGAAACTCGGAAAATTTCAAGTTACATCAATATAACAAAAGGAAAAATCATGCTTACAATCTTAAGATCAAAGTTCGAGATAGCGGAATTTGTTATGATGGTGTTCAAATCTTGAATAATTTAAATCAGGAAGGCAAAATCAAAGACGAGAATGATTCGACATCATAATGAGATGTGAACATTCGATTCACAATCGAAGGGAATATATGGACTTCTCAAGATATGAGATTCAGCCATAACCTTATTAAAAACACGCGTATCTATAAGCGGTCACTCATCTCAAAGGTTTCAAGTCAAGTAAACGGATTCAATGATCGAGTCAAATACCATTTACACTTTACCTAGACAAGGTATCCCGAGATGTAGGAATTCCACCTACAGCATTTCATGTTCTTAGTTATGGGACACATCCTTAAGAAGACTTGAGAACCATAAGTAACGGTTTAAACTTTTGAGGGGCCACTCGGTTTAGATTCCCAATATCTTTGGATATATTAAGAGTCATGCACGCGTTGGTCAAGGTATAGAAATAGATACATGAAACACCCAACGTGTAGCGATGTTTAAACGTAAGAGTTGAAATGTAGGATGGGTTCAATATTAACAGGAACATTATATATGTTAAAAATGAGAAGATATTGAAACCTTGGTGATAAACCAGTTCAAGAAAATCAAGGATTTTTAAGATACAAAGAGGATGGTTCCATTTGGTAACACATTACCATTTGGAATCGTTGACACGTCAAGGTAAATTGACCCATTTGCCATAAAGACTTGTGTATGTTGACCATAGTTTATCACTCATCCCAAAAATCCCCAGGTAAGCATAACTGGTCTCACAATGAGATTTATACGATATGCTTGCCTTAGCCCGAAGGCCTTTTGCCAGGAAATCCAGAATACAGGTGTCTATGTGTCACACAAATTCCTTTGGTTTATGAAATCAAAGCCTTGATGAGATTTACATAGATTAGACATAGAGTCTAAGGAATTGACCCACGACGATAAGTGTAGATTCCACATGTCGTTGAGAATAAGTTTAGAAGTTCATTTGTCGGGGAGAATCAAAGAGTTAAAGTTAAGTTTAGGGAGACAAATAACTAAGTTTTAAGCATTCATAAGGCAATCCTATGCTAAGGCATCAAGTTGCACAAAAGGCATAGCATTATGTAGCATGCAAACAACATGTAAGCACAAAGGTATAAGGATCTTTCTATGAGGTTCATGCAACTATAGTCTAGGTCAACATTTCTAATAACCTAAATCCCTATAGTTATGGGCTCTGATACCAATCTGTCACACCCCAACCTTGACGGCGGAAACGTCGAGATGTGAGGGTTACGATTGTTCACAGCCACATAACGCTATTTATTAATTCCAAATATATTATTCATAAGTTTCATTGGTAACATTACAAGCAAAAGTTTCAACAAAGAACACATCATGTACAAAAGCTGCAAATAACATGATCATCCATTTTATCTCTAGGTCCAATCCTAGATGTAATAAGCTTCAAAGAGTGGAACACAAACTTGAGGTATTCCTGAAACATGTTAAAAATAAAAGGTCAACATAAAAATGTTGGTGAGCATTCCATAGTTTTCAATACATAAGCATATAAAAGATGGCAATTCAAGTCATAAGTTAGTGAATAAAGTGATTAGGGATGTTATGAACAATGCAACAATCAAACCTCGACAAAAGTTTTACAAGTCTCAAACGTTAAAAGTATATACGATCAGCTAAGTGTACTCGGATCAACCAAG
Source organism: Flaveria trinervia (assembly GCA_025506515.1). Classification (NCBI taxonomy): domain Eukaryota; kingdom Viridiplantae; phylum Streptophyta; class Magnoliopsida; order Asterales; family Asteraceae; genus Flaveria; species Flaveria trinervia. Next base: position 25,567,693 of record CM046450.1, on the reverse strand, counting down.
CAGGCTTGTCTTACCCATAGATCTATGACTTCGCTGGGCTAGCAATAGTTAATGATTGTACATATAACGCCATAACATGGTAACCACAAAAGTTCAACTAACCACAACTTTACAAGATGAATTGCCATAGGTTTACAAGTCTCAAATAAGTTTACAAGTGCAATGATAATAGTTAACATGTTTCACCCCAAAGTGTGAAAATAAGCAAAAGGGGTATGGAAATACTCACATTGATATATGCATTTCAAGATGATATAAAAGATTAAAAGATAACCCAAAGCATCCATCACAAGGCACCTAACATATGTATTACAAGTTTAAGGTTAATAATAAGGTTAACGTACTAATAAGGATTAGAGGTTTGATAGAATTACGGGGGTTTTTATTAAGTAACAAGTTTATAAAGTAATTATTTATGTTTTAATTCAATTAAAAGAACTATATATGTATACTTAAGTATTCTAGAATGAATTTGAGTATATATATTGATAAATTTCAATATAAATAAAGCTTTAAAGTTAGTTGAAATAACATTTTGATTAATAACCAATTATTAATCTAAACCTTTAGTTAATACATTTTATAAGATTAATATTTGTAAATAATTTGTGAAATTATAAGATACATAATTTCTACAATTATCATGATAAAACTTTAATTAATATAATGCCCAATAATATTGTAAAGATTTATTGTTTCAAGTCCATAATTATATAATAGTTATTATTTTAAGAGAAAACTCATTTAAATATATTAATTTATAATGTTTCAAGAAATCTCCATTTAAAATAACGTGATTTAAACGCTAAATGATTAAAGGGAAAGTTCGGGTCTCTAATATTTTGTTATTATCTTTTTAAAAATCCATATAAATAATCCTTGAATAATCTTTAAAATGTTTTATTACAAAGGTTTTTTTTAGTTATTTAAAGTTTTAGAAATATTACCGAAATTTATTTGATGCCTTAAAAATATTTAAAGGTTATAAACATTTTTTTATATTTACTAGGAATTTTCTAAATTTGATTAAGGCTGAAAAAGCCATTTTAAAAGAATATGGGGTGGCCGGGTTTCGAACCCGAGACCTCCAGTTTGACATGGAGTGACTTAACCGGTGAACCAAGGCATACAGCCGCGGTATCACCTGGTTTTTAATTTATATAAATGCGAACAACAGAAGTCTCCCCCAATTCAATGAACCCTAGAATCGAACTCGATTCAATTGAACTTGAATTCGAAGTTGAGGATGGATTTAAAGTTAGGGCTTTCAATCCCCTTACTAAACCGAGTATAATGAAGTGTCTAATTACCTGGATTGGTTTAGATTCGATGGTAAGAAGAACAACGAACATCGCGACTACATGGATGTTGTTTTGGCGCAAACGTTGATGTTAATCAAATTAACTTTGCAGATAGATCTTAGAGTCGATGTTAAGCAAAAGCCCTTTATCAATTCGGTTTAATAATGTCTCGAACATGGTTCCCCGTTGAGTTGCAGGTCGCGTTTGAAGACGACGGTCGTATGCGATGTGTGCGTACGCTTCAGATAAAATTGGGAGTTCCAATAGTATTGGGATGGTTACATGCTTACTCACATTCGATTAATTGGATTATTATTGCGTTTTAATGGGTGAATGGTTCGGGAGTTAAACGCGGTTATCGGTTTCGATTGATTCTTAATGAAACATACGTTTTAGTTAGCTTTATGATGATTACAGGTTCGATCCATGACTATAATCGAGAGGAAACGATTTAATTTGATCAAAACGTTTTCATTTTGGCCTTTTAGCCCTCGCCGGAGTTGGCCGGAAGTTGGCCGGCGAGGTGGCCGGAAATACGGGGAGAGAGAATGGGGTGGGGGGTTTGGGTTTGGTAATTTACACAAATGGTCCCTGTGGTTTCAACAATTAACAACAAGGACTTAAAGTTTTGTTTTTAGTTTTAGCTAATTTACACTTTAAACCCTGAAGTTTTAAAATGTTATTATTTTATGCCAAAGCTAGTTAAATACAAGTTTTTAAAATAATAACACTTATATTGTTTCTACTATTTTTTTACAAGATTACTTTTAATATTATCATTATTATTAATCTTATATTATGATTATTATTGTTACTAATATTATTATCATTAATATTATTATTATCAGTGTCATAATAATAATAATAATAATAATAGTTATTATTTTATTTAAGCTTATTAACACCTTAAGTTTTATAATAATAAACAACATTATAACACTTATAATGTATTATTATTATATTAATTTGTTATTCAGCAAATTAATTATTAAGTATAACAAACCCCAAAGTTTCAAAATGTCATAAAAGACCCTTTTAAGATTTAACAAAGTTAACTTCTAAGTTAACAAAATTAAGTGATGTCACACTCATGACTTGGAACTAGCAGTCGTGGTCTTTGTAATAAAGATTTGGAGGCACTATCTTTACGGGACGAAGTGCACCATCTTCACTAACCATAAGAGCTTGAAGTACTTCTTTGAGCAGAAAGATCTGAACATAAAGCAAAGACGATGGTTGGAGCTTTTAAAGGACTATGATTGCGAGATCCATTACCATCCGGGCAAAACCAACGTGGTGGCTGATGCCCTTAGCTGAAAAGAGAGGCCCGAGCCGATTTGGGTGAAGGCCTATCAGTTGATCATGACCTCGGACGTGATGAAGCAAGTCAAAGAGTTTCAAGATGAGGCACTGAAAGAAGATCATCTTAACTCTGAGAGAATGAGAGGTCTGGTCGCAGAATTGGGTGAAAACATGCTTGGTATTAGAACTCGATTGGGGAGGATGTGGATTCCTCATTTTGGGGATCTAGGGTGAAGATCATGGATGAGGCTCACAAGACTCGATACTCCATTCATCCTGGTGCCACAAAGATGTATCAAGACATGAAGAAAGATTATTGGTGGCTGGGTATGAAGCGCGACGTGGTCGAGTATGTGAGTAAATGCCTTACTTGTCTACAGGTGAAGGGCGAGCATCAAAAGCCGTATGGGAAGATCCAACTTTGGATATACCGGAATGGAAGTGGGAGCACATCACCATGGATTTTATTATGAAGCTGTCGCGTACCCCGAAAGGGTATGATGCTATATGGGTGATTGTTGACCGCTTGACGAAGAGTGCTCACTTCCTACCGATCCGCTAGACATATTCATTTGAGAGGTTGGCTAATCTTTTCATCAAAGAGATTGTAACTCGTCATGGTGTGCCGGTGTCTATTGTGTCTGATCGTGACACCCGGTTTACATCCAAATTTGGAAGAAGTTCCACGACACGATGGGGACGAGGTTACACATCAGTACGGCTTACCATCCCTAGACTGATGGTTAGTTAGAAAGGACCATTCAGACATTGGAGGACATGCTTCGGGCATGTGTTATTGATTTTGGAGGAATTTGGGATGACCACTTACCGTTAGCTAAATTCTCATACAACAACAGTTATCATGCCAGCATTGGTATGCCCCGTATGAGATGCTATACTATAGGAGATACAGAACACCAGTCTGTTGGGGTGATATTAGTCAGAAGGAGTTAGGGAGCGTCGAGGTAATCGAGGCTATGACTGAGAAGCTTGAAAAGATCAAGGCCTTCATGAAGGCAGCCAAAGATAGACAGAAGTCGTATGCTGATAAACGACGCAGACCAATTGAGTTCCAGGTGGGTGCCCGGGTTATGTTGAAGGTCTCACCTTGGAAGGGCATTATCCGATTTAGGAAACGGGGCAAGTTGAGCCCAAGGTATATAGGGCCTTTCCGAATCATTGCTCGAGTAGAAGAGGTGGCCTATAGATTGGAGTTACCAGATGAGTTAAGTGGAATTCACCAGACATTCCATGTATCTCATCTAAGGAAGTGCCTGGCGGATGAAGACATGATTGTTCCACTGGAGGATATCGAAGTAGATGAACGACTCAATTATGTGGATCAACCAGTGGCAATCATCGATAGAAAAGAGAAGAGGCTGAGAAATAAAGTGGTAACTCTTGTGCATGTACAGTGGAAGCACAGGAAGGGATCCGAGTCAAAGTGGGAGACTGAAGATGAAATAAGACAGCATTACCCACGTTTGTTCAAGGAATAACAGGTTTTAGGAACGAAACCTATTTAAAGGGGTGGACTTGTAACACCTGGTTATTTATTATTTTGAAGCCGACAAAAGAAGAAAAAGAAATAAAGTCCAAAGTCGAGGGACCAAACTCGCCAATGGAAAGAAACTTGGATGAGTGGGGGTATAAAAGGGGGAAGGCAGCCCACACCCTCCCCCACACTCACCATTTTCGGATTTGAGAGAAGAAGGGAGAAAAAGTGGTCTCAAGGTTGGTTCAGGTATATTCAAGCTCGAAAATCATCGTGTAGCGAGTCAAATCAAAGCTTTTCTCGTTGTGGTCGTTTGTGTGAGTTCTAGGACCCCTCTTTTACACGTTTTTGAATGATTTAGGGCTGGAACACATTTGAAAATTGGGTTTTTGAGTGTGTATGTGTTTGACCCATTTGTGTATGTGTGGGTATGTGTATGATTCGTTTGGGTCTTGCTTTTGAGCTTGTTTGTGCTTGAATGGTGTTGTGGTATGCATTCCTAAGGTTTAGGATGGTTGATTTGGGCTTAGAATGGGTTTAGACGAGCTTGGAGGTTGAAAATGGTAGATTGGGTTCGGGATGAACTGCATTCTGCACCAGCTAGGGCTAGGCGACCGAATGGAGGCCATACGGCCGATTGGGGTGCGATTGAGGGTTCATTCGCACGATTGAGGTTCATTCGCACGACTGAGAGCCCAGTCACATAAATGCTCATCCGTACTAGTTCTATCCGCATTAGGTCCATTCGCATGGGACTCAGTTGCATGGAGTCCATCCACACTAGTTTCATTCGCACGATTGGGTGTTCATCCGCATTGGTCTTCATCCACATTGGTCCATTCGCATGATGTTCAGTTGCATGGAGGCCATGCGACTGAAGGGTGTCCATACGCCCGAATAGGGCATTGCACCAAGGAAAAGCGTAGTTTAACTTCTGACTTTCGGGGGAAAGTGCAGATGTAAGTTTTGACGTAAAGGTTCCCGTAAGTTCATGTAAGATGACTGTTGAGGCCTTAGAGAGCATGTTGGGCATGATGATGATGTTGCATGATTATGCATGTTATATATGTATGATGTTGCCCCGTATGATGCTGATGACTGTGTATGTTATGTTCCTTATTACGATGTATGTTTATCTTTCCTGTGGCTTTAAGTGTTATGTTAATGAATGAAGTGAAAGTATTATGTAACGTAAAGTGATAGATAAAGAAAAAAGGAACATGAAGTAAGAATGCATGCATTAATGAATGATAAAGTAAAGAAATTCTTGCAAGCATAGTATGTCAGCTGAGGCCATTAAAAGGTGTTAGCCCAACGGTGTGCGGGTTCGCTACCCCGAGAGGATGCACATCAGGGTCTTTCTTTGTGATTGACCATTTGTATAGCCCCATTGCTGCATACCCTAGGTACTGTGATCAGAGGTGCGGAGCACCTTATAGCTGGTCTATGATAGGCCTAGGTCTAGTACCAGAAATAGCTAGTATTGCATATAGCAGTGGTACACCTAAAATCTACCCTAGGTACTGTGACCAGAGGTGCGATGCACCATTATAGCTGTTCTATGATAGACCTAGGTCTAGTACCAGGAAATAGCTGGGTAAAGTTTATGGTTGAAGGAAAGGAAAGAAGTAATGATGAAAGAATGAAGGCATGAAAGATTAAAGAAGATAATAATGATATTATCTATGTGTACGTATGTTGTATGATTACATGAAGTAAAGAATGGTTTTAATTAAAGAAAAGTATGTTTTATTATAAAACTAGAACTCACTCAGCGACGCTGACTTTGATGTGTTTCCAGTTGGCAAGTAATGATTGCTGAGGATGGCACGAGGTGGCTACTCAGCTCTTTTGGGATGGCATCCATTTATATAGGGCTTTTGTGATGTAATGCAACAATGTATTTTGTAACTGATTAACGATGTATTATTTTGCAAAAGTTTTTATGATGAAATGAGATGTCATTTCTAACTGTTTCCAATGCGATGCTTTATGAAATACAAATGTAATTATATGTTTTATGTGCGATGATCGACCAACTGTAAGCGTCCCGGGAACGGAGCCTTAAACTTCATCAGTGTAGAAATCAAGGTTACAGATTGGTTGGTTGAGATCTAGAGGCTGGCGATGGTAATTGTCCCCTGAAGGTTGATCACTTGAATGTTGAGACTCAGAGTGATGGATTAAGGCAGTTTGGCTTATGAGCTCATCAGGCTGAGCATGAGAAACCTTAGCACTGATCCTTGAAGAGATGGGAGTGGTTTGCTCCTCAAGAGAAGTGGGAGCTCTAGTGTCCATTTCCTCCTATATGGGTGAGTGTATAGGGGCATCCATAGACTGAATAGTCTGAGTAGGGGTTCATTTGGATTTTCTTTGGTAGGTGATGGTAATTTGTGGCTGTGTAGGTGGTTGGGAAGTAGCAGGTGTGGGTTCAACACTAGCTGGTGCTGCTAGGTTGTCACCTTGAGCAATGAGCTCTAACATATTTAGGACCAGGGCTGTTTCTACCCCTGAGAAGCCAACAGTGGGATTTCTCAATATTTTAAAGATGTCAGGCTTTATCTGTCCCAATTTAAGAATGTTACCATTTCCCCTTAACTGTGAGCCCAGTTCACAGTTAAGAATGTACTGGACATATCTAGAAAACATGTAATATTCTAAGGAGTCTAAGTTTGCAAGTAAGTTAGTATAAACAAATTGAGAATACCTAAAGTTGACCCCCTGAATCATTCCACGGATAATAAAAGAGAGATCCTCGGGAATCTGGTCTCATCCACCATGCTTGTTTGATAAGCTGTGGATAACCACACGGAGCATGAATCTCCACTAGGATGAGACCTTTCCTTTCCTGAAGGTCTTGACAAAGTAATCTCCGTCATACCCCATCAGCTCAAAAGAATGATTAACAACTTCCTTTGGGAAGAACATCTCACCTTCTTCATCATCCAGCTGAAGATGCATGTTGATGATGGCCGGAGTGATGAAGACTGTTCTCCCTTGCACTGTGGCAGACAGTGCTTTCTCCCCATCCATTACAACCTCTTGGCAAGTCTTCCAGAATTCGAGCAGATGATCCACATAAATGGAGGATCAATGGTTAGGGAGGTGAAATAGTTAGACAAAGCTAAGAAACGACAAACCTCTGAGAAATGGGGATCTTTCTCAGAGCTTAACAGAGCAACCTGATTGTGTTACCTGTGGAGCTGCATGGTAAAGTTTGGGTCATTTCTGTGAATGGGGTTGGCCATTCTGAGATACCTTAAGGATGAAGAAAGAAATTTCAAAGAGAAATTTGGGTTTTAGATTTGGAGGAAGAAGCAGATGATAGAAAGAGGGGTAAACCGTTGGGTTTATATGTGAAAAGGATTTCAGATAAAGTTTAATGAAAGAGGATAAACTTTGAAATCCGGATGTCAGTCCCACCTCTGAAAAAGTAGTTTACTTTTTGCTCAAAAAGTAGTTTTCTTGGAAGTCAAAAAGTAGTTTTCTTGGAAGTCAAAAAGCTTCTGAAAGTAAATTATATTCGAAAGTTTTAATGAAAAAGCTTCCAAAGGTAAAATGACTTCGAAAGAATTTCCTGAAAGTTTTGAAAATTTTGCTTCGGAAGAGAAATTAAGACTTTAAAGCTTTGTGCACAAAAGAACAAAGCTTCCGAGAGTTAATTTTGCTTCGAAAGAAAAAGGTCCTTGAAAACATATAAGTGTCTTATACAACCATTTAAGCTTCGGAAGATATTTCAGAGATCTCTTCCAAAGGTAAAATTTCTTAGCCAGTCATTTGTTTTTAAAGGCATAATCTTCTTCCGAAGTTAAAAACATAACTTCCGAAGGATCAAAATTTTCATAAATCTAAGGAAAGAATAAAAGTAAGAACATAAAGTCATGAGAACAACTGGATATCAGAATGATTAAAATGTATAATTTAAAAACAATAAAAGATTACCTTAGTATTAAGAATTCTTGAAATTTCTTGTAAAATAAATCTAAGGAAACAAGAGCTTATAAAAGTGATGAACTAGACAACTTAGGACACACATGTTTTAAGAAATAATACGAATTAGTATTAAGAAAAACCTACTCAAAGTTGATCATCCCAATAGCTGATACAAGATACTTAAATCTATATTCATCAAAGGTCTTTGTAAATAGATCAGCATGTTGTTCATCTATGTGAACTTTGACTAGTTTAATTAATCCCTTTTCATAATTATCTCTTATTAAATGATACCTGATGTTGATGTGTTTGGTCCTTGAGTGCCGCACGGGATTCTCTATGATTGAGATAGCACTATTGTTGTCTATATGAATGGGAGTCTTCTTGAAATTGAACCTATAGTCCAGCATTTGATTTTGAATCCAAAGCACTTGAGCACAGCAGCTTGCAGCAGCAATGTATTCAGCTTCAGCAATTGATGCAGAGACATAGGATTGTTTCTTGCATTGCCATGAGACAACCTTTCCACCAAGAAACTAACATCCCCCAGATGTAGACTTTGCAGTCATGTTGCAACCACCATAATCACTATCTATGTAAACATACAGATTGAAGTCAGGATTCTTAGGATACCATAATCAAAGTGTTGAGGCACCCTTAAGGTATCTTAGAATCCTTTTGACAGTGATAAGGTGAGACATCTTAGGGTTAGCTTGATATCTTACACAAATACATATAGCAAACATGATATCAGGCCTGCTAGCTGTAAGATACATAAGAGACCAATCACAGCCCTGTATAAGTGTTTATCTACACACTCCCCCTCAAGATCAGGTCCAAGGAAGTGGTTTCTGGCTATGGGTGTCTTAGCAATCTTACAATTAGTCATGTTGAACCTTTTGAGTATGTCTTGAACATACTTTGACTGAATAATAAAGATGACATCTTCAACTTGTTTCACTTGAATTCCTAGATAGACATTGAGTTCCCCTATGGCACTCATTTCAATCTGTCCTTCATCAGCTTCTTAAAGTCTTTGCAGAGCTTTGGATTAGTTAAACCAAAGATGATGTCATCCATATACACTTGAACTAGCAATATGTCATTTCCTGTCCTTTGATGAAGAGAGTTCCATCTATAGTACCTCTCATGTATCCATGTTTGCAAAGATACTCAGATAGTGTCTCATACCACTTCCTGGGTGCCTGATGCAGCCCATAAAGAGCTTTGTCAAGTTTGCAGACATAATCAAGATGATCAGGATCTGAAAAACCAGGTGGTTGTTTGACATAATCCTCTTTATCAATCACTCCATAAAGAAAAGCACACTTCACATCAAGTTGAAAGACCTTGAAGTTCTTGGATGCAACAAATACGAGGAATATCCTAACAGCTTCTAGTCTTTGCTACAGGAGCAAAGACATCAGTGTAGTCAATCCCTTCTTCTTGTGTGTACCCTTGAACAACTAGTCTAGCTTTGTTCTTGATAATAATGCCTCTATCATCCTTCTTGTTCCTAAACACCCATTTGGTTCCAATGGTAGTCTTTCCATGAGGAAGAGGACAAAGGTTTCAAACTTTCTGCCTTTTGAATTGAAGCAGTTCTTGTTGCATAGCTTCAACCAACTTCTATCCTTTAGAGCCTCATCAACTTTCTTTGGCTCTATCTAGGATAAAAAACAAGGAGTGAAGACAAACATTTGCTTTATGGGTTTGTCCTCTTGTTCTTACCCGTTTGACAACATCTCCAATGATGTTTGTGGTGGGGTGAGACTTGTGGATCCTTAGTTGAGGGATCACAGCAAGTTGTTGAGAAAGATCTAAATTAGAGAAATTTAGATTTGGCATAGATGTTTCACCCACCACATCAGCACACTTAAGAGAGACTTGATCCAAGGAGTGTGTGACATCATTGATGTTGTCATCTATGGAGTGGTTATCAGCATCAAGAAAGTCCTGGTCACTATCACCACTACCATTATTGTCTTCTGCAATTGAAGCATCTTTATCTAGTTGTGGAGCCTCTGAGCTGGAATTTGAAGGCATACCAGATGTATCAGCTGAGTTTGTCGTTGTAGTGCTGATAGAAACCTCATTTGCAAAAGTAGTTCCAACTAGAGTTAATGATGTGTTACTTGAAAGTCTTCTCAGCTCAAATCATGGATCATGATCATCTGTGTTTAAATTTTCTGCAGATCCTGAAATAGTCTCACGAGATTTGTTAAAATAGTTGGTAAATCAAAAGGCCAATCAGGACCAGAACCATCCACACAGGATGTGTGTTCATTGAAAGTCATATTGGCTGACTCCTCAACAATTCTAGTTCTGAGATTGTATACTTTGTAAGCCTTAGCTTGGGAAGAGTATCCAATGAAGTGTCCATCATCTGATTTCTCAGGAAATTTGGCAATTTGATCCTTGGTATTCAAGATGGTGCAGGACAACCAAATGACCTGAGAAAACCAATGAAAGGTTTCCTCTTATGCCAAAGTTCATAAGGAGTCTTGCCATGAGTCTTGACTACTAAAACTCTGTTCTGCACATAGCAGGCAGTGTTGACTGCCTCTGCCCAGAAGGTGATGGATAGCTTAGAGTCAGACAACATGGTTCTTGCAGCTTCAATCAGTGTCATGTTTCTCCTCTCAGAAACACCATTCTGCTGAGGAGTCCTTGGAGCACTGTATTGTGTTGTAATACCTTTTCCATCACAGAATGCATCAAGGATTTGGTTCTTGAATTCAGTTCCCTGATCACATCTTATGATTTTGACCTTGTGATCAGATTGATTCTTAATCTTCAAGATGAAACTTTTTAGAATCTCAGGAGTCTCATCCTTAGTTCTAAGGAAGAAGACCCAAGTGAATCTTGTAAAGTCATCTGTGATCACTAAATAGTAAGAGGTCCTTCCTAGACTTATTACACTGGTGGGGCCAAAGAGATTCATATGTAATAAGTGTAGAGGTGTGTTAATGGAGTTCATTTCCTTAGGCTTGTGAGACACCTTATGTTACTTCCTTTTCTGGCATGCTATACAGTGGTCATCACTTGTAAACTCTTTCTTTGGCATCCAGTTACCAAATCATTCTTAATTAGTTTATTCATGTTTTTAAAGTTTACATGGCATATTATTTTATGCCATAGGAAAGACTCATCACTATTGACTTTAGATATAAAGCATGAAACTTCTCTAGAGGGAGATGTTTCTTGTAAATCCATCTTGTACATGTTCCTTTTCCTGGAGGCTCTAAGCAGAATATGCTCATGAGGAATGACCACCCCGGGCTTGAGAACAATGCACTCATGCTCTGTAAAGAGCATGTTATGACTCTGATCACAAAATTGGGATACACTCAGAAGATTGTACCCAAACTCCTTGACAAAGTTTATCTTTTCAATGATGATTTTACCATTTGTGACCTTGCCCCTTCCTGAAATGTAACCACCTTTATCTCCTCCAAAGGCAACTGGCCCTCCATCAATCCTTTCAAAGTTCTAGAGTAGTGACGTATTGCCTGTCATGTGCCTAGAACAGCCACTATCAATGATCCAGACATTTTTGTTTGTCTTCAGCTGTCCCTGCACAAAGAAAATGATTAGTTACATTTGGAAACCCAAGCCTTACTTGTCTTGGATCATTAAGAGAAACAGAAGGTAATGCAACAGTAATAGATCCTATGGTTGTGCTAAGAGGATCTTGAATTGTTGTTGATGGAGAATTCTTAGTCACTTGGTCTTTCTTAGACTTCCACACCACCTTTGGAGTCTTGGACTTGACCTTTAATACTATGGAAGCTTTTGATACTTTGGAAGTTTTGATGACTGAGCCTTCGGAAGAACCTGCAAACACTGCAGCAGACTTCAATGCTTCGGAAGTATTCCTTCCATCCCAGACCAACTTTTCTTCCGAAGGCAATTTTCCACTTGCCTTCTTCTTAGATTTGGAGATTTCGAGGGAAACACATTTTCCTTCCGAAGATTAAATCTTCTTAGAACTCTTGGAAGTCTTTGGTTTGATCATGTGAGAGTACCCTTAGGATTGTATGGACAATCCTTAGCAAGATGAGCAGTACTTTCACACATAACACACTCCATTTTCTTCTTCCCAAGAGCCTTCTGCTGGGAATAAGACTGACTTTGGTCACATCCCTTCTCCACCCTCATCTTTGCAGATGCTAAGACAGTCCTTTTAGGCTGGGAACTGTACTTGGAGTTTGATGGTCCAGGCTGTGTAGCAGTGGTACATAGCAGATCAGTCTTCTTCTTGGTACTGAGATGATTTGAACAAGAACCAAAACTCTTAGCAGAAGAGTTTAGGTTGATGTCTTCAGTCTATACTACTTCAAATCCTGTAGAGATAAACACTTGTTTCTGCTTGGAGTTAAAAGTAGCCTTGATCTTTTGAGCCTTTCTTGCTTTCCTCTTGCTTTTTCTGATCAAGTTCTTTCTCATTGACTTGGTCATCATAGTCTTCTTCTTCTCCTCAGAAGGATAGTGGCCCTTCTTAGAATCTTCCTCTTCACTCTTCTCAGAGGAATTCTTCACTATCACTTCTTCATCCTCTTCACTCAAAGGATCTATGAAAGGAAGCTCATCTTCACATGTTTCACACCTAGGTGATCTTACAGACACGATTGTGTGTGGAGGAGCTATCTCATTTGATCCTAGTCCATGCTTGTTTTGATAGCACACTTTGTTGTGCAGGGATGAGGATATCATGTTCTTGAAGGTCTTTTCTTCAAGAACACATTTGTCTACCCTGGCTTTGCTGATCACAAGCTCAACCTAGCACTTAGTCAGCTTGGTTATGAGATCCTTGATTTGAGTCCTAAAATCTGTATGCTCATGTTTTAGAACTGAAATTGTTTTCTCTAAGTCCTCTATTTTCAATTTATAATCATATTCAAACTTTCTAAAATCAGCTTTTAAAATGTTTAAGGACTCAAGATCAGATCTCATCTCCAAGTTATAGGACCTGTATCTATTTACTTTAGCAATGCATTCAGGGGTACATAGATGTTCCAATACCTTGGCTTCGTCATGATCTGCCATTAGTGCTTGGTTTGGAGAAGCATCTTCCACCTGAAAGCTCTAGTCAAAGCCTCCTTTTTCAACAGCAAAAACAGCCTGCTGCTTTGGCTTCTCATTCTAGGGAGCTTTGTCAGTGTAGTTGGGTTTGGACTATGTTTGGCCACCGTTTGTTCTAGGTGCCTTACACTCCCTAGCAAAGTGGCCTATCAAGTTATAGTTAACACTTGACTTTTCCTTTGTCCAGGCCAAACTTTGTCAGAGTAAGATTTTTTAGAATCTCAGTCCTCAAGAGGACATGAACTTCCTTATAATGTCCCTGTTCTCAAGAGGAACTCCTCCATGCACAAGGGTATCCATAATCTCAACATACCTGAAGTATTATTGAGTCATGGTTTCACCTGTTTTAAAGGTGAACTTTTCAAACTGCTGCTTCAGGAGATCTTTCTTATTCTCCTTGTCTTTAGAAGAACCCTCATACATAAGTTTTAGTGCATCCCACAACTGCTTAGCTGTTTTGCACTTCTTGAAACCTCTGTATATAGAGTTTGGAAGAGTAGTCTGAAGGGTTGTCATGGCTTTTCTATCAATCTCTACTCTCTTCCTGTTTTCATCAGAGTAGTTTGCCACATCATTGGGGATCATACCAGCACCAGTAGCAGAAGGGGTGCTAGGTATGAAAGGTTCATTCTCAACAAACTCCCATATTCTTGAGTCCAAAGACCTGATAAAACCTTCCATTCTCAGGCACCAGGTATCAAAGTCATCAAGAGTGATCAATTGGGACTTGTTCATGGTTCCAGTTTCCATATCAGTCTTGGAAATGGCTGCCATTTGAAAAGTTTAGTATTTGTGTGAGTGAGGGATCTTAAGATGGTGGAATCTTATATCAAGAGCCTGAAAATCTCTCATACCAAATGCAGGACCGGTGAAGGGGGTCACTTACAACACAACAACACAAAGAAGAGATTAACCAAACTTAAACAAATAGTGAACTGGATTAACCACAAGAAAAACACTAAGAACACAAATAAAGTAAGAGACGGAACACAAGAGCACAAGTATATGGTTTTCAAGAATGCAGTGTATTGCTTTCTCTATGTTCTATTACAAGTGTTACAAAGCATCTCAATAAAGTTACAAGAACATGAGATACTTATACTACATCCTACAACCGACCATACTATGAAAGCCAGCTGGATACAATTGACTAGACTCAAAACAAAATCAATTGTAGATTCAAAAAGGCAGATTGCCTTTTTGACTTTGTGACTATGACATGCCATAGCTCACATTCTTATCTATTACAAAAAGGATAAAGTACATGAAGTAGAAAGTTACAGACTCAAGACCTCAATGTACAGTTACCAAAAACATGGACCTTTTCACCAACTCATGTAAGTTGGTGACTTTACAGAGATGCAGTAGAAAGGTGTCCAGCTTTATGGAATAGTACATCAAATAAAGCATGTTACTAAAAGTCTTCGGAAGAAATCTATCTTCAAGAGTTGAGGCTTTGGAAGACTTTGTCTCTGAAGCTTCGGAAGACTTGATCTTTGGCTTCGGAAGATATTGGTCTTGGCTACGGAAGATTTCACACTTAGAATATTCCTGTTGCATGTGTGAAACTTCTGAAATATTCTTCTTCAGTACTTGTGCAACATGCATGCAGAAAGACTTTGGTTGTTTTAGCCTCTATGCATATTCTCTACATGGTGGTACAACAATACAACCACCTCTATTGTCTCTCCCCCTCACGGTCTGTCGGTTACCATATTAGGGTTTTAGATATGGTTTTTCGCCATCGATATGGATTTTTCCGTTTGAGCCCTCTATCTTTATTTACCCTCCCAGCCTTTATGGTCCTTGCACTTGTCGATGATGGTGACCTAAGGCTCATATAAGACATTATGTTGGTGCTTTAGGGTTTGAACTGTGGTTCAGAACCTTAACTGATGTGTCTGATCTTGAATGTTTATTTTTTGGTTTATCTTTATCTACGAAGTTGGAGTTTTCCTCACCTAAGACCCCTGTTTTCATCTTTTTAATTCATATTTGGTCTATGATGTGGGGTTTGCTCATTTGTGGCTTTCTGGTTGATTCAGTCGATGAAGGTGAAGGTTACATGTTGGGTGATGATGATAATGATTATGGTTATGGGAATTACTTTAGTCGATGATGATGAGGGTTAGGTCGATAATGATGAAGCCTGCTTTGTCTAAGGCCTCTTTAGATTAGTAAAGTGAGGTTTGGATTCAGTCGATGAAGGTGAAGGTTATGTGTTAGGTGATGATGATAATGATTTTGTATTGTGTGGGATTTTGTATTACTAAATGTTGTTTAGTTCTTTCCATTTCTCGGCACTTCTGGCAATAGGTTTACAATTTGGTTTTGCAATTAATAGGGGTGTTTTTAGATTCGCTTGAAACCGGCAATGTCAAAAAAACAAACATGTCATTGCTTTGGCGTTTGTGACATGTACATTACCCCGAACATTATGCACGAAGCTGTCTACTGGGCCTGAGGTCTTTCATAGACCCCAACATTGTGCACGAAGCTGACACCAGAACCTAGGGCAAGTGCATTCACCATTCATCTGTTCTTTTTCATTCCGGATCAGTGCCATATGCTATACCCCGAACATTGTAAACTAATGTTTGCAACCGCAAAGATGAGCATAATGATGAGCATCAAAACACATGTCGTGTTTGTCGTTTTGGCTTGCCAATCAACCTTTTGCAACCGGGATACATCGTTTGTAAGCTTTCTAATCCAATTTTACACCGTTGTGCAGTGTCGTCACCGTTTTGCACCTGTCGCGAAATGCAGGCGGATGCCACCTAGTTCCATTAAAAATTTAAAATGCTACACTCTTCATTACCATCACCATTGATCCAGTTGATGTTGTCACATGCCGCTACCGCCTTTGTATTCTAACTTCTTTGACAAATTCATAAACAGGATATATAAACTATTAGGTTAACTAAATATATGACATATTAAACTTTCCTAAATCTTCTAACAGATTTCAGTTCCACTTAATTTTATTCACTATAAAATACTTTAATTCCAATTTCTTTTAAGCTTAAAATTTAATAGATTTCACGGTTATTAAAATCAATATATGCCGATCAAACAAATATAATATCTATTTGTTAAAACTTTTTCATCTATTATAATAACCAATTATAACTTTATCTTACAATATTTACACTTTCGAATCGTTATGATGTGCTCTAACGAAAAATAATATAAGGTGATATACAGAATATCACGGTTTGCCTTTTGGACTTTTATAAAAAGGAAAAAAAAATCCACCACATAGAACAGTCACCAGCTTTTTATTATATTTCTAATAGTCCTAAAAAATTATGGCCGAATAATTATGCATAAGAATTAATAAATGAGACACCATTTTAACCGTTTTATCCCACGAACAGCTACAAAACATGAAGTGTTCAATACGACATTAGAACGAGTAGGCGGGCTCCAATTCTTCGCTATAATGTTTCAATTTTATAAACTATTTTATATTATTTTCACATTTTCTCTATGTTTATCCCTTTCAAATCTAATATTTAAACATATAACACTTGAATTAGAATACACATATCACATGATCGCTACTATATAATATTTTTATCATGAAAAACTATTATGGGTAAACTCACCTAACCTGTTAAATTTTTGTTAATAGCGGGATTAAGTAAATCGTAGTTTGTGATAGTATAATTGTATTCAAGATGTTATGAAAGTAATAATCTTAAAATAATGTTACTTTTGGGTACATATAAAAAGCTATTCCAGATCAAGATCGGGACCATGCGTGGGGAAAGCTATTTGGAATCACACATTTTCTTAGTTGATCTCTAATTGCTCGGTGAAAGAAATTTATTTTTTATTTATATTTTATTTTTATGGTGTTTCAATGGTACAAGTTACCATATAACATCCCTACAATAAGTCAACTGTAAAACTAGCAGGTTGTTAAAGAATCCAACTTGAGTAGGTTCATCTTCAAATGGACCATTTACTACAGCGAAATACCATATCTTCAATACACAATGTGTACAACTTTCAATACACAATGTACAACTTACCGTCATATAATTCCTCATACCTGTTTATACCCGAAAGCAAGAATTTTCAAACTTTTGATGCATGATGTACATTTTACTAAACTATAAGATATGTTCATTGCTCAGAAGGTAGCATTTTTGTATCCAAATCTTGTTCTTTGTAGAGGTGTGAAGAAATAGAAATGAACGACGCAATAGAACAAAAAAACTGAAGCTAGTAAGAAATCGATAATTTGGTTTGATGGTTTATTAAAAACAAATATTTTCAGTTTAGTTTCAGTTTTGCTTGTACGAAAAACCGTAAAAAACCAAACCGAAACCATACAATTGAACATATAAATTTAGTGGTTCATTCATACATTTATAAATATGAATAATGATTAGCTTATTAGTTACTTATTTAACTTATACTAATCTAAAAAGTATTAAATATTTTGGTTTCAAGAATCTCTTCAAACTTTTTTGTTTGAATTGAAAGATTCAACTGTTTTATTGAAATTTTTGTAATTTATTTTTTATAGATTGCAATTGATTTTAAGTCAAGTAATTTATAAGAATATATAAAATTATTTTTAAGATCAACAAAATAACGTAATCTCAATTTTTTTAGCTTAAATTTATTAATTTGGACCAGTTTTAATTATCTTTGAAAACTTGAAGACAAATGATAAAACAAAAAACAAAACACCGAACCGAAACCAAAAAAACCAAATCGAATGCCCGAATATCGATTTCTCATTTCAGTTTTGGGCTACAAACTAAACCAAACTGACCCATGCACTATTTTTATTTATGATATATTTATTTAATAATGATTTTTTTTGCCAATAATAATTTATTTGGAATGAGGTTTCATCTTTAGTGGG
Source organism: Flaveria trinervia (assembly GCA_025506515.1). Lineage (NCBI taxonomy): Eukaryota > Viridiplantae > Streptophyta > Magnoliopsida > Asterales > Asteraceae > Flaveria > Flaveria trinervia. The sequence continues at coordinate 25,549,692 of CM046450.1, read as the reverse complement.
ATAACCAAAATTTTTTTGCAAGGGTGTTGGAAAGTTTTAAGGATAAATTATCTTTCGCTAATTATTAAATCTTTTTGATAAAGTACAATTTGGATAAGTCCGGATCACACAATAAGAAGATAAAAACTCAAACTAAATCAAATAACATTCAACCCTAGAGATGTAAATTACAAGCGAAGTCACGATTTACTCGGGACTAGATCGCCAAAATCTTAGATCAAATGGAGTTTAATAAGCTCGACTTAGAGCTTATATTATTTACCATTTAATAAGCAAACTTGAGTCAAAACTTCACTTATCGAGCTCTCTCTGAATAATTTTTTTTGTATAGTTTTACTTAATATATTAAAATTTATGGGGTTGGCTTTCTTATTTAACAGTCATGGTAATATTCAATAATAAAGTATTCAATCAAATGATCAACTAGTAAATCAAATAATCTAATCATGCAATATACTAATCTATAATCTAATAATTAATCTATCAAATAATGAGTTAATAAGACAAATGGCTTAATTACCCAAACTAATTTTGTTATATCTTGTACTTATTTTATGAGATCATTTCATAATAATTAAGTCCGTCTCAAAATTTTTAAGGGTTGTATAAGCACTAGGTCCCCTTTGTTCATCTTTCAAATTTAAATCCCAAATTTTATAATAAACAAAATGTAAATAAATATACAATAACAATTAACAACTAAAATTACAAACAAAACCTTAATCTAAAGTCTAATTTTATCCCTCTTGTGATAAATAAGTATAACTAGTACTAAACACTGGCGTTGTGGTGGGGGGCACAAACCATATCAAATAGCACAACTGTTACACATTGTTAACGACTATCAATACTGAAAAAGTTCATAATAAAATAAAATAGAATGGAAAAAATAAAACTAAACGGAAAGTAAACGTAAAAATGTTAAACCACTTATGTGAAAAGTAAAATATTAAAAGCAATAACTAAGTTAATCTAGGACCCGCATGTTATGATGAGGATATTAAATAAGAAAAAGTAAGCGTAACAACGTTGAACCATACTTGCACAGTACGACGTGTTAACTCTCAAAATTTATACCGTAAAGTAAGAAATTTGTAAAAGATGAAAGTATTGTAGACTAAATTTGAAAGTGAAAATTTGTAGGGGTTAAAGTGTGAAATATGTAAAAGTATTGTGTTTATAACGAAAAATTGAAAGAAAAAAAAATGTACAAACTTTTATGCACATTGTAAAACAATCAATGCATACCTAAGTTGATAATTAGTATCATTTAAATTTGCACAATTGCACATAATTTCATAAATTCTAAAATTTAAAATCAAAAGTGAAAAAATTTTAAAACAAAAATTACCTTATACAAGTTAATCTTAATTTTATTTGGCTCGTCCAAAACGAATCATGGATCGTGTAACGGTGGAGAAACTCGTCTACCTTCGTTTTTGGTTTCAAGCGTTTGATTGAGTGACGCTAACATGTTTTCCCGTGTCAACAACCATGTCAACAAATTGCACCTTTTCAATGAGCGTATCTTGTTTAGGGCTTTTGAAAGCGTTATGAACTCCATCATATCATAGTTTAATAAATCATGTAAACTAACAAGTTTCCACTCACGCGTCGCTATGTGTAAATTTACATTACATAATAAGAAACAAATAACTTAATTTCAAATTCAATTCAAGTTCCAATCAATTATTCGGTATCAGATATATCTGAACCGATCAATAGTTCATACGCCCTGCTACAACCTTATACATGTATGCACTGTGGATCGAACATTGTTTCTCACATATGAAATAGAAATAGCCAACACAACATGGTGACATATGTCATGAAAGATCTGAGTTTTGTTGTCACAATCACAGCGAAGATTCTCCGGTAGTACATTGGCTTTGGCATTTCATAATCAACCATTGGTCCTGTGGTGACTAGTGGTTCACCATTAGTGGTAATGGTGATCTATATAATAGATATTTTTGTGGTGGTAATAGTGGTCTAATTGACATTGGCGGTGGACCAATTTGATATCGACAGTGGCTATATTGAGAGCAACAGAGATTCTTGAGCTCCATGGAAGTATTAGAAGTTGTGACATTGTAAAAAGGGAACTTCTCTTGTGGCCTTTGTTGTGTTCGGGATTATATGTCTAGCATCACGGGTGAAGGATATAACACCCTCAATATTTTTCGTGAGTAGTGTTAGTTTTCGGTTCATTAGCGTAATCTTTTTGTCTGTTGATGTAGAATTTTATATATAAATCGAGCCCCCCATATGTGTTCTCAAGCTCCGTCCCTCTCTGACATGATTTTGTCCTTTTAAACTTTTAGGGTTTGTGTTATGTTTGGGTTCATACCAAAATATTTGGATATGTGTCGAGTTGGACTGGCCAACACGTGAACACAACGTATTTAACATCCCTATGTTAAGGCTACCTATAATTGTGTCAGACATATAAATCCGGTCACAACAGAAATACTTACAGGGTGACACGAACATGACTCGTCTATTCTACTACCAATTATGTTAAGGCTACCTATAATGTGTCAGACATATTCATATTTGAAATTAAAATTTTGCAACAAAGAGATACAAATGCATATAAAACAACATTTTATAATGAAATATTATGTTAATTTGTCTTCTAACTTTTAAATCTTAGCATAAATGACCAACCAAATTAATTTATGGCACAAATCATATTTATAAAATAGAATAAAGAACAAAAAGGTTTAATGGGTCTACCCGTGAATCGACTGGGTTAACTCAAACACAATCCATATAGATAAACAGATCATGTGCTCGACAAGAAACAAACCCGAAACCATTTACGTGAAACTCAAACTTGTAAAATTTAGCTAAGGTTTATATGGTGTCAGTAATTCATATATCAACCTTAGTCTCTTATCCTAACCCCAGCCTCTAACTCCTCACTCGTGCATGCGATGCGAATGCACATCTATTCACATCTCTCAGTCTCACACAGCAGCCTGGTTTATTTCCTAGTGGGCTAGCCCAAGTTTTTTTTTAATCTATTTATTTGCTAACATAGTTTTCTTGCAAATGTTTTTGGTGGTGCTATTTATTTTGGGCCCAGGGATATAACCGCATGAATTACTCCACAACCCGATTCTTCATAATATCTATACCAATAAATTTTTACACGTGTCATCTCCATAGTCATTTTCACAAGCCATTTCCCGCCCAAACACTTTTGCCCAGATTTCATATGCTCGCGGGTCGCATACCCCCGACTCCTTCTGACCCGACATTGCTTGATTATAGTTTCACATAGTCCGTAAAATCCAAGATTTCCTTTTCAAAATTTTGATTTCATCCCCACATATTCTCATTTCTCTCGGAATTTTGTTATTTACAGTCAAAGGGATTCAAGATCTTAAATTCTTTATACTAAAAAGCCACCGATTACGAAATCATCGACAACAAATGAGGCTCTGGTAACCATCTAGGGTTTCTAACTGTAATTTTAGTTAAAGTGTTTTCTAACTGTTTTCTACTTATTATTTATCTAAGTTATTGTTGGGAAGTAGATTAGCTACATTAAGTTTTTATTGAAAATAATAAGTAAAATGAGAACGATTAAGCAAATAGTATTCTCACAATAGTTATATAAATGATGACTCATGTTATGGGCAGGTTACAAATTGATGTGAAAATATATAATCTATACCTCATTGCTTTTAAGTTTTACCTAATAGAATGTTTTTGGCATATTTAAATTTAATAAAAAATTTAAATGAATTCTATAAGTTGATCACGAGTCAAATTAACTTTTGGCACCTGCAGTTGATGACAAAATAAAATTAGTAAAGATCATGGAATAATTGGTAAGTTAATTATAATGGTTTTACTTGGGATTAAGTTTCCCATCATTAGACTTCTACCGGATGATATCCAAGCTGTCATATTGTAGAATGGAAGGGAGGACTCAAATAAAAAGGAGTATTTGTCCTCCACTAATTCGGCCATTTCCAATTTCCTTCTTCCACCATATCAACAACTTTGCGGTTCAAAATGAGGCTAACATATGTATGTTTCTCTTGGTAATAATAAATTCTCTTGGTAATAATAAATTCAGCCTCACTATGTGGCATTAAACTCGCTAAACAGTAGATATGGACTCAAACTATTAATAGTAGATAAAAGCAATAAAAATACAAGCTAAACAACGGACGTTGTCTACAGATATGTATTTATAGATTGCACATTCGTACTTACTTTTTTTAGTGTAATACATATAAAAGTATTTTAGTTACATGAACTTTTTGTACATAACAAAGAATTATATTTTTTTGATTATATAATCCCGTGTATTACAAGGGTTTATAACCTAGTAAGCTCATATTTTGTTTTTCTTATTCGTGCAGCACTATGGTTCTTAGATTTTGATTCCGGTGCAACAACACAAATGCTACATCTTGGTCTCCTGATGTAGCTGACACAACTTCTACGCGATGTAATTTATGAAAAAACAAACAGTACGTAACAAAATAAACGTGAATAAAAAACACATCATAATGAATATCACTTCAACGCAAACAAAAAACTTAACCGACACAACCATTATGCGACAAAAAATATAAGAATTGGAAAACACGAGTTAATTACATGAAAGGTCCCGTTTTTAGGCCTATTTTTATTTTCGGTTCTAAGAGAAATGAAAGGTTTGTACAAAGATTTGACAAAATGTAACACAATTAATCCCCAACTTGGATCAGCTGTTAATTTTTCCATTAACTGCGTGTAAAATGACCAATTGCCCCTCATTTATAATTAGAATCTACTAAACAACGTAAATATTTTTGGCATGGGGATAGCTAGTCCGCCTATTTTTGCCACTCCACCTATTTCGTTAAGATGAACAAGACGTATTTTATCATAACTCGATTATGACAAGCAAAAAAGTGCAACACTAATAAAGTCATGAGAGATTATGTGTAAAATAACTCAATTTAGTCCTGTATTGATTATCGAGTAAATTACACGGATCATCCTTGAACTTTGCTTAAATTTCACATTCCGAACTTGGAAATGGTAAAATTACAGGTTTAGTCTTAATTTTTGAAAAACCGTAAATCTAGGTGTTAACGATCTTTAAAGAATTTTATTAATTATATGTTGAAGGGCAATTTTACCCAATCCACTATAAGAAAACGTGGCTATGGCGACGATGTTTGTCATCGCGATAAGGTCTGTTTGTCGTCGCTATAGCACCAGTTACCACAGACTCGTCGCTATAGCCATTTTATTGTCGTCGCCAAAGTTGTAGTCGCTACAAAGGTCTATCCCGACGACATATCCTCGCCACATAATTGTCGGCAAAGAATTTCCCATATTATATTTTAATTAAAAATAAAAAAATTTCTGGGCTATGGCGACGACCGCCATAGGTCTTTTATTATTTATAATTATTTTAATAAAAGTTAAAATAAATAAATTTGACCAACACTATGGCGACGACATGTCGTCGCCATAGACCAACTCTTTTTATTTTTAATATTTAATTTTCTTTTTATTTTCCTGATTTTTCATAATTTTTCAGGTTATGAAAACAAAAACAATTAATAAGATAACCTACAACAAAAACAATAAATCTTAAACATATTTTAAAAAATATAATTCAAATCCTAAAACATTTTAAATTCATGTTCTTAAATACAATTTAAATCTAAACATTTTATAATACACATTTTAAATCTTAAAGGAATAACCAAATCAACAACTAAATAACCAAATAAACTTAGATTATCATCTAGAAAATATTTAAATCCACAAACCAATAACCAAATCAAAAAACTTATATTATCATTCTAACATTACAAACTAATAATCAAATTAAATAACTTTTATATCATCATTCTAACAAAACAAACTATTATCATTCTAGCAATGCAAACTAATAACCAAATTAAACAACTTATATTATCATTCTAACAAAACAAACTAATAACCTAATCAAACAATTTTTATAATATCATTTTAACAACACAAACTAATAACCAAATCAAACATTTATTTTATCATTCTAACAATACCAACTAATAACCTAATCCAACAACTTTTATTATTATTCTAAGATACAAACTAATAACCAAATCAAATAACTAATAATCTAATCAAACAACTTTTATTATATCATTCTAAGATACAAACTAATAACCAAATCAAATAACTTATATTATCATTTTAACAACATAAACTAATAACCAAATCAACCAATAACTTATATAATCAATATAACAACACAAACTCATAAGCAAACCAAACATATTACATTATGATTTTAACACCATATTTTAACCAATAATCGAATATCACAACTTATTTTATCATTCTAATAACACATTTATTTATCATATTAGTTCATAGAAAGAAGATAAAATACACACCTTATAATTTTAGCAAATATGATACAACAACTCTAGAATAGTAGTGGTGGAGTGGTGGTGGAGTTGTGGTGGATGCTCGAGGTCCCGGTGGTGGAGTTGTGGTGGATGCTGGAGGTCCCGGTGGTGGATGTTTTTTTATGGTGAGGGTGATAGGAGTGGTGGTAGGGATGAAGGGAGTAGAATCAAAACTAGAAACGATGTGGTGGTGGGTTTTAGGAGATGATTTGCCAATGGGGTGAAGGTAAGTCGCGGTTGTGGTGTGATTTGTTTTGGTAAAGTGAAGAAGAAATATAAGGCAGACCGTAATTTAGGGCAAACTGCACCCATGGCGACCATATGTCATCGTCATAGGTTATATTATTTTTTAATTTTTTTCTTCTTTTCAGGCGGGATAAATACGCGCCTAACTAAAAACACCTATGGCGACGACATGTCGTCGTCATAGGTCTTTCACATTTTTTTATTTTTTTGCTTTAGTTATTATTATTATTATTAGTGTTGATGTTGCTATTAAAATTATTATTATTAATATAATAACAATAATAATAATAATAATAATAATAATAATAATAATAATTTATTATTATTATGTTACTATTATTATTATTATTAATATTTTTATCAGTATAAGTATTTTTATTGGTATTTTATTTATTTATTTATTTATTTATTATTATTATTAGTATTAGTATTAATATCCGTATAAGTATTATTTTTATCACGTTGTGGTAAACAAAATCTAGGTATCATAACGGTATATTGTTAATCTTGTTAGACATGCATTGATTCAACGTTAGACATCCATTGATCCAACGTTGATCTTTTTATACACTTATTGATGATAATTAAGTATAAATAAAGTTAATTTACGGTCATTGATGATAGTTAAGCGTTGTTTAACTATGTAATCAGTCATTATATTATATTATATTATGTCATGTCATGTCATGTCATGTCATGTCATGTCATCTTATATAATATCATGTCATGTCATGTTATATAATATCATATCATATTATTATTATTATTGTTATTATTATTATTATTCTTGTTGTTTTTGTTGTTTTTTGTTGTTGTTGTTGTTGTTATTGTTGTATTACAATAATAATATTAATAATCCAATCTATATCGACAGTTGTAATTTGATTAAAGCTAACATTTGACGTATGTAATCAACCCGAATCATCATAGGAGCATATTTGATTTGAATATAAACAATGATGGTAATCAACCTTAATCGTCATAAAAGCACATTTGAGTATGTAATCAACCCTGATCGTCATAAGAGCACATTTGAGTTAAACATAAACAATGATGTAATCAACCTTAATCGTCATAAGAGTACCTTTGAGTAGAACATAAACAATGATGTAATCAACCTTAATCGTCGTAAGAGCACCTTTGAGTATGTAATCAACCCTGATCGTCATAATAGCACATTTTAAGTTGAACATAAACAATGATGTAATCAACCTTAATCGTCATAAGAGCACATTTGAGTTAAACATAAACAATGATGTAATCAACTCTAATCTTCATAAGAGCACATTTAAATATGTAATCAACCCTAATCGTCATAAGAGCACGTATGTAATCAACCCAAATCGTCATGAGAGCACATTTGAGTTGAACATAAACAATAATGTAATCAACCTTAGTCGTCATAAGAGCACCTTTGAGTATCATGTACTTAACCCTGATCGTCATAAGATCACTTTTGAGTTGAACATAAACAATGATGTAATCAACCCTAATCGTCATAAGAGAACCTTTAAGTATGTAATCAACCCTAATCGTTATAAGACCACACTTGAATTGAACATAAACATTGATGTAATCAACCCTAATTATCATAAGAGCATCTTTAAATATGTAATCAATCCTGATCCTCTTTAAAAAAACCTTAATTTACATTAACGTGCATAATTCAACAATGATCTTTATAACTAGAGCATAGGTAAATTTTAGCCTAGGTAATTTATATTAATATGCATAATTCAATAATGTTTGAAAATTCATTGCTGGTAATTAAGCAGAACAAAACTTAACCTACAGTTAATAAATTATTATTCCCACAAAGTACTATCAACGTATATAATTTAACATCAATAATTATAATTGGATTTAACTGATATAAGTTATCTATAATTATAATTAATAAATATAAGATTTGTTAATATTATTATTATGACTTATAATTATAATAAATATAATTATTATTTTTATTATTCTTATAAAAAAAATCCACAAAGTATTATTTTTATACATATAAGATTTTTTAATATTATTATTTTTATAAAAAATCCACCCTATGGCGATGTCGTCGCCATAGATGTTTCATAAAAGGCGGAGTTATTTCCCTCCAATTTATTTAGTGGAAAATAGAAAAAATTGGTTTACCTATGGCGACTCGCCATAGGTAAAACAAAATCTTTGTGTCATCTGAAATAAATATAAATTATGATAAAATTACCTATGGTGACTAAATGCGGCAACGACTTTGGTGTCGTCGCAATAGGTGAGACCTAAGGCGACGACATGTCGTCGCGATAGTACTTTAGTAGCCAAAAACCAAATCCACACTATAGCGACGACATGTCGTCGTGATAGGGTGACCTATAGCGACGAAACCATGTCATCGCCATAGGTCTGGTTGGGGTAGGGTCAGATTCTTGTAGTGATCAACTTTATAAAAAAAATTTAAAATTGTTAATTTAATTTGGGACCACCATATCCCCACCCCCACCTTCTTTTTCTTCTTCTTCATCCTAACCACCACCATACACTCTTATCTCCACCACCACCACGCAACCCTTAATCCACTACCACCACCACCAGTTTTCTTCCCCACCTTAATGTTACTCACTTTTATCTTCTCCATTCAATCCATTGCATAAGATTCTGATGCCAAAACACCACCACCACCTACAACTCTGACTACAAACTCTCCAACACTACCACGCTCTTCGCCGTAACGAACCTCTTCAAAACCAAAAACCTCTAGTCACTTCTCGCCACCAAGAACCTCCCTACCACCAACAACACCTCAACCCAAACCTTCACCCCTTTTGAATCCTTAAAATCCCCTTCCTTTGTTTATACCAAAATGCCACCAGAGTATCCAATAACCATTGAGGTGTTCTCGGGGATGGGTTTATCGTACCATCATTGATGTTGAGGTGGTGGTTTTTCTTTGAATGCTTCAATGTTGATGCATGATGGAGGTGGTAGTAAAGTGGGATGATGGTTTTGTCAAGGTAGGATGGCGGTGTTGGCAAGGCACGATGGTGATGGCAGCAAGGTGCTACGATGGTGGTAACAATATGCAACGATGATGGCAAAGGTTTGAAGATGGTGGAGAAGGGAAGACTTAAAGGGGGGGGGGGGGTATAAAGAGTCCATGGAGTGTTAATTTGGGATTGATTGGTGATTACGATCTAGGTGTCGGAGAGGCCCTAGAGTTCTTAGAGGAACTGATGAAAATGGTCGTAGAGTGTGAGGAGATGCCATATTATAATTGTTATAATTAGAATCACTTAATTTTGGATGGGAAAAGACAGTAATATATGGTTCCATAAAGCATCGAAAATGTAGAATTCCACCTAGTAAGAACATATTGCCTTAACTTTTTTTTCTTGATTTAAAAAAAAGTAACTTAAGACAATCTAAAAACTTTTGCTTTCTTTTTTGTGATCCTTTGACATACTTATACTCTCTCTGAATTTGTAAACACTCATTAATTTCTTTAAGTCTATCTAGCACAATCTAATTTAAAATATATGCATAACATCTCAAGTGAAAAAAACACTTTCATTAGAAATAAAAGGTGATTTTGTATGCATATGTTTTCCATTACCCAATAAAAGTGTTATTAGAAGAAGTATTATCTAAAGTAACATAAAAGATTTATTTCTAAGCTCCATTAATTATACTAGAATTGAAAAAAAAACGTTTTAACATAAAACAATATCGGTATGAGGTGGTGGCATGAAAGAAAATAATAAAACTCACCTATTGCTTATTAGTAAGATCCACTGTAATTGCTAAATAATCATCAATAGCAATAGAAGTCTATAAAACTAAAGTTAAACATGGCATTCTGTATGATTCTATAAGCATGTTCTAACTTTTTTTTCTCTTATACATTTTATATAAATCGAATCTTATTGTGTGTTTGGTAATAATATTTAGATTGGGTTGTATGTATGTAACCAAATCTCTATTACCTTTATAATCTACAAATGACAATGATAGTTCATGCATAACCATAGCAGCCACAAGCCTTTAGTGGAACTTATTTTTATCATATCAAGATGACCTTAATGCCATGTCATGATTAAAAAGCATTTGACCAACATGTTGAAATATATTACCAATACAACCGGTCATGTGTCGTTTGAGATTACATGTATCATTCTTACTATCACATATGAAGACATGCTTACACTTGGTGCACTTGCATTGAGTCTTTCCACCTATTGAAAAATGTTTAAGTTTGGTAAAGTATTTCCACACAACATATATATATTTTTTTGTTTTCTCTCTGCCCCTGCATTATTATCACTATTATTTTTGTATAACTTTCATAGACTTTAACCACACTATATTTCATATTCATATTTTGTGAGCTACCTTCTCTAGGTCAACTTTAATTCAATAAGAATCCATCTACAATATCTAATCCAATCTTCAGTTAAATGAGTCCATGAAATATTCAAAACATAGATAACAAGCTTATCACCAAGAAAATCAAAACATCTAACCATTTATTATTGTGATAAAAGACTTGAATAAACTTATAAAGCATGCCACTAAAAAACATCTTCTAGTTTTTAATTCAATAGCACATAACACCAATATGAGATTTTGTAATTGTTGTGAAAATAAAAACAGAAAGCTACATATATTATGGTGGTGATGGTGAGTACTAACTCGAACAAAAAGTTACCAATATAGGATCTTTACTAGATTTAAACTATGATGGTGATGCTGAGTCGACTATGGTGGCGGTGGGCTGTGACCAACGATGGTGATAGTGAGGATGACGGAAGTGGATGAGCAGTAGAGCAATAGATTCTAACTATGGTGGTGATGATGAGGATGACGGAAGTCAACTATGGTGGCTGTGGGTTGTGGATTCGCATGAGCAGTCAAGCAATAGATTCGAGCGAGTAGCCAAGCACTAGATGATATCAATGGCTGCTTGGCTGATATTGATCATTGGAACATCATCGTCGTCTCGCTGGATGTCAGCTTTGATGATGAGGACGACGGAAGTGGAAGTGCAATGATGAATTGATGAGCGACGATGAGGATGAGAACCGAGGGAGCGGTACTGTCATGTGGGTATATGGGATCAAGTAGGGTTTTGACTTTACAAAAACGGTTAAAAGAAAAATGTATGATTTATAAATTAATGTTTTCATGTTTACATGAATTTCTGATTTCTGATATAATATTACTCTATAATTATTTGCCATGGCAAATGACCAGTAAAAAATCATTGACATTGCGTGTGGTAAATCATTGATATTACTCTACTTTGGTTCTTCTGTACTTCCTTTTGTTTGATGGTTAATCTTACTTCTGCTCAAAGAATATTGTCTTTTAACATACCTAATCTACAATTTAGTGAATGAGAGTGACAATAACTAACCATACACACTGCAAACTAATGGTTGGTGATATGTGTGTTTTATTTCAACAACCAGTTTGAAAAGTAATGTGTTTGACATAAAAGTGAAACTATATCCACTGGTTCAAGTCCCGTAAGAGGTTATATGCTTAGACAAGGTGCAATGCAGTATTAGAAGCTCATATATCAAAGATGCTGCAAAATGTCCTACACAAATCAGGTTAGTGCGTTTCATTATAGGTTTATAAACTATTGTTGTTCTTGTAGCAATATTTTGGATACCCATATGGTCCATATGGAGAGCTACCAATCTTCTTCATATATTTAAATTAAAGCCACATGATATATTCTTTTAATTGAGTAGAGAAGTGTGTAATTTTGGGACTTGACATTTTATTTTTAACTTTGATTTAACCCTTTATTTGATTGCAGAAGTAGTCATTATATTTGGAGTGGAAGGCAGTGCTAGATAAAGCCTTAGAAATAAGAAACTCATAAGCAAGTAATCAAGGTTCAGTTTTACCTGTCTGTTTGTTTCCTCATGATAAATTTTAAGAGCTTCATTTTCTTTGATATGCAGTTATGGTTATTTTCATCATTTACATTTATATGGGATCTTAAAAGTATAGGCATCTGATTTTTCTTTTAAATTTATTATGTGAAAAATTGATCGTTGTACACGTAGGGTGTAATGTTGAAATGATAGTCGTAAGTGTTTTGGATTTGAGATCATAGTAAAAATCCCATGTAGCGCGCGGGAGAAAAATACTAATAGAAAGGAAAATAGATTATGAAATTGGCCATTAATAAAACTTTTTCAATATAACTTAATTGACATTAGTAGAAAATGTCAAATAATTTATATATTTTTTATTAAAGAGTGCTTAATATGATGACAAATGACAATATTTGTTTAAAAATTTGACATATGACAAAGGGTGTTTACTATGATGACAAATGGCAAAACTTTTTTACTTTTATTATATATAATGAACTAGTTTAGTGACCCGTGTGTTACACGTGTCAACAAATGCTTAAAATGACCTAGTTGCAATTAAATTTGGATAAGTTCATAGTGATATATATGATGTTATAGAGATAATTAAAAAGATGAAGACTATCATTATATAATAGTATCAATTAAGTTATACTCTTTCACAATAGAAACAAACAAAAGTAGAATAGTTAAACCGAAAAATAAAAAATCAACTAATGAACAAACTTGATAAAACTTACAAAATGATGTAACAATCATATTTAACTTAGAGAATGAACAATTATAATAAATAAGTAATTGTTCTTAAAAAAGTAAACATTTCTTTGTAAACAACATTTAAAGTTTCATTTGTGACCTTGCCCTCTTTATCTAGAATAAACAATTTCAATTCATTTCTACTTTTAACTCTGGATAATACAACATACAACTGACCATGTGTAAAAACAGAATCTTTCAAATATAAGCCAATCTTAGAAAGTGATTGTGCTTGACTTTTGCTTATTGTCGTTGCAAAACAAAATGCAAGTGAAAATTGCTTTCTTCTAAATATAAAAGGAATTTTCTTATCCGAGGGTATCAAACTAACCCTGGAAATGAAAGTTCGCGCCCCCATATTACTTCCGGATATAATTTTTTGCTTCGATAGCCTTATTTCTAAGGCTAATGATCTCTAGTCATGTTCCTTTACATAAACCACTTGTAGAGATTAATGAAGAGGCTGATGCAACTCAAACATCCAAAGTCTATCCTGCATGCTGCACAAGTGCATTGAAGAAGAATGCTTAGGAAGTTTCACACATGCAACAAAAATATTCTAAGTGTGAAATCTTCCGAAGCCAAAGATGAAGTCTTCTGAAGCCTCAAAGACAAAGTCTTCCAAAGCTTCAACTTATGAAGACAGATTTCTTCCGAAGACTTTTGACACATGCTTTATCTGATGTATTTTTCCATAAAGCTGGACACCTTTCCACTGTATCTTGTAATGTCACCAACTTACATGACTTGGTGAAAAGGTCTGTACATTGAGGTCTCGAGTCTGTAACTTTCTACTTGTTGTACTTTATCCTTTTTGTAATAGATAAGGATGTGAGCTATGACATGTCATAGTCACTAGTCAAAATGCAATCTGCCTTTTGACTTTACAATTGATTTGTTTGTGTGTCTAGTCAATTGTATCTAGCTGGCTTTCAAAGTATAGCCGGTTGTAGGATGTAGTATAAGTATCTCATGTTCTTGTATCTTTCTAATATGGTTATAACACTTGTAATAGAACATAGAGAAAGCAATATACTGCATTCTTGAAAACCATACACTTGCGTTCTTTTGTTCTGTCTCATATATTACTTATGTTCTTAATGTCTCATTTGTGGTTAATCCACTTTACTGTTTGATTAAGTTGGTTAATCTCCTCTTTGTGTTGTTGTGTTGTAAGTGACCCCTTTCACCGGTCCTGCATTTGGTATCAGAGCTTTCTAGGCTCTTGATATAAGATCTCACCATCTTAAGATCCCTCACACACACAAATACTCAACTTTTCAAATGGCAGCCATTTCCAAGACTGATATAGAAACTGGAACCATGAACAAGTCCCCACTGATCACTCTTGATGAGTTGATACCTGGTGTTTGAGAATGGAAGGTTTCATCAGGTCTCTTGATTCAAGAATGTGGGAGTCTATTGAGAATGGATCTTCCATACCTAGGACCCCCTCTGCTACTGGTGCTGGTATGATCCCCAAGGATATGACTAACTACTTTGATGGAGATAGGAAGAGAGTAGAGATTGATAGAAAAGCCATGACAGCCCTTCAAACTGCCCTTCCAAACTCTGTGTACAGAGGTTTCAAGAAGTGCAAAATAGCTAAGCAGCTGCGGGATGCACTGAAACTGATGTATGAGGGTTCTTCTAAAGCCAAGGAGAACAAGAAGGATCTCCTGAAGCAGCAGTTTGAAAACTTCACCTTCAAAACAGGTGAAACCATGACTCAACAATACTTCAGGTATGTTGAGATTGTGGTTACCCTTGTGGATGGAGGATTCCTCTTCAGAACAGAGA
The DNA here is from genome assembly GCA_025506515.1 of Flaveria trinervia. Classification (NCBI taxonomy): domain Eukaryota; kingdom Viridiplantae; phylum Streptophyta; class Magnoliopsida; order Asterales; family Asteraceae; genus Flaveria; species Flaveria trinervia. The sequence continues at coordinate 25,534,601 of CM046450.1, read as the reverse complement.
CATTGTAAGGAAGTTCATGTCCTCACTTCCTAGGCAGTGGACACACTACTGTGTGGTGATCAAGAGGACTGAATATCTCAAAACTCTTACTCTGACAAAGTTATATAGGATTCTTAGTGGCTACCATTTAGAGATGAACATGCAAGGTTCATCTGGCAACTCCAATAATCAAATAGGTTCAGCCCTACATGTGGTTGAAAGGGATAGCATAGAACCCCAACATCATCTCATATGCTACCCTGACAACTCACCAAAGGATCCTTTCATCACCTTCCCAGAGACACCAAAGGAGAACTACACTCAAGGAAGCCCATTCCAAGAGACAAACTCTTCTCAAGCTTTTATGTCTTCTGATGAAAACTATGGAAACTCTCTTTTCACTCTTGAAGACCTGGACTGTATTAATCCAGATGATCTAGAATACATGAAAATAGTCTAGCAGATGGCTCTTCTCAATCACAGAGCCAAGAAGTTCTACAAGAGGACTGGAAGGAAGTTTCCAAGCAATGCAACCAGTGGAAAGTTTGGCCTGGACAAAGGGAAAGTCAAGTGTTACAACTATAACTTAATGGGCCACTTTGCCAAAGAGTGTAAGGCACCTAAAACAAGTGGTGGCCAAACACAGTCCAAACCTAACTACACTGACAAAGCTCTCCAGAATGAGAAGTCAAAGCAGCAGGCTACTGTTGCTGTTGAAGAAGGAGGCTTTGACTGGAGCTTTTAGGTGGAAGATGCTTCTCCAAACCAAGCATTGATGGCAGATCATGATGAAGCCAAGGTATTAGAACATCTCTTTACTCCTGAATGCATTGCTAAAGTCAATAGATACATGTCCTATAACTTGGAGATGAGATCTGATCTTGAGTCCTTAAACATTTTTAAATTCTGATTTGAGATAGTCTGAAAATGATTATAAACTGAAGATAGAGGACCTAGAGAAAACCATTTTAGTTCTAAAACATGAACACATAGATTTTAGGACTCAAATCAAAGATCTCATAACCAAGCTGACTGAGTGCCAGGCTGAGCTTATGATCAGCAAAGCCAGGGCAGAAAAGAATATTGTTAAAGAAGAGACCTTCAAGAACATGATATCCTCATCCCTGCACAACAAGGTGTGCTATCAAAACAGGCAGGGACTGGGATCCAATGAGATAGCTTCTCCACATATAATCTTGTCTGTAAGACCTCCTAGGTATGAAACTTGTGAAGATGAGCTTTCTCTCATGGATCCTATAAGTGAAGAGGATGAAGAAGAGATAGTGAAGAATTCCTCTGAGAAGATTAAAGAAGAGGATTCTAAGAAGGGCCATTATCCTTCTGAGGAGAAGAAGAAGACTGTGATGACCAAGTCTATGAGAAAGAACTTAATCAGAAAGAGCAAGAGAAAGGCAAGGAAGGCTTAAGAGATCAAGGCTACTTTTGACTCAAAGCAGAAACAAGTTTTCATCTCTGTAGGGTTTTAAGTAGTAAGGACTAAAGACATCAACCAAAACTCTTCTTCTAAGAGTTCCGGTTCTTGTTCAAATCATCTCAGTAACAGAAGAAGACTGATCTGTTGTGTATCACTGCTACACAGCCTGGACCATCAAACTCCAAGAATAGTTCCCAACCAAAAGGATTGTCTCAGCATCTGCAAAGATGAAGGTGGAAAAGGGATGTGACCAAAGACAGTCTTGTTCCCAGCAGAAGACTCTTGTGAAGAGAAAATTGAGTGTGTCATGTGTGGAGGTATCACTCACATTGCTAAGGATTGCCATACAATCCTAAAAGTACTGTCCATATGACCAAGACAAAGACGTTAAAGAGTTCCAAGAAGATTAAAGCTTCAGAAGGAAAATCTGTTTCCTTCGGAAGCTCCAAATCTAAGAAGAAGGCAAGTGGAAAATTACCCTCGGAAGAGAAGTGGTCTCGGAAGAAAAGAGTTCTTCCGAAGCACTGAAGTCTCCTGCAGTGTCTACAGAATCCTCCAAAGGTTCAGTCATCAAAACTTCCGAAGTTCCAAAAGCTTCCAAGTTTTGAAGGTCAAGTCCAAAACTCCAAAGGTGGTGTGGAAGTCTAAGAAAGACCAAGTGCCTGAGAATTCTCCATCAAGAACACTCAAGATCCTCTTAGCACAACCATAGGATCTATTACTATTGCATCTTAATGAGCCCAAGACAAGCAAGGCTTAGGTTTCTAAATGTAACTAATCCTTTTCTTTGTGCAGAGACAACTCAAGACAAACAAGAATGTCTGGATCATTGATAGTGGCTGTTCCAGGCACATGACAGGCAATAGGTCACTACTCTAGAACTTTGAAAGGATTGATGGAGGACCAGTTGCTTTTGGAGGAGATGAAGGTGGTTACATTTCAGGAAGGGGCATGGTCACAAATGGTAAGCTCAGCATTGAAAAGGTAAACTTTGTCAAAGAGCTTGGTTACAATCTTCTGAGAGTATCCCAATTTTATGATCAAAGTCATAACATGCTCTTCACTGAGCATGAGTGCATTGTTCTCAAGCCTGGTGTGGTCATTCCTCATGAGTACATCCTACTTAGAGCCCCCAGGAAAGGGAACATGTACAAGATGGACTTGCAAGAAACATCTCCCTCTGGAGAAGTTTTATGCTTTCTATCTAAAGACAATAATGATGAGTCTTTCTTATGGCATAAAAGAATGTGCCATGTAACTTTAAGAACATGAATAAATTAATTAAGAATGATTTTGTAACTGGAATACCAAAGAAAGAGTTTACAAGTGATGACCATTGTGTTGCATGCCTAAAAGGGAAGCAACATAAGGCATCTCACAAGCCTAAGGATAGGAACTCCACCACTACACCCCTACACTTGTTACATATGGATCTCTTTGGCACACCAGTGTAATGAGTCTAGGAAGGACCTCTTACTGTTTAGTGATCACAGATGACTTTACAAGATTCACTTGGGTCTTCTTTCTAAGAACTAAGGATGAGACTCCTAAGATTCTAATGAATTTCATCTTAAATATCGAGAATCAATCTGATCATAAGGTCAAGATCATAAGATGTGATGAATGAACTGAATTTTAGAACCAAATCCTTGATACATTTTGTGATGAAAAGGGTATACAAGACAATACAGTGCTCCCAGGACTTCTCAGTAGAATGGTGTTGCTGAGAGGAGAAACATGACATTGATTGAAGCTGCAAAACCATGTTTTCTGACTCTAAGCTGCCTATCACCTTCTGAGTAGAGGCAGTCAACACTGCCTGCTATGTTGAGAACATAGTTTTAGTGGTCAAGACTCATGGCAAGACTCCTTATGAACTTTGGCACAAAATGAAACCTTTCATTAGTTTTCTCAGGTCATTTGGATGTCCTTGCACCATATTGAATACCAAATATCAAATTGTCTAGTTTGTTGAGAAATCATATGATGGACACTTTATTGGATACTCTTCTCAAGCTAAGGCTTATGGAGTATACAATCTCAGAACTAAAATTGTTAAGGAGTCAGCCAATATGACTTTCAATGAACACACACCCTGTGTGATTGGTTCTAGTCCTGATTCGCTATTTGATCTTGATCTAGTTACCAACTATTTTAACAAATCTTGTGAGAATGTTTCAAGATCTGTAGAAAATCTAATACAGTGATGTTGATCCAAGATTTGAGCTGAGAAGATCTTCAAGTCACACATCTTCAGCTCAATTGGAACTACTTCTGCAAATAAGGTTTTTATCAGCACTATAATGACAAACTCAGTTGATACATCTGGGGTGCCTTCAAATTCCAGCTCAGAGGCTCCACAACCAGATAAGAATACCTCAACTGTGGAAGACAACCATGGTGGTGGTGACAGTGATCAAGACTTTCTTGATGCTACTAACCACACCATAGATGACAACATCAATGATGTCACACACTGCTTAGATCAAGCTTCTCTTGATAAGTGTGCTGATGTGGTGGAAGAAACATCTATGCCATATCTAAATTTCTCTAATTTAGATCTCTCTCAGCAACTTGCTGTGATCCCTTAGCCTAGATTCACAAGTCTCACCCCACCACAAACATCATTAGAGATGTTATCATAGGGGTAAGAACAAGAGGACAAACCCATGAAGCAATGTTTGTCTTCACTCTTGTTTCCTATCCCAGATAGAGCCAAAGAAAGTTGATAAAACTCTAAAGGATGGAAGTTAGGTTGAAGCTATGCAACAGGAGCTGCTTCAATTCAAAAGGCAGAAAGTTTGGAACCTTTGTCCTCTTCCTCATAGGAAGACTACCATTGGAACCAAATAGGTGTTTAGGAACAAGAAAGATAATAGATTCATTATCATCAATAACAAAGCTAGACTAGTTGTTCAAGGATACACACAAGAAGAAGGGATTGACTACACTGATATCTTTGCTCCAGTAGCAAGACTGGAAGCTGTTAGGATATACCTGGCATTTGCTGCATCCAAGAACTTCAGGTCTTTCAACTTGATGTAAATTGTGCTTTTCTGTATGGAGTGATTGATGAAGAGGTATATGTCAAACAACCACCTAGTTTTGTAGATCCTGATCATCCCGATTATGTCTGCAAGCTTGACATAGCACTTTATGGGCTGCATCAGGCACCCAGGAAGTGGTATGAGACACTGTCTAAGTATCTTTGCAAACATGGATATACAGGAGAGGTACTATAGATGGAACTCTCTTTATCAAAGGACAGGGAAATGACATTCTGCTAGTTCAAGTGCATGTGGATGACATCCTCTTTGGTTCAACTAATCCAAAGCTCTGCAAAGACTTTGAGAAGCTAATGAAAAACAGATTTGAAATGAGTGCCATGTGGGAACTTAATTTCTTTTGGGAATTATAGTGAAGCAAGTTGAAGATGGCATCTTCATAAGTCAGCAAAGTATGTTCAGGACATACTCAAGAGATTCAACATGACTGATTGTAAGATTGCTAAGACACCCATAGCCATAAACCACTCCCTTGGACCTGACCTTGAGGGGAGTGTGTAGATGAACACTTATACAGGGCTATGATTGGGTCTCTTATGTATCTTACTGCTAGCAAGCCTGATATTATGTTTGTTACATGTATTTGTGCAAGATATCAAGACAACCCTAAGATGTCTCACCTCATCATTGTCAAAAGGATTCTAAGATACCTCAAAGGTGCTTCAACACTTGGTTTATGGTACCAAAGAATCCGAATTCAATCTGTATGCTTATACAGATAGTGATTATGGTGGTTGCAACATGATTGCAAAGTCTACATCTGGGGGATGTCAGTTCCTTGGTGGAAGGGTTGTCTCATGGCAATGCAAGAAGTAATCTTGTGTCTCTGCATCAACTGCTGAAGCTGAATACATTGCTGCTGCAAGTGCTGTGCTCAAGTGCTGTGGATTCAGAATCAGATGCCGGACTATGGACTAAACTTCAAGGAGACCCCATTTACATAGATAACAACAGTGCTATCTCAATCACAAAGAATCATGTGCAGCACTCAAGGACCAAACACATCAATATCAGGTATCATTTAATAAGAGATAACCATTTAAAGGGATTAATTAAACTAGTCAAAGTTCACACAAATGAACAATATGCTGATCTGTTTATAAAGGCTTTTGATGAACAGAGATTTAAATATCTAATATCAGCTATTGTGATGATTAACTTTGAGTAGGTTTTTCTTAAAACTAATTCTTATTATTTCTTAAAATATGTGTGTCCTAAGTTGTCTAGTTCATCACTTTCATAAGCTCATGTTTTCTCTGGATAAAATTATCTTTTTTTGAAGACTTTCCTTTGATTTTTGACAATTTTTTTATCCTTCGGAAGTTATGCTTTTAACCTTAGAAGCAAATCATGCCTTCAAAATAAATAACTGTCTAAGAGGATTTACCTTCGGAAGAGGTTTCAAATTATCTTCCGAAGCTTAAATACTTGTCTCAGACACTTATTCATTTTTAAGGACTATTTTCTTTCGAAGCAAAATTAACTCTCGGAAGCTTTGTGTTTTATATACAAAGCAATCTAAGTTTTGATTTCTCTTCCAAAGCAAAATTTTCAAAACTCTCAGGAAATTCTTCCGAAGTCATTTTAGCTTCGGAAGATTTTTAATTAAAACTTCCGAAGATAATTTACCTTCGGAAGCTTTTTGACTTCCAAGAAAACTACTTTTTGAGCAAAAGTAAACTACTTTTTCAGAGGTGGGTCCGACATCCGGATTTCAAAGTTTATCCTCTTTTATTAAAATTTATCAGAAATTCCTCTCACATATAAACCCAATGCTTTCCCCCTCTTTCTATCATCTGTTCTTCCTCCAAACCTAAAACCCAAATTTCTCTTTGAAATTTCTTTCTTCCTTCTTTCTTCATCTTTAAGCTACTTCACAATGGGCAATCTCCCTCACAAGAATGATCCCAACTTTACCATGCAGCTACACAGGCAACATAATCAGGTTGCTTTGTTAAGCTCTGAGAAAGATCCTCATTTCTTAGAGATTTGTCGATTCTTAGCTTTTTCAAACTACTTCACCTCCCTAACCATTGATCCTCCACTCTATGAGGATCATCTGCTTGATTTCTGGAAGACCTGCCAAGAGGTTGTAATGGATGGGGAGAAGGCACTATCTACCACAGTGCAGGGGAGAATAGACTTCATCACTCCGGCCATCATCAACATGCATCTTCAGCTGGATGATGAAGAAGGTGAGGTGTTCTTCCCAAAGGAAGCTGTTAATCATTCCTTTGAGCAGATAGGATATGAGAGAGATTTCTCTGTAAAGACCTTTAGGAAAGGGAATGTCTCATCCCAATGAAGATTCCTGCTCCATGTGGTCATCCACAGCTTATCAAACAAGCATGGTGGATGGGACCAGATTCTTGAGGATCTTCCTTCATCATCCATGGAATGATTCAAGGAGTCAAGTTCAGGTATTCTTAGTTTGTTTATACCAACTTGCTTGCTAACTTAGACTCCTTAGAATATTACATGTTTCCTAGATATGTCCAGTACATTCTTAACTGTGATCTGGGCTCACAGTTAAGGGAAACAAGTAACATTCTTAAACTGGGTTAGATGAAGCCCGACATCTTTAAAATACTGAGAAAGCCCCAGTTGGCTTCTCTGGGGTAGAAACAACCCTAGTCCCAAAAATGTTAGAGCTCATTGCTCAAGGTGACAACCTAGCAACACAAGCTAGTGTTGAACCCACACCTACTGTTTCCCTACCACCTAAACAGCCACAAATCACCTCACTCAACGAAATCCAAAAAAAAAGTCCCTGCTCAGACTATTCAGTTTGTGGAGGTCCCCATGCACTCACTCTTACAAGCAGAAATGGACACTCGAGCTGCCACATCTCCTGAGGAGTAGACCACTCCCATCTCTTCAAGAATCAGTGCTGAGGTTCCTCATGCTCAGCCTGATGAGCTCATTAGCCCAACTGCCTTAAGCCATCACTCTGAGTCACAACACTCAAGTGATCAACCTTTAGGGACAACTACCATCCCTAGCCTATAGATCTCAACCAACCAATTCCCAACCTTGATTTCTATACTGATGAAGATCTAGGTTTTAGTGAGTACCATGATTCTCTCTTCTTTTCCCCTACTCAAGAGAGATGAGTGCTTCTAGGCTTCTATTTCTAGCCCCCATCAGTCACCTACTACTGAGGTGGAAACTTCTAACCTGTTCAGGATGTCCATATGGAAGAGGCTCTCACTTTTGAAAGTTATTACATCATTAAGACCTCAACCATGACAGCTCAGCCCACTGTCATCTCAACTGAGACTGCCAGTGAGCAGATGAAATCCAGCAGCCAAGAACCTGAAGCTGGTGGTGAGACTGAGGACTTTGGTCCAGTCATCTCATCCCCTAATGATTCTTCTGATGAAGATGAGGGGAATCTAAGACTAAAAGTGCATAAACTGTCTAAAACATGCACTTATTTAGTCTCAAAGTTCAGGTACCTTGAATCTCAGGTGACTACCTTACATAACAGGATCAATGGTCAGCAACTTGAGATTTCTTGTCTTAAGGAAAAACTAGTTGGGAGATCTTTAAGAAGAGCTCAACCAGGAACACAAGAACCTGTGGATGTGATTGACCTATCTTCTAGCTCACCTATTCAAGTGGGTGATGCTACCAAAAAGGGAGAGAAAGTCACAACAGCTACAGAACTGGGAGTTCTTCAGAGAGAGTGGACATTGAGGACTCACCATCCTCACTTGCAATTGTGCATTCTCAGCAACCTCCTCAAATTCATATTGATGTGGACTACACAGACTCCTTCATACAGAGTTTGTTTGAGGATGGGATACCAAGGGCTATGTCATCTTCACCTCTTCTAATCACATCATTGGGTGGAGGTATGACAGCAATAGGAAAGCCCTAATGATCATAAGAGTTCAAGGGCAGCAAGAAGTCTTAAATTTTCAGACTTTGAACTACTATGAAGGTCTGGATCTAGTCAAAATGCCACTTGTCAATCCAAGCAAATCAAGACAAGCTGACAGGCTGACTCAAAGAATCCAAGACAAGATCCCTGTAGAGTTCAGCTTTAGAAGGAGACTTAGGCAATCGGGCAATGCCATCGGTCAACTGGATGTTGAGGCAGACCCTAAGATTAGTTTCATAGGGGAAACCTTAACTGAAGGCCTAATGGTAGAACTGAGAGCCCTGTCTTATCATTATCAAATGCTGTAGAAATTCACATTCCTTTTGAGACACCTGCTGGTGAAGGTGCTTCTCAACCTCCCTCTGGCCAGAGCTTAGAAGCTGCATCAAGCAATGAAGGCCAAAGCTCTCTCCACCTTGATTCACAAAGGTCTGTGACTGACAAAGGAAAAAGAAAGATGACATCTGAGGAGATTGAGAAGGAGAGAGAGAGAGAGGAAATGGAGGTTGAGGGGAGAAAGTTCCTCTGCTGGGTCCCCAAGACTCATGGAGTCTGCTATCAAGGCTGCCCCTAGACCAGATACTCAAAATGATGAGTTAAGGGCAATCAGGATAAATTATCTGCAGACAAGGAACTATGACATAGACAATGTCATTTCTCTCCCCTTAGAAGAGTTAAATGAACTGGTTGACCTGGAAAGGTTAAGGGAGAAGAAGGAGGCAGAAGATGCAGAACTTCTAGTACAAATCAAAGAAGAGAGAAGAAAGAAAAGATTATACAAACATGTGCCTACCCTCTCCCCAGTTCAAGAAAGCCCTGCACAAGAGGATGTGGTTCAACAAGAACCTCAAGTAGATAAAGAAGAAGATAGGATCAAGATGATCAACTACTTGAGTGCCACAGGCCTCTATCAGGCATAAGCACTTCTTCCCTTGTCATATGACTATGTTGAGTTTGAGTATGTCAAACAACTTGAACTTGAGATAGTCAAGGAAAGAAAGACAACCAAAAGAAAGCTAAGGGAAGAAGCTACTAAATCAAGAGCCATCATCCAGAAAAGTATGAAGAAGTCTGCTGACAGTCAGAGGATGAGGAGCTTCTTGAAGCTATATGGATTCTCCAGAAGGAGACTTGGCCCCATGTCTCTATCCATTATGAATGAGCATATCAGGGTAATCAAGCAGAAAATAAAAAATGGAGAGCTCATTGATTTACACTCCCCTCCAAGTCAAGCCCCACCTGAAGTGGAGGTTAAGGTTGAACAGCCAGAGACAACACAACCTGGACCTCCTGCTGAATCTCAGCAAGCTTTATCTTCTGATCCACAACAGGGTCAACCTCCCTCTCCTTCTGAACCTGAGAGAGAGGAAGTCCCAACTGAGAAAGACAATGAAGATCAATCTGATACTGCAGGCCAGTCTTCTCAGTTAAAAACTGTAAAGAGAATGAAGAGGATGACTTCTAAACCAAAGCCAAAGAAGAAGAAGACTGCACCCTCTTCTAAACCCCAGGATGAGTCAGAACATCCTAAGGATGTGCAACTAGAGGATGCTCAATCAACTCCAATTCCAGTAGCTCCTCTAGCATCAAGAAGACTCATCTTGTCCTGGACATACACCACAAATCCAGAAAGATGGAATGTCGTTAGAGAACAAGGCACTGAAGACATCTACACTTGGCAAGACATGTTTCAGTTGCCTCTGCATGATCTCTTTGATATGAGAAGACATTTTGACAGTTTGAAGGATCCTGATCATCTTATAAAGAAAGGGCTGGTTATCATTCTAATGAGAACTGTTGACATTTGAAGTCTACTAAGTGTTTTGGTAGTATCATCCTAGGGGGAGTTTGTAGAGATTAATAAAAAGGCTGATGCAACTCAAACATCCAAAGTCTATTCTGCATGCTGCATAAGTGCGTTGAAGAAGAATGCTTAGGAAGTTTCACACATGCAACAGAAATATTCTAAGTGTGAAATCTTCCGAAGCCAAGACCAATATCTTCCAAAGCCAAAGATGAAGTCTTCCGAAGCCTCAGAGACAAAGTCTTCCAAAGCTTCAACTCATGAAGACAGATTTCTTCCGAAGACTTTTGACACATGATTTATCTGATGTACTTTTCTATAAAGCTGGACACCCTTCTACTGCATCTCTGTAATGTCACCAACTTACATGAGTTGGTGAAAAGGTCCATGCTTTTGGTAACTGTACATTGAGGTCTTGAGTCTGTAACTTTCTACTTCTTGTACTTTATCCTTTTTGTAATAGATAAGGATGTGAGCTATGGCATGTCATAGTCACTAGTCAAAAGGCAATCTGTCTTTTGACTCTACAATTGATTTTGTTTGTGTGTCTAGTCAATTGTATCCGGCTGGCTTTCAAAGTATAGCCGGCTGTAGGATGTAGTATAAGTATCTCATGTTCTTGTATCTTTCTAATATGCTTTGTAACACTTGTAATAGACCATAAAGAAAGCAATATACTACATTCTTGAAAACCATAGACTTGTGTTCTTCTATTCTGTCTCATATATTACTTGTGTTCTTAGTGTCTCATTTGTGGTTAATCCAGTTTACTGTTTGATTAAATGGTTAATCTCCTCTTTGTGTTGTTGAGTTGTAAGTGACCCCCTTCACCGGTCCTGCACCACTTTTTGATCAATATTTCTCAGCAACATAACCACTACTCTAACTTTTAAAACCAACATATGATTCGACAATCCTGAAGTTTTAAGTCGACTCAAAACATTGGGGGAGTATAAGGTCTCATCAAAGTTAGAGTTGACATGGTCTGATCGACAGATACTATCGGCGCTCAAACATTCCATTGATCATCGGGAAACAATAAGAGCAATCTATCATTTATATCTTGAACACCTTCATTCTTTGGTGCTAATATAGATCTTTCTTGAAATAATCCTTTTTTTTGAAAATTTTGAGGTATTGAACGATATTCAAAATCAATCAAAGCAGAAACATGATAAGATGAATCAGAGATGAAAAGATCTTCAGGTCTATCAATAATTTCTTCACCATTATTTGGAGAGCCAACCTTTCATTCTCCTATATCCAAAAGCCAATTTGCAAAAAGCTTTCTGAGTAACATTGTAATTACCAATACAAGTTGTTAATATCATGTTATAATTAATTTACGAACTTTGCATTGTCGCCATATTTACGATGAACTTAGAGATGCATTTACAATATCATGTATACCTCTGTTTGGAATAACCAATAGAATTTGTCTAAAATCACCTTGAAAACAATAACCTTGCCTTTGAATAACATTTAAGAGTTCTGTACGATATTGTATCCCATTATATCTTTGAGATTTCTCTCCAATGCGTCAAAGGCATGCTTGTGTACCATTGCCGCTCCATCCCATATTATCAAATCGGCTTTTTTTTAGTGAATATGCAATATCACTGAATATGACACAAAGAATCCAGATTTAAGTTCAATGGAATTAGAAACCGAGATGTGCGGTCTAACCATTGGTTAACAACAAGATGCAATTCCACTAGAAGCAACATTTAAGACAAAAAAACACCTCCTTGTTTTGTTGAATGACATTGAGTATGTTGTTAAAAATTGATTGTTACTCGTTGGTTAATGAAACAAAGAGTTTATTAAATTCATCAATAAGGCTTCTTTTTTATAACATAGCTCTTTGTTATCAAATGATTGAATGTTGAAGATGTAGACTCGTCGTCTAGAAATGGCAATGTTGAGAAGTTTCTTAGGGTGGAGCTATCTTGAAGCAATATGTTCTCTATTTCAAGTAGAGTTGGATTCTTTAATTGATCTTTGGTTAATGTTAGACCTAAAATTAAGTGAAGAACAAAATAAGTTTTTGTTTTAATCACAATCAGTTACTATAAGTAATGAAAACAATGGTTAAAAGAAAGTTGAAAATATAAAAAATTAGAAAAATGAAATGAAAGTAATTATATAAGCAAGAAGTCAGGAGTAATGAATCAATACAAAAAATAAAAATTCATACCTAGATACTTTACAAGGCATTGTTGTCTGTAGAGGATGTCTTCGGACAAATATTGCCATGTATTTTTCTAGATAAAATTAGGCCTCGACAAAGTGTTAGTTAGACATCAACATCGTTGCAAACAAACTTCAATAATAATAATATGTTCTTGCATGGCTTGCCTCTTGTATTGCTTGAACATACTTTGTATCATCATCTAATAGCCCCATAGCATAACATACATTTCTAAATGAAGAGTATCTATTTTCGTTTACAGTTAGAAGACCGTTAAATGACTTTGCCCTTTGACATTATTTAATAAAATTCTTAAAAGGTATGCTTCACCGATAGAAAGTGAGACATAATGAATTCTACCAACTGAAAATCCTCTTTTCCTTGGTTCCTAACATGTGGCTTACTTTTCTAAACAAATTTTGTAGGAAATTATACATACGTAAATTGTCTAGCCTCCTATCTTTGATTGCACTTCATCCCAGCATCAAAGATCAAGGTGGATATTGAGTTTTTGTCCATAACACTATCTATATCATCATCTGCACCGTATATAATTTGTTGTTGCCCTCGTAAATGAAAAGGAAGTCGCACAATTAATGTAGTTAGATAACGAACATCATATTTTAATATTCTCCAAGATGAATCATATGCGGATAGGTAATTACAACCATAATATCCCTTTATTTCATCTACTATTTCATCTTGTAGATTTGTATCCTTACTCTATAAGAGGGAAATAGTAGCTCTATCAGGGCCTTTGTTAATATACCTGAACGTATATTTTATAGAGCCAACTTGATTACACCATTCAACATTTATATATACTTAGTATCTCTTGAGGAGAACTTTGTTGTATGGAATAATACTTCTATTGTCAAGCTTAATTGTAGACTTTTCAACATATGAACCAATTCACCTCTTTTATACACTAGAAAGCCATTAATATCAATTGATGCTTGATTGTTGAACTTTTTTTAAAGTTTTTTGAGCATTTTCCGTCAATCATACATATACATTTCATATTATTAGCACCACATGGACCATGAATCATGATTCTTGTACAAGTGAATACTATTCCGAATGTTCATTCTTGTCTGGAATCTCAGCAGAAATGAATTGATCGATATGTTCAATAGTTGGAAGTTTGTAGTCGGTGTGTATATATAAAGAAATGTGAGCAGGAGGTAAGCCACGTTTCTAAAATTCCATAGTATAAACAACTATATAAAATAAAAAAACTCATTAAACAATGAGACAAGTGAATACTATTCCAATTATAGTTTTATCCTTCAAGTTTTTTTATTATTGAATCCAACTTCATCTTAAATAACCGACATAATATCTCTAGTCTATCCTCTGGATGATATTTTTGTCTTGAATGAATCTTTTTATCTCCGGCCAAGATTACATGTAATAGTTATAAAATTATCTGAGTATCCAAACCATTTACAAAGAAACATAGCGTCCAAATAATTTTTCATACCGGGTATCCAAACCATTTACAAAGAGACATAACATCTAAACAATTTTGCCTCATATACTAAGCACCACCGGTAAATGAGAAAGGTAATATTACACATTCACCAAGTTGAGATATATTTGTGTTACCTTCATTTTTGCCTTGCGTAGTTTTTCATATTTTGAAGAACTTTTTGTTGCGTTCGTATGAAGTTGAGGCACTCACTTTTAATCATCTTATATGCGTCTACTAAAAATTGTTGATAGAGCCTCCTTGAATTCAGAATTAGTGAGAAGATATTTGACCTATCTTAAATCGTATAAGCAAAGAGTTATCTCATTTAAAGATTTTCATGTGTCGTACTTTGATCAGAAGCAACATGTCTGTGTGGAATATCAATTTTATAACCATCATCACCATAAGAGAATAACAACAGGTATTGAAGAGCAAGATAAGATGGATGTAGTTTACTTACTCTTTGAAGTTTTCATGATTTAGTTTGTATAATGATATCCCTACTCTTAATTGCATTACCAATATCTCCAACAATCAATGTAGCAACTTCTAAAGCAATAGGAAGATTGTATGTCCTTCTATCTTTTTTTCTTTAACCAATAAGGTGTAGTTTGAGATCGATATGAGAATTCTGCTTAACAATCTCTGGCCATCCTATAACATTGACAAGCTCATTTTGTGAATCTAACATGGTATTCAATTTTTTAATTATTTAAAGATCAAATAAGTCGCTACTGGCTTTGTAGAGTTTTTGGATTCACTTTAAAATGAAAAAAAGAAAGAATGTTACTTTTATAAGGTCTTCACATTTAAAAAAATAAAAAAAGACATATATGAAAAGTTGGTAGAACTTCGGCTTCTGTCCTTACTTACCCAAATACATTTTGCCAATTCGTTACTTCATTGTCAGTGTCATATATGTAAAGCTGGGAGAACTTTAGCTTCTGTCCAGTTGCAGGAATAAGACTTCCCATTGTGTGATAATTCTAACCACTAAGCCGAAACACAAACGGAGCGTTTCCTCTATTTATCGAACAATCAATTCTTTCTCACATTAAAGTAAATGAGAATATGGAATTATAACATTGAATGTTCTTTAAAAACCTTGCTTTTCGAATCCACATCGAGATAAAGATCTTTATAGTTTTGTGGTTGTTCTTTAAAATAAGGTAATTTAGTATTACTATACACGCAACAAAGGAAATAACAAGTTTTAATTTTCCTCTTTATCCCTCTATCAACCTCATGCTTCCATAGCTTTTCCTTACATATATCACAAATGAAAATTTGGTCACCATAATCCAAGTAATTTGTTAAAATGATGGAATGATGAATATTTATGAAACGTAAACATATAAGGTTTTAAAATGTTAAAAATTACTAACTATCTTTCAAGAGTATTACCCATTGAAATTCCATTGAATGAATCATACGTAAATGGTTGTATAGCACTATCTTCGAATTGTGTTAAATCAACCATAAGCACCGGAGATATATGCCTGGTTTTTCTTTATTCGTTATACACAGAAGATTTAAAACAAGTTATAGATGCAATTTCAAAATGTGTAGTTTTACTACTTGAGGCAATGCAATTAGAGGAGACGTAGGCATGGCTAATAAAAGATGAATGTGTTGTATGGTTATGTATAAGTATGATGAAATCTGAAAATAAAAAATATTAGTTAAATTAGAAAACTAAGATATTGATATATATATATATTATATATATATATATATATATATGTATATATATAAATATATATATATGTATATATATATGTATATATATATATATTGTATATATGTTATGCCCGGCAAACCCAACTCATAAGCTTAATATGGGTTCATATGGGTGTTTCTAATGACATGTTGGGTCATTTTGGGCATGTGGAATTTCAAAATAAGTCAGGATGGGTTGAATCAATAATAAAAAATTCAGAATACGGGTCAAATGGGTTTTATGTTTGAAACTAAAAGGGTTGAAATGGATTGTAAGTTCTTCAACATTTAATAGTCTAACACTTCCTTTTTTATTCAAACTTTAAACTTCATTATGAAGGTGTGCAATAAACTGGGTTTAGGATGCGACCTGAAACCGACTCGGGTTCAACCAAGTTCTGACTTGGTATAACCCGACATATCAAACCGGTTCCTCATCTGTTCATTAACCCGATTTCTAACCGGGGGTTTCCACGATCCAACCCGATTCAACCCACTATGAATCTATCATATTATTTATAATTACAAACCCGGGTTGGACGAAGCCAGTCTGAAACTTGTTGACCACAACCTGAACCGAGTTCAACTCGACATGGTTTGGATTCTAACCCGGTTTGTGCATCTCTACTTCACAATATGAACTTTAGACACATGGTTGCCATAATAAAAAACATAAAAAAATTCATTGCTCGTAAGGTTTGTCATGGTGTTCTCGTCTACCAATGTGGTTGCCGACTTCGACTAGAGGCATTCATGGTTCGGTTTAAAACCATGAAGCCGGCCAAACCGGTCATCGGTTTTGTGGTTAGTTTATATCTTTAACTTTCATTTGTTGGTTTCAACAATTCAATAATTTGCTAATATTCTTAATAGCCTTGAGCTCACAATGATATAAAAGAAAAATTGGATCCACTCGTCGTATGTCTCCCACTTGATAACTTGCATTTGGTTGTCTTCCTTTTTTAGGTTCATGTGATTTATGTTCATGACTTGAGAATTATGTCATAAATATATTTGTATAATTGTTAGTGTTCTTTTGATTATTTTCATTGCCATTTTGATTTTGTTGCTAAATTGCCGAATGATTTTAGATGTTATGAAGATGCTTGCTTAAAGTTTAATTTTAGTTGCTCTTTCAACTCGTTTTAACTTTCACTCCCATCACTAGTAAGTTTAGGGTAAATTTTAGAACCAACCCATCTTGACCCGAACTCATCCTGACCCAAACCCATTCCGACCCAAACTCATCTTGACCCAAACCCATCCTAAGCCATCAACTAACCCAATCCAACCCACCCATTTTACCACCTCTAATATATATATATATATACATATATATATACATACATACATACATACATACATACATACGTACATACATACATACATACATACATACATACATACATACATACATACATATATATATATATATATGTGTGTATATATATATGTATATATATATATGTATATATATATGTATATATATGTATGTATATAAGTGTGTGTGTCTATTTGTGAAAGTATAAAGACTTGTACATTATTATACATTGGTTATACAGAGTGATTTAAAATTATCAACCATTGCTTGTATAGTTGATTGATCAGTGTTGTCGTATTTGTTCGATTACGATTGGATGTTAAAGCTAATACACTGTAAGGCCCCGCTCCCGGAGACCTCACAGTTGGTCATTCAAGCATTAAATACCTTGAAACATTATAAGTTTACAACTTAAGCAGCGGAATCATTTTAACAAAAACCATTCATTTCATTAAAAGACTGTTGTTAAGCAATACACTATTGTTTAATCGATTACAAAAGAACTGTTTAATTGCATTACAAAACAATAGCAATAAGAAATACGAATGGATGTCAGTCTTTTTCTGCCGAGTAGCTTTACCCTTATGCCATCCTCAGCAATAATTACCTGCCAACTGAAAATGTATAAAAGTCAATGCTGAATGAGTTCTAGTTTTAAAAGTAATAAAATACTTTCTGTATGTTGTATATGGAAAATACTCTTTCTGTGAAATACAACTCTTTACTTTGTATGCGAGCACGTATTATATATGAACAGATACTGTTTGTTTTCTTTATTGTATGCCTTGTTTACCTTGTATTTTTTATCTTTATCTTTCACTATCTGTATGGACCAATGAGCAATACCCTAAACTGTATACGCGGTGAAAACTGGTGATGGGCCATCTATATCCCTCCAAAGGGTTCTGTCTACTGTATACAAGGTCGACCCAATAACCTAGGACACGCTGTAGAGGTCCTGCCAATCTCAATTGATTGGCCCTGTGTGCATAATAGGGTAGCTAACCCGCAGCACAGTTGAGCTAATGACAACATGGTCTTGTACCTCCTGTAAGCTTGCAAGACTTGTTAACATATATTAATGTTCCTCTTCTATTCTTTATTGCTCTTTCTCTTTATTATTACAATATACTTTACGTTACGATAATAAACATACCACGTAAAGTCACACACTATAAGTAATAATAATAATAACAATAATAATAAGGAACAATCATAAGGCAATCATAATCATGCATGAAACCCATCATTAATCAGCCCTAGTCAAACCTCGGTTAAATCCCTAAAAGCACAGACTCCCAAGAATTCTGTAATAAATTCTAGGTGTTGGGCGCTTAGACACTATTTGGGCGCATGGGCCCTGTTTAGGCGCTTCATCACTATATAGGCGCATCAGCCAACACTTGGCTGTTTTAACACTTAGGCGCATGAGCCATTCAAGCGCATGGACACTATTCGGGCGTATGTTCCATTCGGACGCATGGACACTTAGACGCATGAGTTTATTTGGGCGTATGGAAACTTAGGCGCATGGAAATATTCAGACGCATGGGTTCTATTGGGACACATGAGCCTACACTTAGTCATCCGACTAATATTTCTAGGCGCATGGACTACTGTTCAGGCGCATGAGATACACTTATCATTTCTAAGGCAAATTTCAGGCGCATGGGCTACTGTTTAGGCGCATGGGTTACACTTAAATTCTTCTAAGGCATTCCAGGCGCATGAGCTTTATCTAGGCGCATGAACCTTCTGTGTAACATGTTTTCAGGATGTTTTCGAACCCAATCATCAAACATATCTGCTCTAAGCTTACCAAGGCTATTCTAAACATGAACAACCTATAAGTATCCAAAAATCATCATCTAACATGCATAATACATACGGGTAAACATACATAAGCATCCGTAAAATCATTATAATACATTTTCAGCCTCAAAGAGAGTTTAAAACAAGTAAAACCGGGGTCTAGAAACTCACTTGGTGCAACTTGGGTGTTTCTTCCTTCTAACCCGCTTGCAAATGAGTTCAAACACCTAAAAACACACCAAAACACACACACACACAGACACACACACAAGCATATAAGCACATAAGCATGTAACCGAGACAAAAGCCCAACACGAACACTTAAAACATCAAATTCTTACATTGAATTCAATTTCTCTTCTTCTTCTTTTCTTCAACCGAGAGTTCTGCTCTCTTCCTTTCTCTCTCTCTAAAACCAAAGTGAAAAGTGATGTGAAAAGAGGGTGGGCGGTCATGCCCACCTTTACACCAATTTTTCAAAGATTTTGTCCTTTTGGACACTTTTAGTCCCTCCACTTAGGCTTTGTTGCTTTTCTTTTTTTTATTTTTCATTTCATGTCTTTGCTTTTTTAAAATAACCGGGTGTTACATACACTTATTCTTTTGTGAACGTTATGTGTTGAATTCATCCGGACAACCCTTCTAGCATCCAAACCTTTTTTTTATTTTTGGCTGAATTTATGTAAGCAGTACTCGAACTACACTTGTACGATATAAATGATATAAAATAAGAGTAACGTAGAAAAGTAAAGTATACATAATACATAGGTGTAATTAATTTAATAAACTTACCTATACTCTTAGTAGTTAATACACCTGCATGATTTGTAAATGCATCAATAGTACCGGATGACATAATGGAGATCTGAATGAGAAATTCGTAATTTCATTTTTAGTGTCATTTAGAGAATTTGGATGAGCATCGGCTGAAATAGATGTTAGGTGAATGTTTTGTTGTGTGTTAATGTTATTTTATTTTCTACCATCCAAATACATCTTCTCCGTTTTCTCCGCTCAGCAGCATTCTCAAAAGATATATTGGACTCTGATACTATAAATGCATAGTGTAAAATCACAGTAAAAAATTATAAATAGTGAAAATCATTAATGATAATATTAATCATACCATTTATAATGTCTGAAAAAGAAGACATGATGACAGGACCTATAAGATAAATAATTCTAATCATATAAAAGGTAAAAGGAAAGTATTGACAAAAATTATATCTATAATATATAAAATTAGAAGATTACCTTTTGAAGTAGAACGTTGGGTAGGTTTTTTGGATAAAAAGGACACAAAAGATATTGATCGAAAACACATAGGTTGTGTGGTCCTTAAAAATTTACTACTTCTGTAACCGTGAGGCTTTAATGAGTTTAAAAACAAAAACATAAAAGGTATGTAACTAGTAGTGTAATTTATGATTTGTTTCATATAATTGAACGATGTTTAAAGAAATAAAATATTGACATATATGAAATAAGTGAAGATTACTTACGAAAATAAAAGTAGAAAAAAGTAAAATTAATTAAATGTCTACAAAAATTATATAGTCATTACAGATGAAAATAGATAAGAATAAATTCGTATAAACAAAAATAAATGACTAAAAAGTTATTTTCACAATGCATTACATGTTTTATATTTGAAAATGTAAAATAATTAGTATAAATATTATTTATTTACTTATAATAAGGATAACACATTACCCATGGTGTACCCAAAACTTTGACAAATACCACCATGAAAATAGATATCAGACCACCATCATATTTTATATTTTCATTAAGTTTACAATAAAAAATAAAATAAAATAAATTAATAAGAGCACATGCACCATTTGTTCATTCATGTATTGCATTCGTTGATGAAACATCTTCTCAGTTAATTCATGCCATCTTCACATATTGAAGGAATGGAATAAGTAAAAATTAAAGTTGTAACTTATTAACATAACAATATTAAGATTTCGTATAAGCAAATCTAAAAACAAAAAATATAAAAAGTTTCTTGAAGTATAAAAATTACAAGAATGAATATAATAAAAAGAATAAAATACCTAATTATAGGTTGTTTTTTTCATCTAACTTTGAAACAACTTGAGAAGATAGATTAAAATGTATCTTGAAAATCATAAGAATAAAAAAAGATGTGTAAAAGAAAGAAGTGGCTGAATGCTAAACAATAAAGATCATATAATATGTGAAAAAGTAGTAATAAGGAAATAATTTCTACTGTTTGTAATAAATGATTTGGGAGATACTTATTAAGAAATAAAAGATTTTAAAGTCTAAAAATTTGGTAAGTAATTGATGTATAGATTTGATTAATAAATTTAATAGGGAAGTTATTATATGTTTATATTAGGAAGTCATTTTGTTTAATCGTATAAAGTTTTAATAATTGAATATTTTAAAGTTTGTAAAATACCAAAATTTAAATGTTATATAATTAAGTACAAAGTCAATATATATTTCCAAATTTTTAAGAAAAGTAAAGTACAATTTTTTTGTTAAAAATCTTTTTATCATTTTATAATTGAATATTAGTTTTAAAGTAATTTATAATGTTTGTAATTTGTGGTGATTATTGTTTTACTTCAAATTATGTTTAAAATGTTGTTTGGTAGTTTTTTAATGATCATCAATGGGTCATAGGTTTTTAATGATTTATAATCTTTTAATGATTACCCTATTTAATGATTAAAAGATAGCATTAATAGTTTATTTTGTTCATTAATATACGTCTAGACTTTAGTTACTATCATATTTAAGTGATCTTTTAGTATTAAAATAAAAAGATACAATCCATGTACATGTTATAATGGTTTAATAAGTGTGAAGGTGATAATATAAACCATAAAATGGCATACATATGTGGGTAATTGTTCCTTTTTAATAATTTGAAGTTATAAAAATTCTAAAACCAAATAAACAAATAACATCCATATACTATGATATTAAAGGAAGTAAAGAGAAAGAGACATGTATATTCTAAATAGAAATGTAAAAAGTTATAGTAATAAAATATTGTCGTTCAACACACCAAAATAAGCAATAACAATCCAACAATGAAAACTTTAAAAAGACAACTAAAAACGAACCAGCCTGTAGTGGGTAAACAAGTATCCATAAAACTCTAACTGCTTCTCCTCTTTTGGAATTAAAAGCTTATGACATTTGTACTCCTTGCATTTTGATCGAGGCTTGAGAACTTGAATTAGATTTTGTCGAGCTCATATTTTCCATTTCATCCACATCATAAACATCCAATAGTTTTCTCTTTAGCTCTTAGTCTTTTGAAGTCTTGATTTGTGTTTTTCCCGTAGAGACAATATTGTTTGTCATGATGCCATTAAAGTTTGATCATAGTGTAGCATTGTCATCGGTTAATGACATTGAATTCTGTTTTGAAAATTCAAAAGATCAAAACAGAAGAAACTAATTTTAAGTTAAATGTCAAAGATCAATAATAAATGCAACATAAGGGAACCTTGAATTGAAATACGTTCCCCGTCTAGAAGTTAGATGTGTTGACATCCACCGATTCATATTGGTTTGTGTAATTAGAAAGTTTATAAAAACCATGTTACATGGAAATACAAAAAGGAAGGGAACAAAGTAGGGTAGTAATAAAAGGAATACAACCATAGTAAATATTTAACAAGTTGAGATATGATATTATTATCATTAGTCAAACAAGTAATACCACAGACTTGATAATTATTTTTCAGGTTGAAGTCGATGATGTGTACTTTAAAGGAAAAAAAATTTCCTAACAAATAGTTAATGTCGTTTGGAAAATTATTAATGTTATAAACCTAAAAACATAATTTTAGAAAACTTTATCACGAAAAAACAACTTACAACTGTTTGTTTACTAATTTATCTAGGTTTGGTTATACCTCCCCAAACTGCTAAAGGAAAGCACTTGCAGATTTGTGAAACAATTTAGCAGCAACACGGTCGAATAAGGTAAGAGAGACCGCCCCAGTGAGGTCTTGAACTCTGATTTGAATTTCAAACCTATATTACCCTATTTTTTTAGGAAAAGTTGAGCAATTATCACTTGTGTTAAGATAAAAGCTTGATTGGAAGTAAGTAGAAGTGTTGGATTCAACCGGTGTATGTTAGTGGTTGGTTATTATTTTTAATACTTAAGAAGTATCGTAAGAGGTTTATTCTTATAATTTTTAGTGTTACACTCAATCACATTCTCCTTTTAATATTGTAAGGCCCCGTTCCCGGGCACCTCACAGTTGGTCATTCATTGCACATAAAACATTATAAAACGTATATTTATTTTGCAACGGAATTTAAAACTTTCATTAATAAATAAAAACATATCATTTCATTCATTTACAACATTTGTTGTCATCTCAAAATACAAAGACATGTCAAAATACGGATGCCAACCTCAAAATGGTCCTAGTAGCTTATGCATCCATGCCTGCAACTCCTCAGCATCAACATATACATGCCAACTATCATGCATACAAAAGTCAGCGACGCTGAGTGAGTTCTAGTTTTTATAATAAAATACTTTACTTTCGTTAAAACCGTTCTTTACTTTATTTCAAATCATACTATACTTTGCAATCGTTCGTGATCATACATCATACGTACATACAGATAATATCATTATTATCTTCGTCATTACGTTCATTAACTTCGTTCATTCAATGTATTACATTATCGTTCACTTCTCATTCTAGATCCGGTCAGACTTTACCATTTTCGTGGCACTCAGCCACGATTACTGAGGTCGAATGACAAAGATCCTGTTCAGTACATTATTACGATAATTCATTTACGTTCATTCATCTCTTTGCTCATTACTCTTTATTACTCGAATCTTGTCTCATGCAATATCCCCGACTCATGCTTGAAAGCTGATGCTGTGCTGGGGCCTGCTCACAAACCCCCGACTCATGTCCGAAGACTGACATAACACTAGGATACGCGACAAAGATCCCATATGAGTCAATCACAGGGATTGAACTCTATCCGAGTCTGTTGCAACACAAAGTCGCTCACCTCATTATCTCGTCTCATGCAATACCTCCGAATCATGTCCGAAGACTGATACTGTGCCAGGGCCTAATAAACAAACCCCGACTCATGTCCGAAGACTGACACAGTACCGGGATACGTGACACGGATCTCATCATCCGTCACTTTCGTCATATGCAATACCCCCGACTCATGTCCGAAGACTGATACTGTGTTGGGGCCTGCTCACAAACCCCCGACTCTGTTCGAAGACTGACACAGTACCAGAGTACGCGATCTGCATCCTATCTCATACAATACCCCCGACTCATGTCCGAAGACTGATACTATGCTGGGGCCTGTAACCAAACCCCCGACTCATGTCCGAAGACTGACACAGTACCGGAGTACGCGACAAGGACCTCTTTCGAGTCTGTTACGACACAGAGTCGCTCACCTCATACATATGCTTGCAAGTCTTTCATTCGTTCATTCACTCATTAACATTCCTCTTTTCATTATCTCCCACTTTACGTTACATAATACTTTCATTACATTCATTAACATTCAACGCAAAGCCAAGGGAAGACATACATACATAATAAGGAACATACATAATCATAAACATACACCATCACCAATACAGGCACATCATACATGCATAACACACATCAAACATAAGCCATCACATCATAACCAAGCCTATCTCCCCATATTACCCCTTAAAAACCACTTAGAAAACCTTAAGTCCATTTGGCGCATGGGACCTTTCAGGCGCATGAGCCTGAAAATTCTAAGTGTAAAACAGCCTGGGCGCATGGGCACTATTTGGGTGCTTCTGCCCTGTTCAGGAGCTTTTCCACTATGCAGGCGCATGGCACCTGTTCAGGCGCATCACCAACACTTAACCGTTTTGGCACTTGGGCGCACGAGCATTATTTGGGCGCATGGCCAACACTTGGGCGCATGACCAACACTTGGGCGCATGAGCCACTGTTTAGGCGCATGGCCAACACTTGGGCGCTTAGCCAACACTTAGGCGCATGGGCCACTGTTTGGGCGCATGGCCAACACTTGGGCGCATGGGCCACTGTTTAGGCACATGGCCAACACTTGGGTGCATGGCCAACACTTAGGCGCATGGGCCACTGTTTGGGCGCATGGGCCACTGTTTGGGCGCATGGGCCACTGTTTGGGCGCATGGCCAACACTTGGGCAGATGGCCAACACTTAGGCGCATGGGCCACTCTTTGGGCACATGAGCCACCTCTGGGCGCATGGATCACTATTCATGTTCATCAAAACATTCGGAAATATTTTCTATGCTGCCAAAATCACCCGATTATCATTTTAGTGATACCCAAGCATAGATCTAACATACTAAGGCTATCTAAGCATGCTAACATCATCACTACCCCATAATTAACTCTATAACATACATACATCATTTCAAACATAAGGCTGAAACCCACGGTTTCTTTCAAAATGTTTACTTAGTATGCATAATAGCCTCATACCAGTTGAAAATCAGTAAAAGAGGGGTTCTAGAAACTCACCTTGAGCAGCCTTTGAGCAACACACTTCCAGTTTGAGACCCACCTTCGATTCAGCTCTTGAATCCTGAAAACAAACACTAAACACCAAGAACTTCGGTCAAGAACTCGAAACCCAGCTGAAACCGAGCTCATAGAAGAGAAGAGTTAC
Organism: Flaveria trinervia; assembly: GCA_025506515.1. Classification (NCBI taxonomy): domain Eukaryota; kingdom Viridiplantae; phylum Streptophyta; class Magnoliopsida; order Asterales; family Asteraceae; genus Flaveria; species Flaveria trinervia. Next base: position 25,509,216 of record CM046450.1, on the reverse strand, counting down.
CTTTGCAGCTGCTTCTTCCTCTTTCTCTCTCTAGAACCTGAGATCTCTCTCTCTTATTTCTTCCTCCGAGAGCAAAAGCAGCTTTCTGCTTTTGATATGGACGACCATGCCCCTTTAAACCTTAAAATAATAAGGTTTTGTACTTCTTATACTTTTTCCCCTCCACTTGTGCTCATTATATATTCTTTCTATTTACTTTTCTTTTCCTTTCGTTTAAATAGAAATTTGGGGTGTTACAAGTCTACCCCCCTTAAAGAGGTTTTGTCCCCGAAACCTGTCGCCTCTCGAACAGTTATGGGTAACACTGTCTCACCTCTTCTTTGATCTTGCATTTAAACTTAGATCCCTTTAGGCTTCACTGCACCCACACAAGTGAAACCATCATCCTCCTTAGCCTATTCTCTTCTTCTTATTAGTAATGGTCACCAGTTGCTTCTCGTGATTGGATACTCTATCCATCTCAGTATTCTCTAGTAGCATGATCATATCCTCATTGGTTGAGCTCTTTCTTAGACGAGATGCATGGAACATCAGATGAATTCCACTTAACTCATCGGTAGCTCCAGTCGATGTGCCACTTCTCCTACTTGAGCAACAACTGGGAATGACCCTCTACACTTTATATTAGCTTTACTCAATTCTAAACCTAGCAATCCGCTTTCCTGGTCGAAGCCTTCCTCATACTTCATTGTCGTAGGTCGTCACCGAACTATGGTTGTGCACGGTTGAGCAATCCATCCTCTTGCAACACTTGGGGTTTGAGTCATTGATTACTGATTAACTCACTCGTAGGTGCATGTCTACCTACCTATGTCTGTCTTGAACAGCCTAGCAGGAACAAGCGCTGTCTCTCAATTCTATCGCGCAATCCTCTAGGGCATTAGGTAACCTCGTAGACTTACTAATAGCAATTCTTACATCGAAGGATTCATCGATCTTCCTACCCCTAACGTGCAACATTACAGAAAATAGCGGCAACAAAACTACTACTAGCGTCACAATTAAAGTATAGATGCATAAATCTAAACTTGCAAGAACGTACCTGACGTTACCTCAGAGTTTGACCTAGCCTCCTCACGGTCATAGCGAAGGCTCTAGCCTTCACCCTCTGTTCTCTTTCCTTGTATCGGAGCTTCCTACCCTCGACTTCTTATAGTCTCTACTCATGTGTCCTGTCTTGCCACAGTCGTAGCATTTAGCCATTTGACAGTCCCTTGCTCTGTGGCCCTCCTTTCCACACTAGAAACAGGCGTTTAGTCCCCACTTGCATTCCCCCTCATGGCCTCTACCGCACTTTTTGCATACTTCTCCTTTTCTTTCTATTCTCTTCCGATCACCGTCCCTCGGCGTCATACCTCCATACACAAATCCACCATCATTGTCTCGCCTTCCTTTCCCCTTCTTAGCATAGGCTCGCTCCTCTCCTTCGCCTGTCATCGCCGTCGCCCCTCGCTCGTCGTACAATCTTCCTGCCAGGTCAACTGCCGACCTAAACGTGCTCGGTCGGGCAGCAATCATGTGCCTACGGATGTCCGTCGGCAAGCCCTGAATATACCTCTTGATCTTTTGCGAAAGAGGTGTCACCTGATCCGGCAACAGACATGCCATCTTGTTGAACTTCATGGTGTACTGTTGATGTGTCAGGGTTCCCGCCTCCAGTTGCAGGAACACCCTCTCAACCTTGTCCATCTCTCGGAGAGGACATAACTCCCCAATAACTAACTTCTTCAGCTTCGACCATCTCATTCTCCCAATAGCTCTGCTACCCTCGGCTTGGACTATATTGTCCCACCAGCACAGAGCCGAGTCCACAAAAGAATAGGCAACAAAATTTACTTTCTCATCCTCCCGACACTCGCTTCTATTCAATACAGCTTCCATCTCTCTCACCCATCGGTGAGCAGTAGCAGCGGTGCCGTTACCATCAAAGATAGGGGGCTTGCACCTTTGAAACGCCCCATAGTTACAGCCTCGTGCCGCCTTTGGCGCAGGCTCTTCCTCTTCTTCCTCTTCTTTATCGAAAAAAACCGTTTCAGTCTCGGGTCGTCTCCTTTCGCCCAAAGATCAACCCCTTTCCTGTCTCTCCCCATCTCTAACAGCGTTTAAAACTTCGGTCACCACAGATGGTAGGATCGTCTGTATGACCTGATGCATTTCCTCCACGACTGCCTCTCTCATCGAGGCCCTCTGATTAGCAGTCTCATCACCGCCCTCCTGATGAGAGGTCTTGGGTTCTTCATGGACTATTCTTTCAGCCCTAGACCTTCCTCTTGTGACCCGTGGTTCAGCACCACGTCCATCGCAGCCTCCACCTCTTGAAGCTTTCGATGACCTACCACCAGCCATCTTCTATCACATTATAAGATTCAAACACTAACGTGCTCATTCAAGGTAATAATTCAGTTATGTCAAGTATAGTAAGTCCCTAATTACAGTGGCCAGTTGTGATTATCCACTTACTTTACTTTTCATACCCCAAGCATTTCCTATCCCGACTACATCATATCTAAATCTACACAAAAGCACACAAGTCACATAACATGCGCACATAATTCCGGTTAACGTTAACTTACTTGGTAAACGTTTACATAAAACCTTTACCTGCAGGCACGTAGCTACTAGGATTGGCATCCCTTTTCCTTTAAGTCACATTCTCAGTTTAAGATTAGGTTTTTTTTTCAAATTATTTACCCAATTCACATAAACTTTTGCTCTGATACCAACTTGTAAGGCCCCATTCCCGGGCACCTCACAGTTGGTCATTCATTGCACATAAAATATTATAAAACGTACATTTATTTTGAAGTGGAATTTAAAACTTTCACTAATAACTAAAAACATGTCATTTCATTCATTTACAACATTTGTTTTCATCTCAAAATACAAAGACATGTCAAAATACAGATGCCAGCCTCAAAATGCTCCTAGTAGCTTATGCATCTATGCCTGCAACTCTGCAGCATCAACATATACCTGCCAACTATCATGCATACAAAAGTCAGCGACGCTGAGTGAGTTCTAGTTTTTATAATAAAATACTTTACTTTCGTTAAAACCGTTCTTTACTTTATTTCAAATCATACTATACTTTGCAATCGTTCGTGATCATACATCATACGTACATACAGATAATATCATTATTATCTTCGTCATTACGTTCATTAACTTCGTTCATTCAATGTATTACATTATCGTTCACTTCTCATTCTAGATTCGGTCAGACTTTACCATTTTCGTGGCACTCAGCCACGATTACTGAGGTCGAATGACAAAGATCCTGTTCAGTACATTATTACGATAATTCATTTACGTTCATTCATCTCTTTGCTCATTACTCTTTATTACTCGAATCTTGTCTCATGCAATATCCCCGACTCATGCTTGAAAGCTGATGCTGTGCTGGGGCCTGCTCACAAACCCCCGACTCATGTCCGAAGATTGACATAACACTAGGATACGCGACAAAGATCCCATATGAGTCAATCACAGGGATTGAACTCTATTCGAGTCTGTTGTAACACAAAGCCGCTCACCTCATTATCTCATCTCATGCAATACCCCCGACTCATGTCCGAAGACTGATATTGTGCCGGGGCCTGATAAATAAACCCCCACCTCATGTCCGAAGACTGACATAGTACCGGGATACGTGACACGGATCTCATCATCCATCACTTTCGTCATATGCAATACCCCCGACTCATGTCCGAAGACTGATACTGTGTCGGGGCCTGCTCACAAACCCCCGACTCATGTTCGAAGACTGACACAGTACTGGAGTACGAGATCTGCATCCTGTCTCATACAATACCCCCGACTCATGTCCGAAGACTGATACTGTGCCGGGGCCTATAACCAAACCCCCCGACTCATGTCCGAAGACTGACACAGTACCGGAGTACGCGACAAGGACCTCTTTCGAGTCTGTTACGACACAGAGTCGCTCACCTCATACATATGCTTGCTAGTCTTTCATTCGTTCATTCACTCATAAACGTTCCTCTTTTCATTATCTCGCACTTTACGTTACATAATACTTTCATTAGATTCATTAACGTTCAACGCTAAGCCAAGGGAAGACATACATATATAATAAGGAATATACATAATCATAAACATACACCATCACCAATACAGGCACATCATACATGCATAACACACATCAAACATAAGCCATCACATCATAACCAGGCCTATCTCCCCATATTACCCCTTAAAAACCACGTAGAAAACCTTAAGTCCAATTTGGGCTTATGGGACCTTTCAGGCGCATGAGCCTGAAAATTCTAAGTGTAAAACAATCTGGGCGCATAGGCACTATTTGGGCGCTTCTGCCCTATTCAGGAGCTTTGCCACTATGCAGGCGCATGGCACTTGTTCAGGCGCATCACCAACACTTAACCGTTTTGGCACTTGGGCGCACGAGCATTATTTGGGCGCATGGCCAACACTTGGGCGCATGAACAACACTTGGGCGCATGGGCCACTGTTTAGGCGCATGGCCAACACTTGGGCGCATGGCCAACACTAGGCGCATGGGCCACACTTCCAGTTCGAGACCCACCTTCGATTCAGCTCTTCAATCCTGAAAACAAACACTAAACACCAAGAACTTCGGTCAAGAACTCGAAACCCAGCTTAAACCGAGCTCATAGAAGAAAAGACTTACCTTTGCAGCTGCTTCTTCCTCTTTCTCTCTCTAGAACCGGGGATCTCTCTCTCTTCTTTCTTCCTCCGAGAGCAAAAGTAGCTTTCTGCTTTTAATATGGGCGACCATGCCCCTTTAAACCTTAAAATAATAAGGTTTTGTACTTTGTACACTTTTTCCCCTCCACTTGTGCTCATTATCTATTCTTTCTATTTACTTTTTTTTCCTTTCGTTTAAATAGAAATTCGGGGTGTTACAAATATTCACCACTCCCATCTTGTCATTCACGAGTGATGTAGTCTGTTGTGAGGTTACGACGACATCTCTTACGATCTATGTAACACCACCCAACCTCCTTGCAAATAGCATTTATTGTTGCAAGAACAATAACATACTTAACCTATTGCAAGAAATTTATTTAATGACATGTTTCAATAGACGCTATATACATGTATGGTAGAGTTACTAAATAAACATTACACCATTGAAAAGTACCTTAGTCATCTCACATAATTCAACAACAAAAGAAAACATAGTCCGGTGGAGATACTGGTCTTCAAGGGAAAGTAAAATCGCTAAACCAAGTGAAGTATGAGATGAAGATGGATTACCAGCTGCCTTTTGAAACAAGCTATATCAAAAAAAGTAAAGACGTCAACAGACGATATAAAGATTGATTAACTTATATATAAGACATAAAATGATAAAAATTCTAGTCACATCATTTTCAAAGGATTTCAAAACATAAGCGTTATCTAGAAAATGAATAAGATATGTGATTAGTTAGAAAAAGAAATAGTGAAAAGATATGTGTAAAGAAAATAAGTATATAAATTAATTATAAAAGAGATATATATATTAAACCCCTAACATATTTAAATTAAAATAAATTCAAAAGTAAGTAACAAATGCTAAATACTAAAAAGACAAGGTAGAATCAAGTAAATATGTAACAATGTGATGTTTTAAAGATGACAACTCTAGATCTTTGACCTCCATAATTAGTTTCCTATAAACCTTTTCATGAATCATACTTGGAGTATGATTCTTTATAAACCTCATACCGTGACTAATAACATCTACGAAAACAAAAAAATGAGCAAAAATGTATGAGTGTATAATTTAAGAGTATAGAATGAAAAAAAATAATAAGACAAAAATACCAATTGTTATGGTCGTTAGAATCTATTGCTCATAAATACTTAGAAGTGGACATAAAGAAAAACCAAACAGAGATCCATTAAAGTAAGTGCACTAAAAAACACAAGTTATGTACATCAAACACACTTTGTTTGGATTGTTAATATATTTGTACTTTGAATTGTTGAAGCCAAGACTTGGTTTCTTAATGAACAAATAACCATTTTCATCCAAATACCTTTCAAATTTGATAAGCCATTTCTTTAAGACATTAGCCTGGATTCTATTACCATGTTGATTTGTATAACAAATTATAAATGGAAGAATATATAAATGAATGTAAACAAAAGATCTGAAGATGTATACGAATGTTACCAATTCATATAGAAAAACCATTTCAATAGAGTAATCGTCTTAAGTAACTTTCTATCAGGTTAGCATCATAAACGAATAATTCTAACTTTAAGTATATAGTCATCCTTGCAAACGTGAAGTTCATTTAGCATCTTAACACCAGATATATCCATATTGTTCCTCGTTTGTGTGTTTGTATAGATGAGGTAAATTGCGTTCATATAAGTAAAAGGTGGTTAGGAAATAATTATTACCAAAAATTTAAATTATGTTAAAGAATGAAATTAATTAAAAGAAAAACGTTATTTTAGTAAGAAAAATAGCTAACTGTAGTTTTTTTAATTATAATTTAATTATTATTTTTTAACATAGTTAAATAACTAAATATTAAAGTTTGAAAATATGTCAAATAATTTAAATATTTAATTTAATTGATATTAGTTAATAGTTTCCAAATTATTAGATTAATGTTATAATAGTAAATAAGATTTAGAGATTGATTTTAGAAGCTAACAATTTAATATCGGTTATAATACAAATACTAGTATTAGTTTAAAGCAAAGTGTTTCTTGTTAAATAATACATATTACCGAAAATGTAAATAATGTAATAAACTCAAATTTTTTATTAAAAGAAAGTCTTAATTACCAAGAAAATATGATAAAATCATTTATTTTAAGAAATAAACTATTTAATATCGGTTATAATACGTTTTTTTTATTATATAAATTTTTTTTGTAGGAAATTCAAAATTTATATATGGTAATTGAGTAAATTATTTTATTATATAAAGAACTAGCTTTAGTACACCCGTATATTACACGGGTTGTATAATACAATATTAAATACAATAAAAACTATTAATTATAAAAAAATATACTAAGACTAAGAAATGATATCATTGAAATTACATATGATTAATAACTTTAAATAATAAAACAATAATATGAACTTTTTAAAGAAAAAAATTCAAAGATAAATAAACATTTTTTTAAAATTTCCGTTTTAATTTTTTTTATTTTTAAAAACGCCCTTACTATAACTCCCTATTTTAATTATTTTTGTTTTATAAAAAATTACTTTTCAAAAACCAATTTTAAAATATTAAGTAAAAATAGTTTATTTTTTGTAGAAAAAAGTTCTTTTTATAAAAACTATTTGTATAGAAATAAAATTAATAAATAGATCTCTTTCTTAATTCATTAAAAAAATAATTATAATGTAAAAATGTAAAAATAAATAATATTCTTCATAATTAATATAATTATTTAATAAAAAAGAAAAACAGAAAAAGTTTGTTAAAAATAAATGTGATGCAAACACATAACACCCTCATTTACTTTTTTATTAGATTAGGAAGATTTGAGCAACAATTACGTAAATTGACAAATAATTATGATTTTCTACTTTTAAACCATTTAAAAACTTTCTATGTGTGTGTGTATATATATATATATATACAGACACACACACACATATATACACACACACACACACCACACACACACATATATATATATATATATATATATATATATATATATAATATATATATATATATATATATATATATCTATATATATATATATATAAAGTAAAAAATTCCTTCAAAAGAAGTAATATTGAAGATAATACTCCGCATTAGCATTTTCAAAACTATTGTATTTTTAAATCAAGAAAATCGTGGTATCTAAGTGTCCGTGTCTCATGTATGAAAACAACACATGACATAAATTCAAATGAAAGATACACATACCTACCATTAATTCTTGAAACCCTTGAACAATTTTATGATTTAATTTCTTGATAAACACCATATCCAATATCATTCTTTGAGGGCAACATTGTCTTGTCATCAACCCAATCCTTTTACACGTCACAAAATTTGAAACTATCAACCGAAGGAAATATGATAACTGTATCATTCTTGTTACAACAAAAGTAAGAAACCATAGTTCTAATCAGAGTAGTTTGTGTTTGACATAAGAAACACATCTATAACACTAAAACCAGGGAATTATATACAACCAATTAACTATGATTTGAAAGAGTTAAAATCCTTAGCAACAATCAATACAAAGCCATAGGGCAAACATGGAATCATATACATACAAATATTCTAATCATATACACTAAAAGCAAAAGTCATATACAACTAATATAGCATACCGATGTTAATAGCATAATCACATATAGTGAAGAAAAACATGATGTAATTGATCAAACATACCAAATAAGAACAATTTGCAGAAAATCCTAAAGTAATAGAGCCAAAGTAGTGGTTAATCGAATAGCAATATAGTATACTGACATTAAAAACATTCATATACACCTAATTTACTATGATTGATTCAACAAAGAAAAACAAAAATCGGAAAAAGGTAAAAAGAAGAACATGTAGTTCATCGCTATAAAACAACAATGTGAGAAGAGGATGAGTATAACAAATTAAAGGATGAATGACCTTGGATTTCGGCTTGGTGATGAGAGAAGCATCCTGCGATAGATGTTGTGAGTGTGATGGAAGTAGTAGAGGAAACCCTAAGAGAAGGACCAATTATGAGAGGTTTTTTTGGTTTTGTTACCTAGTTATGGGTTTAACCATTAAAAACACGTATGCAGGTTTGACCCACATGATTTGTGTAGAATGAAGGAGAGCGCGACATGTGGCAATGTATAGGATGCATATAGGCGAGCAGGCTAGTATATTGCCATGTGCACCCATAGGTAGTGTTTTATTAGATGTTATAAATAAAAATATATATTTAATTATATTTAAAATTAAAGATTATAAACAAGTTTTTTAATAGGTTAGTTACATATGTATTTAACCTGTTTAGACACGTACTATACTGTGCTTTAACATATTGATCAATTTAAGAAAAGAAACCTTTTAAGCTTAAATATAAAACCTATTAATTTCGTATCATGTCGTATTAATAGATTTGTGTTAAAAATTACTAGCCATAGGAGACGACGATGTATTAAGTCAAAAATGGCACACTTAGTTTTAGTTTTTTTGAAAAGTGTGAACTTTCTTCAAACAATGAGCTAGTTTCTTGTTAACACATTTCATGTCCTCATATGTCCATTGTGTTGTTGGCGGCCAGCGATGTGAGATACAGAAGCAGCCTAGGAATGCCGATGACGGAAGCTCGGAAGGGAAAGTCAAAATGTAGTATTTTTTGAGTCGGCAATGAGTCCTAGATCAACTGGTTTAGGAGGAGGCATTCTATGACTTTTCAAAATGGAGGTCATGGATTGGAGTCTCACTAGGTACAAAATGTTCCTAGTGGGCTAAGAGTTTTACTAAAGTAGGCCTTTAGGTGGTGGGTTTTCCTTGGAATGGTGGGCAAGCCTCACCAGCGTTGTCTGTGTTCTCGGGCGTGGGTAACCTTTCGCCAATGAGTTTAGCCGAGTGACTAGGTTTAAAAATTATTCGTTGACCGTTAAAAAAGTATTTTTTGAGTTAATTACATGTGGGCCTAATTATGTTGTCTTCTTTGATTTTTGAAATAGGGGTACAAATGTACAATGGTTATTCTAAAAGGTTAATAGAAACAGATAACGACCATCAATGACATAAACCATTTATGATGTTTTTTGTTATACGTTTAAACCGACATTGTAATTTGTCAAAGCTATTAATTAAAAGTGAAATTAGGCTTAATCATAATAATTTTTCATATAAGTAACTTAAAAAATAAGGAAACACATGCACACCACCACTCTAACTCTCAAATATTCTATGCTTTCTCTTATTTCTCATATACAAATACTTATTCTCACATTAGATGATGATCAATAGAAAAAAAAATCTCTTATACCCGTGACGAGGCTCAAGATGGTTTTTTTCTTCAATATTATGTTCAGTCTTGATCGAAGGTGATCACCATCCTCTTGCATATTGTTTCATGATGTTAACCCTTCCGTTGTTTATGAAACAACAAAGATACAATTGGCACATACATTCATCATAGGTTTTACATGTCAGTACTTAAAACTTTCAATTATTTATCAAGGACCGAGAGGGTAAACAGTAATGGAGCTTCAACTATCTTGTAGGAGCGGGGGCGAAATTATTTTTTTAGGGGGGCGAACTCGATATTTATATAAATATTTACACCACCGGACCAAATATTTACACTTTCAGGCTAAAATTTAATACTATGAACGAAAAAATAATAAGGGAGCCCGACCCCTATGATGCTCCACCAGTGAGGGTAAAGACATGGTAGATGCACCCCTTCCCTTAACAGCACAGTAACACTATAATGATGTGATTATGATACCTTTTCCACTTTCGACATGACTCTCTTTCCCTAACAAAACTAGTTATTTTTTTATAAATATATGGAATGATTTTTCTAAAAAACTATGTACGTGGGTTTTTACTAGGACGCCTTTTAAGATTATTGTTCTAGAGTAAATTTTTAACAAACAAAAAAAGTATAATGTAGTATGTTACTATTTTAAACATTTAACCCTCTAAATCTAGAAAAAACTTTTCAAACGTTCATTGCATTATGCCATCAAGTAAAGACATCATTCTATAATAAAATACATTAAACATATACAAAATACATAGTTTAACACCTTCGGTTTGTTAAATAATCACCATCATCTTGTTACTTTCAAAGAATGCTTTCCAAAAACATTTTTAAATTCACCACCGAACAACCACCGTCTTTGACCGATTCCTCCGCCACACTCCTCCACTTCTCCACCATCTTCCTCATCTCCTCAGCCCTATCGCCACCGTCCATCACCACCTTCAAACACCTGCAAATCTCCTCTCTCCTCACCACCATCGATTCATCCACCACCATCCTCACACCGTTCCCCCACACCTCCTCCACCATCTTCGCATTCGCCGTCTGATCAGCAAACTGCGGATACCCCACCACCGCCACTCCGGCCACCATACTCTCCACCGTCGAGTTCCACCCGCAATGCGTCACGAAACACCCGATCGCACGGTGCCTCAACACCCCCATTTGCCAACACCACCCCACTATCAACCCTTGATCACCAACTTCAACAATCAACTTCTTTATTTCTACGTCTTCTTCGTTTTCTACAACGTCACGTAACACCAGCAGAAACGGCCGGTGGGAATCGATCAACCCGTGTAAAAGCTCTAGTTTTTGAGTTTTTGTCAAAACAGCCATGCTCCCGAAAGACACAAACACCACCGACTTTTCAGCTTTTGAATCTAGCCATTGAAAATAGGGTTCTACGTCGTCTCCGGAGGAAGAAGATGAAACTACCAGCGGACCCAGGACGACGGCGTTGGGGAGTGATTGGACTGAATCTGGCTCTAAGCCGTTTATAGTGTTCACCAACATGTGTGTACTAGGGTTTTCTTCAAGAAACTGAAGGTGTTCTTGAATTACAGACTTCATAGCTGGAAAAAATGGGCTCGTGGGCAGTGCAAACGTAGGAATATCACCTCCTTTGAACTCCGGTAGCCCTGGTAGTTTAAGTGAAAACAATGCATTAGTTGTATCTGCTGTCTGATTACTGTTAGTAGCAAATATGCCATCATGACGGTTGAAGAAACGGTTATAGATTGAGAATGATGTGGCGTTTTGGATGAGGAGGAGGGCCGACGGCACGTTGAACTTACGCGCCACCGTCGCCACCCACGGGATGAAGAGAGTGTAGACTATTAAGGTTACTTTGTCGCCGGAATCTGCTAGGGTTTGGATGAGTCCGGCGAGGGTTTTGGATCCCACGCGCTTGAGGTGGGGGACGTAGTCCGGCGACTTGGCGGCGTTGGGGTCGTCGTCGTGGCCGTCGGAGAATGAGGCGATGGATAGGTGGTGGTGGGGTGGTAGTGATTGGAGCTTGTGGAAACCGCTGACGGTGGTGGCGAGGGTGGCGCGTGCACCGGCGCGTGTGAGGTTTAGGGCGAGTTGGATGCATGGGTTGAGGTGGCCGTGGGGGTGTTGTGAGATGATGAGGACGTGGTGGTGGTGGTTCATGGTGGCTCCGGTTGGAGACAGGAGGTCAACTCTAATGGTTATTAATGAGCTAAGTGTGGTGATTAGATTTATAAACCACTTGTGTTATGATTTATGTCACAATACATTTTTTAATTATTTTTGGAAGATGGTGGTTTATTATTATTAGCATAAAAGATTTTGAGTGTATACTTATTGTTAATTTGTTATCTGTTTCATGTGGGTTTTCAAAGTTGAAGCTTTCGGGGCTTTTTCTTGTGTTATAATTTGTTATTCATGAGGTTTTTCGATATGGGTCTTTAGGAGTTAGAATAGTTAGGTTGCGTTTGGTTGAAAGTAAAAAAATTAAATGAAATAAAATTGAGAAACTAATATAATTTTTAAGTAAATTATGTTTGAGCGAGTAATGAAATGTAAAACTCAAGAGAATGTTTTATCTAAAATTTCTTTGGTTGTGGGATTTCAAATTCCGTTGGAAGGATTTTGAAATCTCATAAACTAAGAAATTTGAGGTGAAACATTTTCTTGAGTTTTACATTTCATTAATACTCAAACATAATTTTAACTTAAAATTATATTAATTTCTTAATTCCATTCCATTCTATTATTTCTATTCTAGTTTCTTTTTTCATGAAGTTTATCGGTGATCACACCTTGCACATGAACACATTTTGGTTTCTTTTTAGGACTTAGAAATCAATACTTGCTTCTTCATCTGACTCATAACGTAGAATAACAAAATTCCTTAAGCTTATGACAGCAACTTTTCATAGAGTGCTTGGTGTTAATCAGTTTTTGCTGGTGTGTTGGTCAATATAAAAACGTCACGAGATGGAAAAGCATCTAAACAGGAATCAGAGACCACTGAAGCACATGATTTTGATCCAATCTCGGTTATTTTCTGGTCGGGTTTTTGGTTTTAATGGGGTCGACCTCAGAATTGCACAACCCTAGTTATTATTGTTTTTATAAAAGAACCTTTATTTTGGAACTCGTCTTGAGGCAAAAAGATTGAGTCACTGCTGTCGAGGAATATCATTTGGATTAAGCCAGCATGGAATTGCGACTTGCTTCTTTACTTTATCATTTTGATTGGAAAATTGCGAATGAGAGTTTAAAAAATTCAAGTGTTGGGTTAATTAGGTTTCTTCACCGGTCAAGTGTCAGTATAACAGGTTATGGGTTAGGATGTAGTTGCATATTTTTGACATTTTGGTATAATCTTTACTCGTATTAAATAGCAGGTTAAAATAATAGGCAAGTTATTCTCATTATCTTTATTTTAAAGGGTTTTTTTCTCTATTTAATATAAGCTTTGAGATGGAATGAAATTAGGTGATTCAAGCAGTAAAGTGTTACGTTTTCTTTTGTGTGATATAGAGGCCTAAACTAATATTTGGTATCAGGGTAAAGTTTACGTAGTTTCAAATAGTCGCTTTTCGAGAGGGGGAGCAACTTTTAGGGCAGTGGAGGTTTTTTTATACATTTGATCTTGGAGGTTGGTTGGATATTATATAGTTAAAGTTCCTTATTCGGACAAGCTTTCAACCTAAATCATAAAAACCACTCGATATAAAAGAACCTACACATATATGATCTGCCATACAAATTTTAAATTATTTTTAAAGTGTAATACCTTGAACTTAAGATAACGACTTTGTGCGCAAACGTGGGCCAGGGGCAACATCCTTGGTAGCGGGTGCAAGGAGCTACAAGTGATCACATGGTGTTTATGCATGTATTGTTGTAAATAAATATATGGTATTATGTTTATACTATGGTCGAACGAGTTTACTTTGTATACATCATGTTTTATGAGTGCTTAGAGTTAAACCGGAGTCTAGTATGCTGTCGAATCCACTAGAGTTTTTACTATCAAAGATGGATTTGTTTGATTCTTGAAAACGTGGTTATAAGGTTTGAATTCTCAATCGTTGATAAATAGTTTGATTCTTTAAGTTGATTTGTTTGTAAGCTTGCAATTAACTTATTTCATCATTACTTTGTTATAAAATTAATACTATGGAATGTCTGGTGGATTATTATGACGAGTGATACCATCATCGAACTTACCTTGGTATTAATGTTAATGTTTGACTGTTTTCACCTCATATTACTTGGGTCATTAAGATTGCTTTATGAAGCTGAAAAATATACTAGACATTGCTTGTGATAGCTTAGTATGTATTTAGTTTTCTGCTAATACTTGTATACACGTGGAGAATAAACTCATACCTTTGAATTTTATGCTGCTTTAGAAATCAACATTAGCATTGTGGAAAGCTTCCTTTCTTGAAAAGAGATCCATGATGGCAAGAAGGAAATGTGAGGGCAAGGAAAAGATCATTCTGGTGAATTTCGGTAAAGGTTGTTTGTTTTATTTTTTAGATATAAAATATACCAGTGATCTTTATGAATTCTAACCAACTAAAGTTTCATTACAAGGTTGGTGGATTTATGTCATTGGAGAACTTATTGGATTTTGTGAGGTATTTCCTTATATGTCTTTTACTCCAAACAAGTAATAGCTTTTGATATATCATTTAGTGTTAAGTTTCAATATTATATGCAAAATATTATTTAGAATCATTCGAGAGAGCTGGAAGGTAGCATGGCCATGTGGGAATATGCTTTTGCTTGCATAAATTTGTCATGTTCTTACATTAAACCATTGTTAATTTCATGTTACCATTCAAATGGTTTCAATTTCATGTCCTTACATGGTTAAAATGTTTGTACACATAGTGACAGAACCAGGAATTTATTTCACTGGGTCATAATCTTTTGATATACTTTTGTTTACATCAAAGTATTTTAGTGGGTCGGGTCACCAAAATGTTTTTTTGTCGAATCGAGTCGGGTCATATATTAAATAATAATCACTTTGGATGATTTGATTTGGTTTGTATTGGTTTTGAAGGTAATTATAATTGTGATAAGGTGATTTTATAAGTGATGTCAATTGTGTTAAATTGATTTTGATAGTAATTTTCAAATTGATGATTAATGTAATAAACTAGTGTACAATCAAATAAAAATTAGGTTGTAAGTAAAGAAACATCAAACAACAAATAGGAGAAATTTAACATCATCATATCATGTTTTATTCTGTTATTATCTAGGGTTCTAACGGATCATATACAGATTCAAATTCAACAAAATTCTCAAACCAATACACATATGTTACTAAAACATGAACACTAGTAACATTGAAATTATAGAATTCCTATGCAGAATAAAGGGTTTGCATCTTTCTCTAAAACACCTCATTAGTTTCATACATTGAAATAAACAAGTATAAATTAAACAAAAACAAGCAGGGTTTCTAAACTATATGTAGACTCTTAAAGGAGAAGATGTTCTTTAGAAAATGATGGCTGTTGATTAAACTCCAAACTCCATTCTGTCAACAACCTTGGTAAATTTATAAAACTGAAAATCAAATCAATTTGAGGGAAGAACAAGTTTTTTCGAAGAGAGTTCATGGTGGATGATTAGATGTTTTGATTTGGGGCTTTGAAATTGCTATACAAATTAACTATATTCTAGTTTTCTAAATACCAAAATCAACAAACAAATTAACTAACCAATAAGTGAAATAAGTCAAGTTTAACAATAAAAACACTAAAGGGTTTGAACTTTGAATAAACAATTTAAAAAACTAACCTTTTAAGATTCAATTTAAAGCTTTAGGAAACACCAAAACCATATAAGTGCAAAAACAAAAACGATGGCAGTAGGGTCAGAGCCATAGGGGGAGGCCTCAAGTAGCAGATTGTGAAGGCAGGTGGGTGGATCAGTCGAGCAAGCGACTATGAGGAGCAGGGCGAGCAACGATTCTTAAGTGATGTTGTGAGGGGGTAGGGGACTTGGTCGAATATCAATGGTAGGCAGATGTAAATGGGGCTAGGGTTTTACTTTGTGTTATAAGAGTAAAGGTAAGTTAGTAATTTTACTAATGGGTTCACCTCCTAAAAAACTATATATTCACTAAAAATTTGGTATTATACGTTATACTACGGGTTCAAAAATCAATGGGGACACTTGACCCCGTACCTTATACCATAGTTCTGCCCCTGTGTACACATTTTTTTGTTTGCGTAAATTCCTCACTTGGTGTGCATACAATGGTCAATTATATGTCACTGTGCCATCTAGATTTGACTTTCTCGCTCTACGTTTGTTGATCAAAACTGTTTTATGGCAAAAAAGGTTTAATGTTGTTAAGTACACTAGTGGGATATTTATTAACAGACAAGTATATGATGTACTCTTGATTGGTCTAATTACCCTCCTGCGAAATCGAAGGTTTTAGAAGTTATGTTAGGGGAAAGGAGTTGATTTAAGATACAAGTGCTACTTGTGGGTCAATACAAGAAGGAAAGAAATTCATTTACAAAAACTTAGTCTACATGCTTTGAATAAGAGAACTTGTATAATATTGAATTTATAAAGATTGATATTCAAGTTAGACAAGGGGTGTCTAAGTGTCAAGGAATTTTGGTTCAAGTGGCTCAAATCCAAGTAGTTATATTTTCACATGATCAACTTAAAGCTACTGTTAGGGGGTTGTTTTGGGTTGCAAGATGATAATTGACGTTGGTTGCTACAGTGATACCTTTTAGAAGCTAGGACGTTGCCATTAAAAAGTCAAAGAGCAACAACAAATGAAGAAATCGTATCAACATCTAAGTGAATATTCTCCAAAGAACTAGTGTGTTTGCCATACTCATGAATGCCCAAAAAGTGTGCACTGGTTGGTGTAAAATATGCAAGGACCCTGCCATGTGGAGGCTACTAATATAGACAAATTTTCAAGTTCAAGTGATCCCATAAAATAGGAGACGTGTAAACAAGTTGTGGATAGAAGTCAAGGCTAATTAGTTGACTTAACCATTAAAAATGGCACTTTATTTGTTTAGAACCAACGTTGTTGATTAAATTCTTATAAAATCACCAATCTAGATTTGATACGGAAGTATATATTAGCAAATGCAAGTTGCATACCCAAGATATGTGATTTTGGGCTAGCAAGGGCTGCATTTACAAACAACTCAACAACAATATTTTGGATGTTAAGTTACTTATTCAATTATGACACATCATGTTGCGCATAATAAATGACACCTTTCATTGTTTTTTAAACATTGTAGGATTATGTTGCAACGAGAATGGTATAGGGCTCATGAACTATGTGGATCTTTTTATTCAAGTGTATGATATAATCAATAATAATCCATCATTCCATTTGTGTATGTTAATAGTCTTCTCTTTGAATGTCAAAATGTGGTATGTTAACAATCTCCTCTTTGAATTTCAAAATGTGGTATTTTTAGAACGTTGGGGCTTTAGCCTAACGGTAAACACTATCCACTCTTCAAGTCAATAAGTAATTGATTAGAATGTTTTCCTAATACTTTTGATACACTATGATACATTTAGTATTGTAGGTTATGTTTCACTCGTAAGTTAAGCGAGATGTACTTTAATCCTAAACAAATATAATAGTTGTTTAGAATACAATATAATATAGTGGTCATTATGACATTAAAGTATCCGGCTACTAAACGGGTATAAAACTAGTTGTAATAACCACTATCATTCGTTCGGAATCGGTGGATAATCTGTCGGTGGAACTACCACTAGCACGTGTGAGAAATTCACTGTTGATCTCTTTGTAATTTTTGTGAGAAATCTTTTAGAAAATGCTTGACCCACATACACCTACAGACTATCATCGACTAAATTCAAATGAGATCCATTTTTATTGACTGTACATCTTGAAAGTCTACCTTGTAACATTTTATTAAACCAGTAGGGGAAGCTCCACCATGTATAGATATAAAAACTAAAATGTCTCAATATAACCCCTCCCAAGTCCAGTAAACCCCTTTAATCTCATAGGCTTTAAAAGCTTGTTGTTAAAGAGATTGTAGTTATTTTAAATTAAATATATAAAGATCCGAAATAAGATTATCCATTTTTTCTACCTTCTGGATAGCGTTTGGATGGAGGCTAGCTAAGGAGATCAGGTTGAAGGGTTGATAAATTATCACCACCGAATTCAAATAATAGGATAATCGATCGGTCTTTTATGTTTGTCATTATTAATATAGTCTCTGCATGATTTTGACAAGCATATAGATACGTCCTTGAACATTTGAGTTGTATTCATTGTACGCCACCTTCATTATTACGTCCAATACTTCAAATAACAATAACACAAAATCTAGCGGTGTTAGTGTTGCCTTGAACAAAAATGACCTGTATTTAGATCCTTACTATTACAAAACTATTCGGTACTAAAAGAAAAAACTGTTGTTAAAAAACTAATAACAAATAACTATATTATATTCTTTTGAATTTTGTCACAACTGATATCCTAATCGGCCCGTTTTGATTAACTTATAAAAAAAATATATTATATAACCACAGGAAAATAGGTGATCATGTGATATTTTATCCTTAGAATCACTTCTGATCAAATGACTGATCTGTGACTTTTGGATCCACTGGTGATACTCAATGGCTTCGTAGTGAATCACAAAACAGATTCCAACTTAGATTCGAGATCTTTCACTTCTTTACTTGATACCATGACCACATTATCACGAGTCGGACTTCTACCAATTCCTTCAACGAAAGCCTTGAGATTCATATACGAAGATCCACCTTCATTCATAACCTCTCTCGCCAACTCCTTCCACTTCTTCGAGTTCTTTCTCATCGTCTCTCCCTTTTCATGTCCTCCCATCACCATATCGATGCATCTTCGTATCTCCTCGCCTTCCACAACCCCGTCTTCATTCGGAGTCACCCTCGTCCCCGTTCCCCATACATCTTCTATAAGCTTTGCATTGGTCGATTGATCTGTCCAATGAGGAAACGCCACCACCGGGACCCCACAAGCAATACTTTCCAAAGTCGAGTTCCACCCACAATGAGTCACAAAACAACCCAAAGACCGGTGTGACAACACCTCTAGTTGACTACACCATGGGACTATCATACCAAATTGCTCAACCTCCTCCATACAACTCACTTCATCTCCTCCATCTTCTTCAACCTTCTCGCCTTTCGCCTCTCCATCTTGATCCCTAATCACCCACAAAAACGGCCTTCGGCTCGCCAACAACCCACGCGCTATCGCCTCCTTCTGCTTCCTCGACAACACAATAATGCTACCAAACGAAACATAAACAATAGACCCTTCATCCTTCGTGTCCATCCACTCGACACAATCTTTCGACGTCGCGAACAAATCCCCCCCAAACGACTTATCCATCGGATCCTTCCCATCCAAAAACGCCGAAGGAATCAACGGCCCGACACCCACCATCTTCAACCTCCCATCAATCTCCGTCAACGCCTCTTCCTCCAACGCATCAAAGGTATTCACAAGTATCGTACTCTTCTCTTCACACTCCAACACATCAAATTGCTCCTTGAACAAAGGCAATGCGAAGTTATACGTGTTCGAAGGCTGACAAAACGACGGTAGATCACGAGTCTTAAGCACCGGTAGCCCAGGCAACTCAATGGACCATGAGGGGTCCTTACAATCATCGTCCCAATGAGCTTATCGTACCCATTGAAGAAATAATAATACACCCTTAACACAGAAGCTGGTTGAATCCAAAGCAATGCCGATGGCAGGTTAAGCTCACGGGCCACCTCTGCAGCCCATGGTAAGAGGAGGGTGTACACCAAACAAGTGATCGGAGTTCCGTTTTCAGCGTTTGAAAGAACGGTTTGTTTCAAGCTATGGGTTCCTCGGGTCCTTAGCTGAGTGAGGTAGACGGCGGTGTCGTCGATATGGGGCTTGTAGCCATCGTCGAAGCCGTCGGAGAAAACGGCGAAGGTGAAGGAGCCAGGGGTGCGGCCAACTTTGGTGATTTTGTTGTAGGCTGAGAGGGTGGTGGCGAAGGTGACTTTGACACCGAGCCGGGTGAGTCGTTTGGCGAACTGGAATGATGGGTTGATGTGACCCTGGGCTGGGAAGGTTAGAACCAGGAAGTGTGGGTGAGGTTGAGGGATGGTCATGGTCGTGGTTGTGGCTTACGGTTCGAGACAGTGAAGGTGAGGTGATTGTATTTGTGGGTTGGGTTTGTCATTTGTGAGATGGGTTTATATTAGGGGGAAAAGTGAAAAGCATGACGTTTGAGGTGACGAAACTAGTGGCGGTTGTCTTTTATGTTAAATCAATTTTGAGACGATTTTGAGAAATATGGGTTTTATTGGTTCATTACCACGTATGTTTCGGTGCAATGAACATATATGCTTAAAAATAAATGTTATCCTTTTAAAAACAGTAAATTAAAAAGGTGTTTTTATCTTTAGTGTCAAGGAGAAAAATACTAACAAGTGAAAAATTATTAAATTAAAAAACGTTTAACCTCTTATTCGGTCGGACATTCTATTGACTTATCATAACGACACCAAATGTCACAAGGTAGCATGGACGTGAAAAAATATGAATAATTAAGTTATTTATTTTTTCTTTTTTCTTTTTTGAATGAGTTTTTGATATAATATTATCTTCGTGAACATAACCCCTCCCCCTCCGTAAGGAAAAAAATTGCTATCGTCATACATTCATACATAAAGATATGAGGAGAAGACTTAAAAAGATATGAGGAGAAGACTTAAAAAGATGGGAAAGGTTCGAGACACTTGAAAAGGTGAACATCTCATTCATGAGGTGTACAAGTGTTTAAGAGGAAAGAGTTCAATAGTTAAGAAATATATCTAAGTGTAAAGGGTGTTCAAAATATGATATTTGAATTTGTGACTGTGGACTTTAATATTCAAATCTATATCAAAGGATATCCGAAATTTTAAATTCGGGTTCAGATATTCAAATAGACATCAAATTCTTAAAAAATGTATTACTTAATATATTTATTAAAATTTCAGTTTCTATTAAATAACTTTTTGGATATCTGAACTTTGTAACAAAATATCCAATAATATCTGAAATTTATAATTACTATTTATTATTAATAGTTTTTATGGAAATATTTTGGATAACTCAAATATCCGAATATTAAAATAATTTTAAAAACTATAGACAGATTAAGCTACTAAGCATTCTAAAAAATTGAGAAACAAATAGCTAATGCTAAAATTAAATAAGAGAATCGTGATACGGTAAACCAATTTGAATTTATGACATGATCTATGAGGGGGTAATATATATTGTAAGAAGAATGACGAAAAAGGCCTTGGGAGAAAGGCTGGATTTGCATATGATTTCTGTTGACCTGCAAAAAACATATTACAGTCTGCCATGTCGACTATGGTAGCCCTGAGAAAAGAGCCTTACAAGCTTTATATGGATTATTAAGAATATGTATGCGGGGATAAAACAAGTGTTTGTGCGTAAAGGGGTGATAACATGATTGCAATTTCTGTTAAACAACTGTTAAATCTCCCCCACGTGCTCCTCACGTGAGGGGCAAAACTGTCAATTCACCCAATTTATTAATTATTTTAAGAGTAAATTGCAATTTTCATACATGTGTTTTAGAGGTGTTAACAGGATTAACCCCATTTTAACAGTTTGGATACCTGAGTTTACAAATGCTAACATTTTACGTACCTCCGTCCAATTTTTGTTAAACAACCATTAAATCTTCTCCATGTGCTCTTCGCGTGAGGAGCAAAACTATCAATTCACCGTGAGCAGCCCCTACAACAACCTCTCTCTCCAAACCCTACCTTCCATCCCATCCCTCCAAAACCTCTCGCTCAAGACTCTCAAACTCATCGTCTCCCACCGCTTCCTTACCGCCCTCAAACTCTACCCCGCCGCCGACATCAGCCTCCTCGCCGTCAACAACCACTGCCTCTACGCCACCTCGGGTGACCGCATCCATATATTCGACATGACGTCGTTCTCCATCATCGACACCTTCACTGTCTACGATTTCTCATCAGGTTCAGTCAAATCCCTCATGTTTTATAACGGAAAAGTGTTCACATCTCATTGGATAGTAATATCAGAATTTGTAAAACTAACGGAACACAAATGGCATAAACACATCGGAACCCTACCAAAGGTGGAAGATTAATAAATTTGATGAATTGATAATTTTGCCCCTCACGTGAGGAGCACGCGGGGGAGATTTAACGGGTTTTTAACGAAAAATTAGACGGAGGTACGTAAAGTGTTAGCATTCGTAAACTCACGTATGCAAACTATTAAGCTGGGACTGATACTGTTAACACCCTTAAAACACAGGTATGAAAATTGCAATTTACTCTTAAAATATTAATTAATTAGGTGAATTGACAGTTTTTCCCCTCACGTGGGGAGCACGTGGGGAAGATTTAACTGTTGTTTATCGAAAATTTGTCAGAGGTATGTAAAGTGTTAGCATTCATAAACTCAAGTTGCAAACTGTTAAGCTGGGGCTGGTCCTGTTAACATCCCCAAAACACATGTATGAAAATTACAATTTACTCCTTTTTCTATTTGAAGATGAGCCTCTGTCAGGGATCTACATTGAGCTTTAGTTTATTTTTTAAGTAGTCTTGCATGTGTTGGTGAAATCGATCTGGGAGGATATTCTGTGGTGCATCCTTTTCGTAGATGATATCATGTTAGTAGCAAAAATCAAACCACGTTTAAACAAGAGGCCATAGGAGTGGCAAATATCCCTAGATCGAGCATAAATGTTTAAAGACACTATAACTTTAGCGTATACCCATTGTGGAATAAACCTGAATTACCATTGAAGATCAACTGATCGCATATGCAAACAAGTTCAAGTATATATTAATAATTTGTTTAAAGTGATGTGAAGGTAGATAGTGATGTAGCATTCAAATAACTTGGTTTAAATGGAAAGCTAAAAAGGTGTATCGTGCGACACTAGGTTCCCAACAGTATTGAGAGGGATTTATTAAGGGTTAGGGTTCTACTAGCTATGCTACACACATCTGACTGTTAGACTATCAAGATGATGAAATATGAATGCTAGAATTAACATAGACATTATAAGGTGGATTTGTGTACACGACGTTAGACAAGATAATAAATGAAGTTTTCTATAAAAATTAATGGTTGCTTGCATCTCAGATAAGAAAAGTAAAGAGGAAATTGAGATGTTTTTTTCACGTGAAGAGGATACAGATAATGTTGATACCACCTAAAACCATCATAATGGAAGGGAGGATGTGCAAAAACAAACCTAAACTAACGTAGAATAAGCGGGCTAGTGACGTTATATTAGACTTGCACCTTACTGATGACACTATATGAGGATAGATGTCCTTGAAGATGTTTGATAAAGCTTAAAGACATTTAGTAGAGTGCATAAAGTATCGCACCCAGAGTAAAGCGGAAACACCGAGGAGTGATGAAATTGAATCAGGACAAATAATACTAAAGGAAATTAATTATTAAAACCAAATAGTTAATTACATCTGATTCTAAAAATAAATAAACTAAACAAGCAATTAAGTCTTCATTTTATTCAAGTCTAACTAGGTCAACCAAAGCTTATCCTTGAAACCTAACGTGAGAAAACAACAAATTTAGTTTCTATTATCTGAAAACATGCTAAAATATGTCAACTAAACAGCTTTTGAGCATTTTTGAGCGTATAGTAGATAACAACGTATGAAACAACAAATAGTCTTCCAAATACAAGTAAGTAAACTATTATAGTTAATAACGACATACAAACCAATAAGCAACTTTCCAAATACAAGTAGTTAAACTATTATGCGTGAGTCCACAACCAACCCTAGTGATCGAACACCCTCCCATCTAACCCCTGACACAAGAGGCTAGACTAGTAGAATGTTTTTTAGTATGTAGTTTTCGAACACTAAGCTCCTTTCAAGTAAAAAAGAAGATGTTGGCACAAACCATCCTTGGGATTGATTGGCATGCATCAACCCGAGTACCGAATAGGCTTGTCAGGCTGATAGATCTATCTACATACTTTCGTGGCTACCTCAAAGTTAATGGTTTTGTAGATTTTATAAATATAGAGGGACTTTGTTGTAAAAAGTGTCATAAAATATATTAACATGTATAATCGATATAGTTTCACTAGTATAAGAAAGTTGTTATTAAGTTTACAAAAGACTAATTTTGACTTTAGAATTTGAATTCCAAGTTTGATAAAAAGAGCATGTTTTCACCGTAAAATACAAAAAAGGGCTATGAACTCACCTTGTAAAGTAGCTGGGTTAGTGAGTGAGGATAGCCCTAAGTAAGTTTTTAGTTGGTTTATTATATTTATGGATAGTTGAAGGGTTGTTATTATATAAGTTCAAGAATGTTTGTCATACAGTAGATATGTGTCATTGTAGAGTAGCACATTCAATAAAATGATTTCTAGGAAAGAGTTAGTGGATTTTTATCACTTAAGTATTGTGTCTTTCCTTAGCCAGAACCCTTTTGCTTACCATATAACTATTTACTGGGTGAAAAAATTCTAGATGTATATTAGACCAAGTCAAATGTGTGTTTAGTATGTTTATAAATTATAGGAAATAAGTGTAAATGTAATTTTATCAAGGATGAGAATTTACAAGTTGTATAAGATAGGGTTACAGCTAAAAATATGAAGAATTTTACTAGAAACATCATTCAAATTGATAGATAATCATAATAATTTAGGGTTTTGATAGCTTTAAACAAATTTGTGCACTAAACTTGCATGAGCTTTTTGAAAGGTCAAATCAATGAGTTTGAATATTTTCTTATATGGTTACAATCATAAGAATTCAAATTTAATTTATGAATTTGCCAATCAAAATTTGAAAATTTAAGCTTCATATGTTTAAGAAATTTTTTAATGATTTTGTGTCTAAGCTATTTTTAATCTAATATTGACCAAAGTATTAAATAAACACAAAATCATTAAAATTTGTTGAATTATATATCCAAGCTATAATTTTGATAAAATAAATTAAAATAAATTGATAATATTTGATCAAGCTTAATCAAGCAGGTTAAGATTAAAAAAATCAAGCATGTTACAGTCTCCTCTAGTTAAGTGAATTCCGTCCCAAAATTCAACGAGTAGTGTCTTTGCTTTCTTAAAAAAATATTGTTTCAATATTTGTTATCTAGGAGTAGTTCTTAGTCCGGCTTCTAGTCCCACCTTCAATGCATCATTAGTGTTTATATATATGGTGTACCACAATTAACACACCACACTTCTAGCACTTAAAAGCGTACTATGCCAAACCCCGACCGACGGTGGAATCATCAGGGCGGACGAATGTGAAATAATTGCTCATATCACATGGTAGTAAATACGATAATATAATATTAAATGACATTTTCATTGAATGATACTAATCAAATGATACATTACAATAAATAACAATCCCAATAAAATATATCAAAAACCTTTTATTTAAACTAAGTCCAAATCCTAAATGAGCATGAAGAAGTACACTAATCAACATTCCTAAAATCATGTGAGAAAGTAACGAGTCAGCTAACGAGTTAGCCGGTGAGTAATCACAGGTTTAAATACATATATAAATTGATTAAAATTATTGAATAGAATTCAATTCACATAGCAATGTCAAGACTTATAATGCAATATTGTAACATAAAAGAAAAGCCAACACAATCAAACCTAATGACTGACTTGACTCGGTCCGCAGACGAAGTATTATAGAATGAATTACTACGGTTCCAATCACCATGCGACTAAACAAATGAGATGGGTTTATTAAACCAATAGATCTATCATTGTTACTGTGGTTGCTTGAATTAATGATTGTGTTATCGTCAAATTTATCTAACTATGAACACATAACTGTAAGTAATAACATAGCATGTATTGAATTGAATTTAAAATGAAATAGAATAAAAATGAATATCAATGATTGAATTTGAAATCACATGATTTCCCCAAAATATAAACACATAAAAAGAGCAATGGATACACATTATATAATAATGGTTGTAGAGTTCATAAGAAAACTTGAATGTTGAAGAGTCAAGGGTGATGTCCTAAAGAATAAAAAACATAACTTGAGGTTGGAATTCATTACAAAAAGTTAGGACGTTTAGAGATTGCTAAAAGGCGAAAGCTAGATTGAAAAAGGATTATTGCACAATTTTTAGTTTCTGAACACAATGTTTGGTACTTGTTTGAATAGATTTTAGAAATATCAAATGGTTTCACAAAATTATTAAAATTTATAGTTAACTAGATCAGAGTCTTCCGAACAACTTTTGTTTAGAAAAAGTTATATAAAAAGAGTCAAAAATAGGTCAAAACAGCAACACAAGACAAAAGGTGCTGAAATGCGCACTTATCTTGTGAATACTATTGTTAAGTCATCCGATTAAGTTTGAATATGTATAAACTATCGTTAAAAAGGAAATTCAATAGATTTATTATTGCAGTTTGAGTTTACTCAAATTTAATTTGTTTTAAAGAAGTTACAGTTAGTTGAAGTCTGACTATATTCTGCCAAAATTATAGTAAAACACTTATGTATGTTGGTACATATATGTCCCTAGATCATGTTATGAATGTAATAGATCTTGTTTGTCTAATTCTGATGTAATGGTTCGAATGATTAATGAAATGATATTGATTGTTTGGTATTTATAACATTTAATATTTCATTAATGAGTCGATGTTGAATTGGTTAATTAGGTTTGTGACTGTTTGAAGTGCCATGCATAATGTTATAATGTTAAATACACTCAAACTTGGTGAAGTGAAGTTCTCATGCGTCCGACTGGACCATGCGTCCCAACAGTGATCATGCGTCCGAATGGCCATGCGACTAAGTGTCCATGCGCCTAAATAGTCCATACGCATGAATAACTTCGTACAAATGACTCAATCGCACGACTGAACACTCAGTCGTGCGGATGAATCAACCGTATGGTTCAATCGCACGACTGAATCATACTAATGGTTCAGTCGCACGAATGAACAATACTAACTTATAAATACAACTCAATTCGTGGAAAAACAAGAGAATTGATTATATTTTCGATTCTAGACGTATCCTAGCCGTCCAGAAACCTCCAAGTTGATACTCCAAGTTCATAGAACGCTGTAGATCGATTCTTAATCAATTCTAAACGCTTGATTCAATACTTTATTGATTCTACGTGCGTTCTCACTGATTGGATGGCCAATCAAATAGGATTTCACACTATTTGGTTTGGTTTACACATTAATCATTAGGAATTTTGTTCAAATACTAGGTCCTGACAAGTGGTATCAGAGCTTTGGCTCTTGATTACGTGTGATTCAATCAAGATTGATAAAAGGTTTGTGTTTTTACACTAAAAACGGAATCTTTTGTGTCAAAAGGTGTCTTGGACGTTCCTTGCTCATCAAGTTTCGGTTTATACAGCCATAGGCGATTAGGGTTTACGAAATTTCAAATTTTTACGGCTAACACACATTTAACCTAGAAATTCTCGCAAAACAGCAGCTTCAGTCGCACGAGTGGGCCATTCGCATGACTGGACTCATTCGCATACACCAGACGCACGATTGGACTGAGTCGCATCTCCATTAGTACGACTGAACCATCCGTTCCCAGTGTTCATACGCCTCAGCTTCATTCGCTCGACTGGACCAATCGCTCAGTTCAGCCGCACGATTAAACCAATCGCATAGTTCATACGCACGGATAGCCCTTTCGCTTTACCCAGTCTCACCAGTTTGAAAGTTTGGTTAGCATTCTTAAAAGTTAATCGAGATGGAAGATCAGATGTCAGGGTTTACTGCCGGTAAGGACTCAAGGATCCAGAACCTACTGTTACTTGAGAGTGAGGTGGGGAATCACAATAAACCACCAAAACTTTTAATGTTAGATGAGTTTCCCCACTGGAAACAACGTTTAGAGATCTACCTCAATGGAGTGGATCCAAATTTGTGGGAAGCTATCGAGATTGGGTACAGTATGCTGGTGGGAGCAGATGGGGTAAAGCTTACTTTGGGAGGAATGACTGATGCTCAGAAAGTCAAGTATAATGCAGAGAAGAGAGTTTATGCATTGATTACTCAGTCTATTCCTAAAGATATTTTCCACCAGTACTCGGAGAATAAATAGGCCAAGAAATTGTGGGATGAGCTGGAAAAGAGATACGACGGGAATGCTTCGCTGAAGGCAATTAAAGCTAAGGAATTGAAGAAAGAACTTGACAACTTCTCATCGATGGGGAACGAGAGTTTGGATGATGTAATTGATAGATTCTACCATCTGATGAGTGAAATGCATACACATGGTGTTACTACTACCATGGAAGAAAAGGTGTCAAATTTTGCAGATGGTTTGCCGGAAAAGTGGGCTTCTTTGTGTCAAATCTGAGACAGAATGAGATGCTGACAAAGTTGGATATCAATGACTTCATTCTAAAGCTGCGAGAAGAAGCACTTAGGATGAAGTACAGAGCTTAGAAGTCGTCGTACACTCAGAATCCAGCTTTGTACAATGCCACGCCACAAGCCAAGACGTCTGGAGCACCTCTTCAGACTGCATTTGTGTCTAGCTCATCGGGTCCTTCACAAGCTTCTCCTTGAGGTTCAAAAACTTTAGGGTCCTCTTATTCCCAGTACATTGGAACTGAAGCAAATGCTACTAGACTAAAGACTGAGAATATCGGTAATGTGTCTGTGGAAGTAGCTCGAGAGCACATGGATCTTTTGGCAGCAGTGGTTCAGTCTTATGATGGACTGGTTGCTGGGAAGATTGGAAACTGCCATCTGGCAGATGAGGACTACGAGCAGGTGGATGAATTGGAGCTGGAAAGAATGGATATTATGTGGGCCTTAGCTAGTGCTGTCCGGAGGGCGAAGAAGTTTGTGAAAAAGACCGGACAAAACTTGGTTGCTACTAAGGATACCACATTTGGCTTTGACAAAAGTAAAGTGACCTGTTTTAACTGTGGAGAAAAGGGGCACTTCAAGAGAAAATGTGTGAAGCCAAAGAAGACTGGGAACGGGAACCCATTCTCATCCTTCACTCGTCAAGACAAGCAAGCCAGCAGCTCTACTTCATCAAGCAAGGATCCAAAAGCCTTGACTGCTCATGATGATGAAGGACAGGACTGGAGCTTTCGGTTTGTCTGTCCGGGGAATCAAATATTGCAAGTGTAGAAGATTTGGATGATGATTCCACGAGTGAGGGAGATATTGCAGTTGAGATAGCAATGTCAAATATTGAAGAGACAACAACAAAGAAAGAATCACCAGAACCAGAGACATCCGATGCTACGATGATGGCTAACTATACTGAATCTCCTCAGTAAGTACAACTGACAAATTGTTTAAAAAACATGCTTGTTCTGATTGTGATACTTTTAGAGATAGCATAGATGAGAAATTTTCTAGGTTATTAGATCATAATGATAACTTAGTGAAAGAATTGCAACTATGCACTGAGGCTAATAGAGTTTTAAAACAAAATGAGCATAGTTACAAAGAAAAGATAGACCTTTTGACTAAACAGCTTAGGAAAACTGAAGTAGTTGCATTTAACCAAGCTAATGATATTAGGTACTATCTTACACCCTAGAAAACACTAAGAAACAAAAGGCAGTTTTAGAAGTAGAAGTAAACTCATTAAAGCAAAAACTGCACAGCTGGACAAGTTCATCACATATTGTCCAGCACTTAGTAAGAGAAAGAAACAACCGGGGGTGGGTTATAAAGTGGTTCCACCACCACCCGAGACCTTGATAAACATGAAGAGTAGACCAATAAATAACAATCCCATCAAGGATCATGTGGTTTCTACCCCTCTTGTTAGTGATCCAGATACCTCATGTTCATCAATTGAATCTGGAACAAAACAGAAGGAGGCCACTTCAAAGGCAAAGAGTAAAATGCCTTGCGTTAATCTGGAAAAAGAATTTGAAAAGGTTAATATAAAGTCTGGGTTAAACAAAGTCAAATCTTAATCTAAAAGAATGGCTAATGCTAATCTTTCACAAGCTTCATGTCAAAAACCAGTTAACCAAAAGGAAAAAGATGTTACAAATGTTAAGACAATTAATTTTGTTCAACAGAAGAAAACATCAAAAGACACAGAGTTAAAACCCAAACTAAGTGATGTTACTAGGGTGTCACACACATCTCCACAAAGAAAGTTTAATCATAAAGTTGATAGCAGGTCGTTCTACAACTGTGGAGAGTGTGGACACATTGCTTCCTTTTGTCCTTACTATCAGACACCTAGGAAGAAGATTGAATTTTAGAATTCAAAACCTAGGTCTTATAAGAGGAGTTCTTTAACTCCACCTAGAAGAACTAGCGAACCTAATGTTCAATCTGTCAGCCAGTCGAATGTTTATCACAAACAGGCATTGCACAAATCTGGATTATGGAAAGAAAAGTCATCCTCTGTGTCTAGTAATGATGACAAGAAGGAACCTGAGCTACCCTCACTCTCTAAGGGTCAATGGGTGGAATTCATGATGTGTGATGCCTCTGGGAAACCCAAGCCAGTAAAGGCTTGGGTTCCTAACCTAAACTAACGGTTTTACTTGGTATGTGCAGGGTGTTCACTACAGTGCTGAAACCACCACGTGGATTGTAGACAGCGGAGCATCCAGGCACATGACAGGAAACAGGGCTCTTTTATCAAACGTAAAGCAAATAAAAGGAGGGCATGTTTCGTTTGCGGGAAACAAGGGAGGCTATATCACAGCTCAGGGAGAAGTTGGAAATCAGAAAGTTAAGTTTGATAGGGTGAACTACGTCCAACAACTTCAAAACAACTTACTTTCTGTTTCCCAAATCTATGATAAAGGTTTTAAAGTCATATTCGACAACAAGAAGTGTTACGTCCTAAAGAAAGATTACGTGATTCCGGAGGACCAAGTGCTGATGACAGCTTCAAGATATAAAGACTTGTATGTTTTGGGTCTCTCAACAGCTTCTACAATGGATCATGAAGTTCAGTGCTTTCTATCAAAAGCCACTGAGAAGGACTCCATGTCCTGGCATAGGAGAATGGGTCACATCAATCAACGGAAGATGAATCACTTGATCCGGAAGGATCTTGTGAGAGGAGTTAATGTCAAGAATTTCCAACTTCCTGATTTTTGCGTAGCTTGCAAGAAAGGCAAACAGACGAAGAAGTCTCATAAGGAAAAGAAAGTTCATTCAATAGAACTTCCTCTTGACCTTCTTCACATGGATCTGTTTGGCCCAGTCAGTACAAAGAGCATTGCAGGCGACTTGTACTGTTTTGTGGTTACTGATGACTACTCAAGATTCTATTGGGTAATGTTTCTAAAGTCCAAATCAGAAACATTTGAGTCATTCAAGAGTTGTGACCACACTGGAATCTCTCTATAAGCTAAAGGTGAGACAAGTACGCTCAGACAACGGAACTGAATTCAAGAATCAGTGGATGGCGGATTACTGCAAGGGAAAGGGAATTGTGCATCAATTCACTTCTGCATACACGCCTCAGATGAATGGTGTTGCTGAGAGAAAGAACAGAAGCTTGATAGAAACAGCACGGACAATGCTGGCAGACTCAAAACTGCCTATCCAATTCTAGAATGAGGCAGTGGCTAATACGTGTTATACACTTAATCGAGTTCTGATAGTCAAGCGCCATGGAAAGACATGTTACGAGATACTACAATGACGTAAACCGAATCTAGAGTATCTCGAACCATTTGGCACGCCGTGTACACTCCTGAAGAAGACTCAAGAAGGTAAATTCAGCGAGAAGGCTGATGAAGGAATCTTCCTAGGATACAACATACCGAACAAGAGAGTTTACAACAACTCAACAGGTCTAGTAGAAGTGTGGTGTAATGTTGATGTTCAGAGATATACCACACCACCTACTGGCAAAGGACGTGCCTACTTTTTCGACTATGATGGATTCTTTAAGTCCTTCAACATCCCTATCTCTCCTTCTGATGATGAGTTGGCTACTCGGATGATGGATGATATCTTGAATACACCAACTCTTGATTCAACATCATCGACTTCACAAGGAGAATCATTTACTCAGTCAGGGGAAGTAGTCGATGACAGTGACTCTTCCTCTAAAGATGAGGCTGAAAAAGATGACCAGAACAGTCAGGAGCAACAGGTTTCAGTTCCTGAAAGTCCATAAGCATCTAACGGTGATGCACCTTTGACTTCGGAACCTCAAACTCCTTCTACCTCAGATGCAGAACCAAATGTTCATAATCTTGGCTCTGAGGTAGCTGTTCCTACTACTCTAGGATCACATTTAAACGTCTATCATCCCTTGGACAATGTCACTGGGGATGTCAGATTAGGGGTACAAACCCAAAATCAGTTGTACTCAGCTGATTATGCCTCTGTTATGGAAAAGGGTTACATTCATGATGGTGCTTATCGGTGTTTTGTCTCGCAGTTTGAGCCAAAATACGTAAGTGATGCATTAAACGATGAGGCATGGGTGAGTTCCATGCAAGAAGAACTTCTTCAATTCAAGAAGTTAGGAGTATGGACTCTGGTAGATAGACCTAAAGGTGCTAAAGTCATTGGCACCAAATGGGTCTTGAAATGCAAGAAGGATGACCAAGGGGTCATTATCAGGAACAAGACTCGACTGGTTGTTCAGGGATTTCGCCAAGTCGAGGGGATTGACTACAATAAAGTGTTTGCACCAGTGGCAAGGATGGAAGCCATCCGTATCTTCCTTGCCTATGCATCGTATATGAAGATTAAAGTCTATCAATTAGATGTGAAGAGTGCATTCCTTCATGGGGAAATTCGAGAGACAGTGTATGTCAGTCAACCTGAGGGATTTGGAGATCCTTATCATCGGGACAGAGTTTACAAACTCGACAAGGCCTTATACGGGTTTCATCAAGCTCCTAGGGCCTGGTATGAGAAACTCTCAACTCATCTTGTGAAACACGGCTTTCGCAGGGGAGTTATTGACCGCACGCTATTCATCAAAGAAAAAGATGGAGACCTACTACTAGTACAAATCTATGTCGATGACATAATCTTCGGTTCAAAGAACGAAGAATTATGCAAAGAGTTTGAAGCAGTTATGAAGAAAGAGTTTGAAATGAGTGCAATGGGGGAGATGAAATTCTTTCTCGGGTTACAGGTGGATCAGACACCAAATGGGATCTTCCTACATCAGACCAAGTATGTGGGAGACATTCTCAGTCAGTTTGACATGGAGCATGCTTCTGTAGCTGGGGCTCCACTTGCTACAAATCATGATATAGCATCTGATGAAAATGGAGATCTGGTAGATGCCACAATGTACCGAGGAATGATTGGATTCCTCATGTATCTCACTGCCTCAAGATCTAATATCATGTACGCTACATGTTTATGTTCTAGATATCAGGCTAAGCCTAAGGTTAACCATCTGATCGGGGTCAAAAGGATATTTCGTTATCTGAAGGGTACACCCACACTTGGGTTGTGGTATCCTCATGATGATGACTTTGAGCTCACGGCGTATAGTGACTCGGATTACGGGGGCTGCAAGATGAACTACAAGTCTACATCAGCAGGGTGTCAGTTCTTTGGGAGGAGATTAGTTACCTAGCAGTGTAAGAAGCAGACCTCGGTTGCATTGTCAACCTGTGAAGCCGAATACGTTGCTGCTGCAAGTTGCTGTTCACAAATCATCTGGATTCAACAGCAAATGCGGGATTACAGTTTAAAGTTTTCTTCTACTCCTATCTTTGTTGATAACTCTGTTGCAATTGCAGTAACTAAAAATCCGGTATAACATCCAAAGACCAAACACATCGGTATTAAATACCATTTCATAAGAGACTGTTTTGAAAAGAACTTAATAGATGTGGTAAAAATTAATACTGATTTTCAACGCGCTGACCTCTATACAAAAGCCTTTGATAAACCACGTTTTCTATATTTGTTAGAGGTCAAGGACGTTAAAAAGAAAAGTGATGTTATTCCTGATGATGATAATGTGTAGTCTGATGCATTGTAGTTACATTTTTTTTTATTTTTCCTTATTAATTTTATTCTGTTTAAATTAAATTAATGTTATTTAGCTGTCTGTTAAAATCCTAAAATAATTCAATCCAGTATGATTTTAGAATTTTAGGGGGAGAGTAGGTCAGCTAGCAACATTAAAAATAAAAAAAAAACGAGGGAGAAAGAGTAGACAGCTGATATAGGTAAATCGTATCTGTGATACTGATTCAAACCTTTTGGACAATGATAGTACACGGGAACAAATCAAAAGGGACTTTAAAATTTAATTTAGAAAAGATGCAAAATTCAAAGTATAAGTCTGTGTAGTCTAAGCCATATAAAAGGGAAGATAATAGAAAAACTGGTAACTACTAAGGTAACACAAAGAAAGTAGACCTAGAGGTTGCTAGACCACAAATGATATGTCGGTAGATTCAACACAATGGATGAGTAGACCTGACTGGTGATTTTAAGATCAAACTAAGCTGTTCAACTGACTGTGGGCTGCCATCTTAGTACTAGTTAACACAATCAACAATATTCCAATAAGGGGTAATGAGCATGTAAACGCCACAAATGTGTGCGGATGACCAAAATTAGAGCAAAGCACGAAAAAATGAAAGACAAATGCAATCAAGCTAATGACATATGTTGTTGGTGCATTCTGTACAAAAGAAAATTTAGCTGCTTTAACAAGAAGATAGGTTGTGTGCCTCTCTGCTGTACGATGGCACTGACCTGAGGATAAGCATAACCTAGATATTCTAGACTTCATTGTTGTTTGCCACCTCTCTGCTGTGCGATGGCACTGACCTGAGGATTGGCTTCTCTGTGAAAGCTCTAAGAATAGTCTCTTCTTGTAAAAATACCCGTAGACCGCTCAAAAGCTCCTGAGGAATGTTGATTACCATATAAGTGTGGGATCCACAAATGTTATTGAAATAATTAAACCAAAACTATCACTAGTTTGTGTCTAAAGTCTGTGTATGAATTTAAGAGGACAAATATATTGACAATCATTGTGGCTGCAATTCTTGAAAGTTCAAATCAATGTGGGAATCTAATAGTACCAGTGTGATTTCCTAAAATTGCTACAGACTCTAGATGAAAACCAAGAAGTGAGCATCAAAAGGTTTCGATAACTAGTCCCAAATGATTTGACTTGCCTGTATGATTCCAAAATTGAATTGGTCCAGGTGTGGTCAAACTTAATTGAAGCTGCCTATTCTAGAACCAAATCCTGTAGATGTCTATCTTAGGATTTATCTCTCACAAAAAGTCAAAAACAAGTGTTTATTGTTGTATATAGTTTATGTTTCTAGTTAGTTAGTCATTTTAGTTTGTTTGTTCGTTGGACTATATCATGAAAATCAGTATGGGATTCACTCACCTAAAAGGATCATGTCTGAGATGATCAAATGATTATAATGTTTATACTATAGTTTGAAAAGGGTTTAAATGTAAAATGGTAAGAAATGCAGAAATTTCATAAGTATGACCCATTCGCATGAATGGACCTTTAGTATGGACTTATCGTATGAATGGTCATACGAATGGGAGCCACTCGTACGAATGGACCATAAGTATGGACCATTCAACTGAATGGCCCATACGATTGACCCAGTCGGATGTTTAAGAGTGAACGAATGGGTAAGTCGCATGACTGAACTCCAGTCGGACGACTGAATGAGACGACTAAATGGGGCGACTGAATCAATCGCACGACTGATGCACATTCGCCCGAATGAAACGTGTGTATGAGCTCAGTCGTACGATTGAATTTAGGGTTAGTATAAATAGAGAGTGAGTCGGTCGCAGAGACTCACCACTCTCAAATTTACCCTAAATCGCAAGACTAACGTTACGCTGCCAGAATTCCGTTTGATCACTATAAACCCTCGATTCTCACATATTGACCGTTTGCATTGACTCTACAGGTAATTTGCGGTGCAGAAACATTATCAAATCATTCAATTTGACTCTAAATCTGGACAATCGGATTCGTTAGAAAAACCGTGTCTTGTGTGGCAAAATAACCTAACTAAACGACGTAAACAAATGAAATTAAAGGTTTTAGGTGTTAAACGAATGAATTACGAGTCTAAGGAACCAGAACACGAATCTTAAAACTCAAAATTGGTGAAAAATTGAATTTTAATGGAGCGGACAGAAAGACATGCGAATGGACAGGTTGATGAGCTTCAGTCGCACGACTGAAGAGTGCGAATAGCGTAACTGCACGTCTGAACTATGCGTATGAGTTCAGACGCACGACTGGTGTAACCGCATGAGGCTACATATGCATGAGTACAGTCGCACACTCAGTAGTACATATGGAGTCATTTGCACGACTGAATCCCAGTCGCACAGCCTCATTCGCATGACAGAAAAGAATTGTGTTCAAGTCCGAGTGTTTCATGACATTCTTAACCAATGGGTACTAATGTTTACTTTCCTTGTGTAACAGATGGCCAGCCGTTGGACTATGAGTACGAAGCACAATATTGTGCTCATCTGGATCTCACATCCAGAAATGGTTCAGACTTCTCGGGCATTATAACCTTCCTCAGGAGATCGAGGATTGCACACGTTATATCTGCTCCATGTACACCTTATCGGTCTATTCAGCAGGCCTTCTGGGAAGGTGCGGTTGTTGATCGATCCTCTGAGCCTCACTGTATCAGAGGTACTATCTTTGGAGAGGCTATAGCTATCACAGAGGAGGATCTAAGGACCGTGTTACAGTTGGGGACGATGCTGACTGTCCCACTAAATTACACCCCCTTACTGTCAGAGGATGTTTTCTTCGAGCCAAGTACACTGGGGAAATCAATGCTGGGGTGCTCAACAAGAGCAACCTCTGTCCCCAGCTCAAGTACCTTGCTCACGTATTGCTGAAATGCATAGCATCCAGAAAGGGAGGCTTTGATGAGTTGTCTGACCAGATCCAGAACGCTTTTGTTGCGTTGGTGCTGAACCATCCGTTTAGCTTCTCCAGGATGATCTTCACCTACTTGGTGGAGAACATTGAGGGGAAAGGGAAGGAGGGCTTCTGCATGTACCTCCGATTTATACAAATGATCATAGACTAGAAGCTCCCCTCTCTGCCAAAGGAGAAGGATGATGCTGTAGTGCTTGAGGTGATGGATGATACCACCTTGGGCCGGATGAAGGTATACAGGGGAAAGCAGGTGAAACCCCTGTCAGGAGATTGTTTGGGCATCTGGCCCGTGAAAACTATGTGGTGCCAACTAGGAGGAAGTGGCGCCACGACGACAGTGATTCTAATGTTGAGCAGGTTGCTCTACCCGCCGATGACTCTGATGATGATGACGGTGGGGATGTTGGAGATGACATGCCCATTCCACCGAGGGGCACAACTACAGACGTTATACCTCCAGTATCTGCCCCCATGAGAGACGTAGCTGAGTCAGCTAGGTTCCACCAGGACATTATACCTGGTGAGGAGGAAGAAGAGTCAGACGAGGAGCCATTGACTAGGACTGTGGGAAGCAAGGTTGTTCCCACAGAGTATGGACTCCGGGCGGTTGGTGAACGCCCCAAGGATTCAGGAGAGACGACTGCAGATCCCAGCTATGCTCCTGAGTCTACTAGCCGTGTTCTAGGGGGAGCATCCACCTCGACTGGATCGAGGAAGAAACGGATGGCTCAGCCCCATGCCCAGAAGAAGAAGAGGAGAAGACTGACCTTCCTCTCCACCACAGCCACTACATCTACCATCACCACTACCCCTTCTACAGTCATACCATCCACCACCATAGCCACCACAATAACCACCACCACACCTCCCACCATTGAACATATGCCAACCACCACCATATCATTCACTCCTACATCACCTCCACTATCTCACAGACCCAACCCCATTTTCACCACAGCCACCACCACCACTACTAGCCACCAAGCAAGACCCTCATCTCATCCACACATGTATATGGATCTCATCTACCTCAATTTGGGGTAGAGGACCAGCTTTCAGCGCTAACCGTATGGTGATGCGACTGTTAGCTGCTGATGAAGAGAAGACTGCGCAGATCCGACAGCTTGCAGATCTCACAGCTGCGCAGTCACACCAAATCTCGGAGCAGGCTCGGCTGATCGAGGAGCAGGCCCAACAATGGCTGCTCAGAGCCACGAGATCGCCCAACTCCAAGAGCATAGAGTCACTTCTGCTAAGAAGATTGAGGAGTTGGAGAATGCTAAGAAGACCATCATACTCAAACTTAAGAGATCTAAAGATGAGCCTCTGAAGATTAAAGAGGGAGATGGTGATGATGGAGCAGGAGTCTGAGAAGACAGAAGAAACGGCCCAAGCCTCAAATGATGATGTTGATATCCGAAAGGCTGAGTGGGCTGCATGTTTTGAAGAAGTTAGAGCCCAACGAGCTACACCTAAACATGACGCCTACACCAAACTCTATAGAGTCAAGAAACATCATAAGGTGTCAGGCAGGATTATAGCATGGGCATATTTTGATGACCTTAACGTTTATGCAGTTAAGAGGAGAAGGGCATAGAGTATTTTAGATTTCCACATGATCTAAAGACTCTACCAGGTTTTGAGCTCAACCAGCTGGCCAAACTGAAGCTATTGTATGCTGACACGAGAAAGATGTCAGGCTGGTTTGAGGCTGCCCTAAGAAAGAAGTACCACACCAGGTGGGTTAACTTCAGACCCCAACAGCCTACAAGATACATCAGAAGATCTGAAGTTGATGCCATTACTGGAAAGCCAAAGATAGTGTTGAAGTGGAGTCCTCCGCGCACGATGTCAAGAATCCCACTCAGGGAAATGCCACACGACTTCACTCCACACTTTAAGTGGTGGTACTACGATTGGAGGACAGGAGAAGCGGTCATAGTCCTAAACAAAGAGGGCCAAATAGATACCATCAGGTATTTGACCCAATGTGGCTCACCAACTTGTCAGCAAATGATGTCTACCCTCTATACAAGTGGCCACTGTTTTATGATACGCAAGACATAGTACAAGCCCTCCAGTTTCAAAATGTTATAAGACTCTGTTTTGCATTTGAGATTCATGCAGGAGTTACAAAAGAGGATAAGTACAAGAAGTTAAGGAGGTAATGAAGACAACAAGACATTAGAGAGATCTAGGTCCAAGGGGGAGTTTGTTGGTACATATATGTCCCTAGATCATGTTATGAATGTAATAGATCTTGTTTGTCTAATTCTGATGTAATGGTTCGAATGATTAATGAAATGATATTGATTGTCTGGTATTTATAACATTTAATATTTCATTAATGAGTTGATGTTGAATTGGTTAATTAGGTTTGTGACTGTTTGAAGTGCCATGCATAATGTTATAATGTTAAATACACTCAAACTTGGTGAAGTGAAGTTCTCATGCGTCCGACTGGAGCATGCGTCCCAACAGTGATCATGCATCCGAATGGCCATGCGACTAAGTGTCCATGCGCCTAAATAGTCCATACGCATGAATAACTTCGTACAAATGACTCAGTCGCACGACTGAACAATCAATCGTGCGGATGAATCAACCGTATGGTTCAATCGCACGACTGAATCATACAAATGGTTCAGTCGCATGAATGAACAGTACTAACCTATAAATACAACCCAATTCGTGGAAAAACGAGAGAATTGATTCTATTTTCGATTCCAGACGTACCCTAGCCGTCCAGAAACCTCTAACTTGATACTCCAAGTTCATAGAACGCTGTAGATCGATTCTTATCAATTCTAAACGCTTGATTCAATAGTTTATTGATTCTACGTGCGTTCTCACTGATTGGATCGTCAATCAAATAGGATTCCGCACTATTAGGTTTGGTTTACACGTTAATCATTAGGTATTTTGTTCAAATACTAGGTCCTCACAATGTACACTTTTAAAATTGTTAAAACATGAAACGGGTTAGAACATATTTATTATGTTGATATATGGTATGTTAAACTTCATTTGAGTTATAAAAAAATATTCCAAGACTTTGGCATAGCCATCATTTCGATAAATAATCTTGTGGAATAACCGAATGCGGCGGCATAACCGTTCATATGCAAACGTAATTCTTTGTTTACGTTAGCATGTTGTTAGCTTGATTTAGGATTGTTAGTGATTTTTATAAGGTTAATGATTGTTAGAAATTTAATTATCAAATGATAATGATTGAAATTAAAATGGATTTCGTAGAAGAAAGAATAAAAGTAAAAACATAAAGTCATGAGAACAATTGGATGTTAGGATGATTGAAACAATGTAGAAATACATAATATAAAAGCAATATAAGATTAGCTTAGTATTAGAAACTTCTTGAAATTACTTACAAAAAAAATTCTTCAAATTTATCAAAAGCAAAAGATGAAAGAAAGGTTTGTTAGTAAGATTTTTAGAGAATAACAAATGAAAAGACTTAAAACTTACTTTTATAGTAGAGGTTAGGAGGGATTTATGAATGATATTAATGGTGAGTTATAACACCCTATTCCTGGGACGCTTACAGCTGGTCGATCATTGCACATAAAACATATAAGTACATTAACTTAAATAAATCATTGCAGCAGAAGCATTAAAAACAAATTTTATTTCATATTAAATGCTTTTGAAAAAAAAACATTGTTTGTTCACATTATAATGCAAAAACATTATACAAGGGAATGCCATCCAAAAATGAGCCAAGTATCCGCCTCGTGCCATTCTCAGTAACCTTTACCTGCAAACTGGAAACACATAAAAATCAGCGATGCTGAGTGAGTTCTAGTTTTAAAATAAAACATACTTTATTTTCTTTCAAATAATACTATACTATTGTACATGATCACACATCGTACGTACACATAGATAATATCATTATTATCTTCTTTACTGTTCATCATTTTCTTTCTTTATCTCTTTATCTCTTTCCAGATCAGTGTCATCAGCTATACCCCAAACGTATGCACAAAGCGGGTATTGGGCCGAGGATCATAAATGACTTCCATAAAGCACAAAGCCTGGCACCAACACCGGGGCAAGCGACAAAGATCCTAACTATATACTACACCCCAAACGTATGCACAAAGTGAGTAATGGGCCGATGATCATAAATGACTTCCATAACGCACATAGCCTGACACCAGCACCAGGGTGAGTAATCACTATAAACCATGTACTATATGACTAGTTAGTCACAAAGACTGGACCCCTACGTGTATCCTTAATGGTTAGCTAAACCACACACAGTTGAGCTTACGACATTTTAGAGCCGTCCACCTTCGTACATTTTGCTTGCAATCCTTTCATTACTTTCTCTTTCATTAATGCATGCATTCTATCATTATATTTCTCTTTTTATTATCTTTCACTTTATGTTACATAATACTTTATCATTTATTTCACAACTGTAACACGTAAATCCACGGGATAAATAAACATACATAATAGGAACATAAACATAATCATACAAAACATCGCCATACCAGGCACCATCATACATGCATAACATACCACATACATACAATCATGCATAAGAACCAATCATACATCATCATTCATGCCCATCATATCATCTATGACCTTAAAAGTCAACTTACATGCACCCCCAGGAACCTCCCACGTCAAAGCCTACATCTACTCTTTCCCCCAAAAATCAGAAAATAAACTATGTTCTTTGAGGCACATGAGCCCTATTTGGAAGTATGGGCACTAGTCAGTCGCATGGCCTTCCAGGTGCATGAGGACACTTAGGCGTATGGACACTATGGGGCAAATGAACACTTAGGCGTATGGAGAGTCACCAGATGCATGGGCACCATAGGGTGTATGGACTCTCTGTCGCATAGGCTTCAGTCGCATAAGTTTTTGGCGCATGACCTTCAGTCGCATGACTTCCATGCGTATGACCCTCAGTCGCATGACATTCAGGTGCATCACCTTCAGTCGCACGCTATTCAAGCGCATGGCCTTTAGTCGTATGCTTTCGACCGTATGGCCTCCAGTCACATGCCTTTCGGCCATATGGCCTCAAGTCGTATGTCATTCGGTCTCATGGCTTCGAGTAGCATGTCATTTGGTCTCATGGCTTCCAGTCGCATGAGCCCTAGCTAGGTGCAGAATGCAGTCTCTTCAAACCTGAACTGCAGATTTCGGCCTCCGACCCTTTTCTAACATGTTCTAAGCTTAACCCAACCATCCTAAGCCTTAGAAACACAACCATAACATCATCCAAGCATCACAAGCCCAAACACGAGCCCCACCCATCCGCACGCATACACAAGCACACACGAACGAGTTTTACACCCAACACAACCAAAAACAGTTTGCTATGTGTTCCAGCTTCAAAATCAGTCAAAAACATGTAAAAGAGGGGTCCTAGAACTCATATTAAGAACCTCTTCACCTTGATCTTCAAAAACCCTCAACCTTCTGCTCTTTTCCCCTTTCTCTCTCTATCTGAACCGAATGGAGGGGTGTATAGGGGGAAGAGTGGGCTGCCATGCCCCCTTTACACCCACCCTTACAAACTTTTCCCCTTTTTCGCAAGATTGGTCCCTCAACGTGGGCTTTATTTCTTTTCTCTCTTTTCTTTTCGTTGACTAAAGTATCCGGGTGTTACATGAGTTACAAGTATTTTATAAGGGGGTTATGATTAGAATAATAATTAAAAGAATAAGTACAACTAAACTCTAAATTTATTAAGACACTAATTTTAATTTAACAACTTATTGTTTTTATAAAATCTTTATAGACTTTATAAATCTCACATAAAGTTTGTAATTTGATTATTTATTTTAGTTGAATATTTTAAAATCTTATAGATATAATAACATTTAAACATTTATAAAATTTATTTTATAAGTTATAAAACTAAAATAAATTAAGTAAGTGACACGTTTATTATATTTCAAACACAAAAATAAATAAAATGACTAAATAATAAATTTGATTTACAAAATTAACTCAAATGGATTTGAATTTAGGTTTATAGTTTGAAAATGGACCAAATGGTAGATACTAGTCACCAACCAAAACTAATTATTAACTTGGATAGTTATGAGTGACATAAATCTCTCTTCAAAGCCTTTGTCATGGGAGATTGAATTCAGATATTTTTTTAGAGGTATAGGGTAATAGCTACATAACAAAATTTCAATACACGTCAATGCACCTGAAAATTCACTATTACGTTGCGCACCATAATGGTCAATTCACCTTACACAAGTGTGCTATGTCCTTCTACTATATATTCATAAGGTGATAATAGTTTTATATGAGAGAAGTTGTGGATGTCCTAAAATAGAATTTGAAATGCAAAGAAATGATATAGAAAATTAGCTTGAAATTTAAGAATCCTCAACAAGTAGGAAACAATGTGGATTCGTGAAAATGAAATATCCAATCTAGATTATATGACATAGATCAAACATATAAGAACAGAATTCAAATTGAGATAAACGAAAATGCTTAACACAAAAGCAATAGAATATCATGGCTATCACGAACTCTCCTAGTTAAGGAAATTCATCCTAAAATATAATTACTACAGGTCATCTTAGCTTGAAAAATATGTAGATATATGAGCTTCATCTAGAATATGCATTCCTAGATGAACTCAAGACCTCGTTTAAAGTTCATTTTCACTTTGATGACGGGAATACGACTCTAAGCATATCCTTAAGAGTTGTATAGTTCTTTCAGTTTGGCCAACGTTTTGAGCGTGATAAGTCTTGATAAGATCCACACGCGTTACTTAGGATTTTTGTGATGTTTGCCTAAACCTAGAAGTGAAACGACTATCTTTGTTAGAGATGATGGATAATGAAATGTCTTGTCGACTCACAATCTCGTTAATGCAAAGTTTCACTAACTTCTCTATCTTGAAGTCTTCACGTATAGGAAAAAAGTGAGTGGAGTTAGTCAAGCGATCGACTATGACCTAAATCAAGCCATGTCCACGAGAGTTTTTGAGTAGTTTGGTGATAAAATTCAGGAAATCTGATTCCATTTCCATTGAGTAATTTCAAGATGTTAGATCAATCCCGAGGGTTTATGATGTTTTGCTTTGACCTTCGAACATGTGAGGCAAACATACTGCATAATGTCTTTCTTCATTTTTGGCCACCATAATATTCTCTCAAGTCCTAATACATTTTATCGACGTCCAGATGAATTGAATATCATGAATTGTGAGGTTTATTCATGATAAGTTCTCGGAGATTGTTGGATTTAGGAATCTATATTCGTCCATGAAGTAGAGGATTTCATCAAACATAGACTCTAATTGATGCTCAACTATACTTGCTAGTTCTTTCTTCAAATAATCTCCAGAAAAGTCCTATTTATATGCTTATATAACTTGATCTTTCGGATTCATTTAAACAATCATTCCCAATACACGAATATGTGAGGATTTGTTTCTCTCTTTCCTACTGAGTGTGTTAGTTGTGATGTAGTGTCTCCATATTTTAATGTGTCATTTATACAACAAAATATCATTGCCATCTGGAAGGGTTAGGATAAGGGATTTGGGAACAAGGTTTGTTCCTGATATGAGGACATACTTTGAACTCAACTTGTCTACATGGAGGTATTGGAGGAAAATCAGGAGGGAAAAGCTCT
This sequence comes from Flaveria trinervia, assembly GCA_025506515.1. Lineage (NCBI taxonomy): Eukaryota > Viridiplantae > Streptophyta > Magnoliopsida > Asterales > Asteraceae > Flaveria > Flaveria trinervia. The sequence goes on along the minus strand of CM046450.1, from coordinate 25,464,585 downwards.
GGAAATGCACAGATGATAGGATCGTCTCGTGGCTTCTTTCCATTTGACTTCTTCCAAACTTTATGAGCCAAGAAAATATGGTATTGCTTCCTTAGGTTGCTGCGAGCTTTCATGTAGGAGATGATCTTTAGGTTCCTTCTAGGTTTCTCCAAGGGTTTCTGGGTAAGGTAAAAGAATCGATTGGTTGATCTGGATTTATATGAATCCATTGCCTAGATAGAACACCCTGTGATATAGGCACTTAAGTCTTCCAACATTGAATGTGTTTAGTTATGGTACTTAGACTTTTATGGAATTTGATAATCATAAGTAAAAATTCAAAATTTGAGATTTGAATATCCTTTTGATTTAGGCATAATAACTTAGGACATGAATTGAGATCTGTGTGTGCATTGATTGTATAAGAATAATCATGTAAGACATATCACATAAAATTCTATCTAATCATATAAGATACATGAGAGTAGTCATGTGTGAGATACTTAGTTAGAGTCTAGGTCATTTCATTTCTAATAACCTAATTCTCTAAAGGCTCTGATACCAATCTATCACACTGTAGCTAAAGCGAAAACACCAAGGCGTGATGAAATTGAATTATAACACAAGGATAAAGAGTACTAAAGAAAATTACTTATGAAACCCAAGTAGTTAATTACATCCAATTCTAAAAATAAATAATCTAAAATGGCAATTAAGTCCTTATTTTATTCAAGTCTAGCTAGATCCAACTAAAGCTTATCCTTGAAACCAAGCGTGAGCAAAACAACGAACTTAGTTTCATTACTGAAAACATGCTTAAATATGTCAACTAAATATTTAGAGAGCACATATGTTTATATGTATACATATAGTACATAACAATGTACAAACCAATAAATAATTTTCCAAATACAAGCAAGTAAACTATTATAGTTAATAACCACGTATAAACCAATAACCAACTTTCTAAATACAAGTGGTTAAACTATTATACATGAGTCCACAACCAACTCTAGTGATCGAATGCCCTCTCGTCTAGCCCCCTGACATAAGAGGTCAGACTAGTAGAATGTTTGTCTAGTATGCAGTTTCTAAACACCCAGCTCTTTTCAGGTCAAAAAGAATATCTTGGCTCAAATGACGCTCGAGATTGATTGGGATGCATCAACCCGAGTACTGAATGAGCTTGTAAGGTCGATAGATCTATCGACGTACTCTTGTGGCTTCCTTGAAGTTAATGGTTGTGTAGATTTTAGAAAAATAGAGGGATTTTTTAGTAAAAAGTGTCATAGAATATATCAACATATATAATCAGTTTAGTTTCAATAGTATAAGAAACTTGTCATTGAGTTTGCAAAAGATTAGTTTTGACTTTAGAATCTGAATTCCTAGTTTGATTTAAAGAGAATGTTTTCACCCAAAAATACAAAAGAATAAAGAGCTATGAACTCACCTTGTAAACTAAGTGGGTTGGTCTTACAACTTGTAGTAACTTGGAATGAGGATTTCCCCAAGCAAGTTTATTTAGTTAGTTTATTATATGTATGATAGTTGAGGAGTTATTATTGTAGAAGTTAAGAATGTTTGTCATATACTAGATATGTGTCATCTAGAGTAGCACATCCAACAAAATAATTCCCAGGAAAGATTTGGTGGATTTTCATCTGTAACACCCGATTATTTTCTTTGAAGCCGACAAAAGAAAAAAAAAAGTAAAGTCCAAAGTAAAGGACCAAACTTGCCAAAAAGGGAAAAGGTTTAGAAGAGTGGGGGATTAAGAAGGGAGGGCAGCCCACTCTCCTCCCCCACACTTACAAATTCAGCCAAAAAGAGAAAGGGGGAGAAAAAAGGGTTCAAACTTCAGTTTTCGTGGATTCGAGCGTGAAAGTTAAGGTGTAGCGGGTTGGATTGAAGCTCTACTCGACGAGGTTGTTTGTGTGAGTTCTAGGACCCCTTATTTACATGTTTTCAACTGATTCGGGGCTGGAAAACATAGTTAAACCCATTTTTGAAGTGTGTGTGTTGAACCCATGTGTATGTGTTTGTGTGTGATGCGAGTGGGGTTTGTTTTCGGGCTTGTGTGTGCTTGAATAGTGTTGTGGTATGTATTTCTAAGGTTTAGGATGATTGATTTGGGCTTAGAACAAGTTTGAGAGGATTTGGAGGCCAAAAAGTGTACACTGGGTTCGGGATGAACTGTATTCTGCATCAGCTAGGGCTATGCGACTGAATGGCATGCGACTGAGGTTCATTCGTATGTGAGTCATGCAACTAGAGTCCATATGCTTGTGAGTCATGCGATTGAGGTTCATTCGTATGGGGTCATGCGACTGATGTCCATACGCCTAGGTCCATCCGCATTGGGTCCATTCGCATAGGATCCATCCGCATTGGGTCCATTCCCATAGGATCCATCCGCATTGGGTCCATTCGCATAGGTATTCATCCGCCCCATTCACATAGGTATTCTTCCGCATTAGGTCCATTCACATAGGTATTCATCCGCATTAGGTTCATTTGCATAGGATCTATCCGCATTGGGTCCATTCGCCTAATGTTCAGTCGCCTGGGAGGCCATGCGACTGAAAGATGCCCATACGCCCAAATAGAGCTTGTGCGCCCGGGAAAGCATAGTTTAACTTCTGACTTTCGGGGTGTTGCGTAGAGGTAGGCCTTGACTTAGGAGGTTCTCGGGGGTTCATGTAAGTTGACCTTTGAGGTTATAGATGATGATGGGCATGTATGATGTTGTATGTTTATTATGTTCCTTGCTTTACTTGTTTGTCTTCCTTGGCTTTACTTGTTTGTTAATGAATGAAATGAAAAGTATTATGTAACGTAAAGTGAAAGATAATGAAAAGGGGAACGAAATGAAGAATGCATGCATTAATGAACGAATGAACGTAAGAAAGTCTTGCAAGCAAATGTATGGAGGTTCACACTCAATAAGGATGTTAGGTCAACCGTGTGTGGGTTAGCTACCCTATGAGGATGCATATTGGGGCTTGATCTGTGTGATCAAGCATATGTATGGAGGTTCACACCCAATGCGTGGTTGTCAGCTCAACTGTGTGCGGGTTAAATACCCTATGAGGATGCACACAGGGGTTTAATCTTTGTGATTGACCAGACGTATAGGGTATTTATCGCTTAACCCTAGATGAATTGCTTGGTGCTCTAGAGGGGGGTTAAGCTCATGATAGGAGCTATGACAAGATCAGAGATCTCAAGTTTGATGGATTAGAGTGTAACGCAGCGGAATAGAACAAGAATTAGACAAATTATAGCAAGAATTTGATATTCGTATGCATTAAGAACAAATACGGTTGTAAAGAGAGAATATATTTCTGTGAAAAGGAATGTTTCAATAATATCAAATGTTTCTGCTCAATCATTCACCGATTACAATTAGGTTGACACTCCTTATATAGAGTGCAATCACCGCTGATATCACGGGATAAGGACATCTGGCAGATTTATTACAAAAATAACTAAAACTTAACAAACTACTGAAATGTTCACAACTGCTGAGAACATATCAGAGTGCTAAGTATAAAACATAAAACTACTGATACGAAACTACTGAAACTACAACGACTGAAGAACAAGTTCTTCAGTCGTTTTACAAAACTACTAAAAACAAAAACATAAAACTACTGAAAGAATACCGTCACAACTACTGAAGAAGACCTCTTCAGCTGTTGTGACAACGTCTGATACTTGGTCTTCAGCACTTGTGTCTTCAGACTTTGTCTTCAGCACTTGTGTCTTCAGACTTTGTCTTCAGCACTTGTGTTCAGACTTTGTCTTCAACACTTGTGTTCAGACTTTGTCTTCAGCACTTGTCTTCAGACTTTGTCTTCAGCACTTGTGTCTTCAGACTTTGTCTTCAGCACTTGTGTTCAGACTTTGTCTTCAGCACTTGTGTCTTCAGACTTTGTCTTTAGCACTTGTGTTCAGACTTTGTCTTCAGCTGTTATGGACTTCAGCAGTTGTTTTGACGTCTGTGGGACTTAAGGTTTTTCTGATCCGGCTCATTGGTTCTTTTGGTCCAACAAACTCCCCCTGAACCAATGCAGCCAAAACCTTAACTTTATTGAGGTCCCACTTATTGTTGGCATTAAGATTGGTCTTTTTCCTTCTTGATCAGCTAAGAAGATGACCCAATTAAGCACTGGCCTGGGAATAGATTTCTGAAATTTGGTTGGCATAGTATGGATAGGAGCCCTGACTTTGGGGAACTGGACACATGGCTGTGGTCCTATCCATGAAATCTACTTCCCATGTATAAGCCTGTAGGATTCTCTGGTGTATGCTCTGAGAAACATAATTTGTTCTTCCATGGTAAGATTTTCAGCTCCACCATCAAACAATCCTTCACGCCCATAGAGCTCTGAAATGTACTTAGCCTGTTTGCCATTTTTGAGCTCAACTGTTGTGATCTGTCTGTATGCAAACTCATCTGGGTGAGTCCCTTCAAGTAACAGACTGAGCTCATTTTGTTTGAAGTTCTCAAGCCTCTTGTAGACTAACCCCTTTTTAATAACTTTGTTCTCTAACATCTTTTGGGGTGGCTGTTTAGTCTCATAGGCCTTCTTGAAATCTTCTACAATCTCCCAGGGTGATACTACAAGGACCACTGTGATCTCTTCATCTACGATCCTTTTTACTTGGCCCTTGTATCTCGAAGGAATGTCTTTCTTTACAATCCTGTGAGCTACCCTAGGATCAGGCCATACTCTCACCTTTTCCTTCTGATATTGAAATGTGTTGGCAAGGGTGTACAACCTCAAAGCTTCTTTCTTCATACTAATTATTGATGAAGAAGCACATAAGTTTTGTCGATGCTTTTCAACATCTCATCATCATGAAGCCTTTGCTGCTGCTCTTCTTCAATCTTTACTCTCATAGTTTCCATCTGTGAGGTGGGAGTGATGGGCATGGGTTTGGCTTTAGGCAATGTTAGGACCGCAGACAGAGGCGGCCTATCTTCTTCCACATCATCCTCTTCTTCTTCTTCTTCTAGCCTCAACACCCTCTCTTCTTCTTCTTGGGTGCATCATCGGCTGTTGGTTTAGAGGGTAAGGGAGTTGGTTTTGTGGGTTGTGGTTGTGGTTGTTTTGGAGAGGGAATATTGACAGGCTGAGTTAGCATTTTAGAGGTGAGTGTGGCTTTTGAGTGTTTGGCTAGCTCAGTCCTGCTCCCTGCTCCTGCTTCATTCAAAGCTTCGACTACTAAACCCTTAGTGTATGCTTCAGACGAACAGATCTTGGAGGTTATGGCCAAGATACTGTCCCTGGTTCATGATTTAATCTATTTCAATGATCTCCCAAGATATTTTGCAATGAATCTGATCATGATCTCTAGTATCTCTCTTTCTAATGCATCATAACTTGCCCATCTTGAGTTAATTTCTTCAACTTCAAGTCTCCTGATCTCTGAGTCAAGCTGTGCAGTATCGAACCCTTGTCTATACAGTTGATCAATAATGGCATCCATTGATTTACTATGTGTAGCATCTGCCATTTTGATCATCTAATCGAGTTGGAGTTCTTTCTCTTTTCCTTCACCCTTCCTCTTCTTATATGTGACATGAAAGTCTTTGTGACTTTCACCCACTTGATCATTTTCGGTTCCCTTCACAGACTCCTCTTCCTTCTCAGTTCCTTGTCTTTCAGTTTGCTCTTCCTCTTTGCTTTCACTGACTGACTCTCCCCCTTTTTGGTTGCATTGGTTGCAAGGGTTTGAGTAGCAGAAAGCCTGGTGCTCATAATCTCCTCCACCAGGGGTTGTATGATTGAGGGAAGGCTTTCATCCATGGTTTTGATCACAATGTTTGTGATCATTGGGGTGATGAGAGGTAGGGATTGCTGAAAGATAGCAGCTGTTTGCTCAGAGGGGTTCTGTCCCTGAGAAGCAGTGCCAGAAATAGAGGCTGGTGGCTCGGAAGTTTTGAGTGGTTGAGTGTGTGGGAGACCTTCAGGTGAAGGTGCCATCTGTGGGTTTATGTTGGTGGCAGATGGACTTGCTTCTTGAGAGAATTGGTCAAGTAGTCTTTGTAGTCTACTGACTTGTTCCTCAAGAATTGTGTTCTGGCTAGAACATCATAAAAGAAGCCCAGGTCATCATCAGCAGATGCTGAATCACCTGACCTCCTGTTTGTAGCAGGATGTACATGCACTAGGTGTAGACCAGTTTTAGCATGTGCCCCTTTTTCTTGGAAATGGGGACTTCCAGCCTCAGGACTATGTCCTTCATTAGCTATTGCCTCTAGTGAGGTCTTAGCTATATTACCAGCCTCATTCTGATCATGTGCTGATTCAGAAGAGGTGGCAGCCTCACTAGATGTTCTAATCTCCATATCCACACCAGGAGATAGAACGTGTAACCCCGGTGCTGTGGGTTGTTAGAAGCATGGTGATCCTCGTCCTCAATAGCTGTGGTTCTCCCCTTTGTTGGTGGTTGTTGGGGAGGAGGAGAGGCATGCAGCTGAGTCAACACGTTTGCAATGATAATGGTTGGACTTTGGGGGGCGGTTGCATGGGGAGATGGGGTAAAAGCATTGTGCACCTGGGGAGAATGGTGCTCTTCAATGGAAATCTCCTCAAATGAGGAAGATCCCAGATTTGTGGGTACCCCTTCTGTGGTTGCTGCAGGCTCCTTTTGAGAGGAATCCTGAGCGGTTGTGGCTGGGAGAGTCTTTGATACTGCTGGGGGGTTTAAGCCAGCAAGTATATCCTGCCTTGGTGGTACAGGAGCATCTTCAGGGGACTCATCTCCCTGAATAGCTGTTTCGGGGCGTTTTGTTTTTGGTTTGGTGGGGACTTTGGATTTTGAGGTGGTGGCTGTGGGTTCCAGCTACGTGGGTTTTCGCAGCTTGGCAGCCATTTTCAGTGATGGGTCAGAGTTGTGCCGGGAGTATACTTCAGGCAATACAGCCGTAGCAGGGACTCCCAGGCCAACAAGTCCCTCAGCTTGAAGCTGGTTTTCAATTATGGCCATTATGAACCGAGGATATAATATCCAACGGTTAGCAGTTTGTTTTTGGGCCATATCCTTGAGCTCAACAAATAGTATTTCAGAAAAATTAAAGGTTGTTGCTCAAGGATGGAGTACATTACCTGTTGCCACCTTGTGGACATTTGATCCCATGATGAAGTCTTGGAGGCAAGGCATACATTTACGATATGAAATATGAGACGTTCGGCATCCGGGAAATGTTTCTTCAGTATGGTAGATGCACTCAGGTTACCCTGGTATCCATGGTGGGCAATGATTGATCTGTTGTGCCCTTTGGATAACCAGTTGGGAAAGTGGCATCATCCAGATTAAGGGTTTGGCGAAGAGTGTCTGGAGTAATGACCACTTTTTGGCCATGGACAAATGATTGAAGAGACTCTGTGTCATTCTCCTCAGAGAACAGAGTGACGTTTGTCCAGAATTGGTTAAGGGATTCGGCATATATGGTGGGATTTACCAGAAAAGCCGTTTTGTAGGGTGACCGAACCATTAAATCAATGGCGTTGTGAAACTTGGTCCAGTATGGCGATTTTGTGAGATGTGCGACACAGTTGTGTCGAGGTTTTAGTTGCATGGTCGCCATTGATGAAGAGAAGTTACAGAGTTTTTTGAACGTTAGGTTTGAGAAAAGAAGAAAGTAAAAACTCTGAAGGTGGGATAAGGTATTTAAAGGGTAGGGTTAGAAAACGACTGAAGGTTTTGGTGTTAGTCATCAGTTGTTGAAACTACGGATGACGTGGTATTAACTTTCAGAGGTTTGAAATGACTGACCGTATTGGTGTGATCAGCAGTTGTTATAAAACAACTGAAGACTTGGTTTTAACCGTCAGACGTTGATTCAACTGAAGTCTCTGATTTTGTCATCAGTAGTTATAAAACTACTGAAGACAGGTTTGACTTCAGGTGATGAAACAACTGAAGACTTGGTATTAGTCATCAGTAGTTGTGAAACTACTGAAGACAGTGGTTTTGTCAGCAGTTGTTGTAAACAGCTGAAGACTTGGTGTTAGTCTTCAGTAGTTGTAAACTACTGAAGACATAGTTTTGGCTTCAGTTGTTTTAATGAACAGCAGTTGTAGAAACAACTGAAGAGTAATTACTCATCAGCTGTTTTCGTCAATTCATAGCTTTTCAGCTGTTTCACACTGTCCTCAACACTTACTCATCAGACTTTTCATCTGCTTTTCAGGTGTTTCATAGGACATCAGTATCTGCATTTCTGACATCAGTAGTTGTAGCTGCATCAACTGTTGTGACTACATCAGCTGTTGTAGCTACATCAGCTGTTTTAATAGATAAAGTACTTCAGTACTAGTGAGGTATGTAGCCTTCAGTAGTTATAAAACTACTGAGGAAAAAAAACTCATCAGTACTTATATGTGACAATAATGAACTAATGATCATCGGTACTTATGAGCTGAGATCATCAGTAGTTGTCACTTATTCTAGCTGCAACATACCAAGCCTTAACACCAGGTTGTGGAAATTTTGGATCAATCAGACCTTTTTCAAAACAATCTCTAATAAAATGGTGTCTGATTTCAATATGTTTAGTCCTAGAGTGCTGGACAGGATTCTTGACAATACAAAGAGCTGAAGAGTTGTCCATTAATAATGGGGTCTTAGTCTCTGTTATGCCATAATCCAATAATTGGTTTTGAAGCCAAAGTACCTGAGATGTACAGCTTGCAGCGGCAATGTACTCTGCTTCAACAGTTGATGTAGCAACTGAGGTCTGTTTCTTGCTCTGCCAAGAAATCAAGCAGTTGCCTAGGAATTGACATCCACCAGAAGTTGATTTCCTCGTCAACTTACACCCTGCATAGTCACTGTCAGAAAAACCACTAATTTACCAGAATGTCTAGTAGAATACCATAAACCTAGAAATGGAGTGCCTTGCAGATATCTAAAGATCCTCTTCACTGCAATCAAATGAGACTCCTTAGGTGCAGCCTGAAATCTAGCACAAACACATGTAGCAAACATAATATCTGGTCTAGAAGCTGTTAAATACATCAAGGACCCAATCATACATCTGTAAAGTGTTTCATCAACCACTTTACCTTTCTGATCTGTATCCAGTTGTGTGGTGTGCTGCACATGGGGTAGAACAGGGCTTACAGTTTTGTAAATCAAACTTTTCCAAAAGATCGTTTGTGTATTTGGACTGATGAATGAATTTCCATCAGCCTTTTGTTTGATTTGCAAACCCAGAAAGAACTGTAATTCTCCCATGGCACTCATTTCAAACTTCTGTTGCATCAACTTTGTAAAGGCATCACACAACTGTGGATCAGAGGATGCAAAAATAATATCATCTACATAAATTTGAACAAGTAGATTATGCTGCCTAGCTTTCTTAATGAATAAAGTCTTATCTATGGAGCCTCTAGTGAAATTATTTTCCAGAAGAAAGTTTGATAATTTTCATACCAGGCTCTAGGAGCTTGTTTCACCCATAAAGAGCCTTATCAAGCTTATACACCCAATTAGGATGTTTTTATTGTCCTCAAAGCCTGGTGGTTGACATACATAACCTCTTCTTTAATTTTCCCATACAAAAATGCACTTTTGACATCCATTTGAAAAACTTTAAGGTTTTGATAAGCAGCATAAGCTAAAAACAATCGAATTGCTTCCAGTCTGGCTACAGGGGCAAAGGTTTCATCATAATCAATACCTTCTTCTTATGCAAACCCCTGAACAACCCATTTGGCCTTGTTCTTAACAATAAGCCCATTTTCATCAGTTTTGTTCCTAAACACCCATTTAGTGCCTATTGCACACTTACCTGGAGGTAGAGGAACTAGTTCCCACACTTGCTGTTTCTTGAACTGAAGAAGCTCAAGCTGCATGGCATCAACCCATCCATTGTCCTTTAAAGCAATGTGATAATTCTTTGGCTCTTGCTGACTGATGAAGAGAGCATAGAAGCAGAAATTTGACAATTGACTTCTTGTTGATACGCCAGCAGTGATATCACCAATGATTTGAGACATAGGGTGATTCTTCAGATCTTGATACACAATGAGATCTGTGCAAGTGTTGTTGTAGCGGCTCAGCGCAACAGATGGTGATGGTGAATCATTTCCTTGAAACCAATCAGTGGATGGTAATTCAAAGGAAGTTGAATTTGAAGAAATCTCATCAACATTTGTTGTGGATGGTGCTACTGGAGCTACAGGACCATCAGGTCTAGCTGAATCAGGCAGTTGATCACTAAACCTGAAGAGGTGAGTACTGCTATCATCATCTCATCAGCTAGCAGAACCACCAGGTGGTGAACTGGACAAGAGCAAGCACAGCAGGAGTTTGATAAGGAACATATTGCAGTATGTCCAAATCAAATATCTCCACAGGGCTTTGTGGAATCTTGTCTTTTGAGATTCATCAAACTTAACATGTAGAGTCTCTTCAACCATCTTTTTCTACAATTGAAGACTCCTAATGCTTTGTAATTGATGAATAACCAACAAAGTACCCTGCATCCACCTTAGGATCAAATTTTTGGAGTTGATCCCGTGTGTTGAGAATGAACAAGGACACCCAATGCTCTGAAGAATGAAATTAGAGGGGCCAAATGATGAAGAACTTCATATGGAGTCTTCATCAACCTCTGATTTACTAGAACTCTATTCTGTACATAGCAAGCTGTATTGACAGCTTCAGCCCAAAAAGTCATTGGCAGTCCAGAATCAGCCAACATGGACCTTGCAGCTTTAATAAGGGTCCTGTTCTTTCTCTCCACTACTCCATTTTGCTCAGAAGTTCTTGGGATGCTATACTGCCTCTTGATTCCCTTTGATAAGTAAAACTCATCAAGTGTGTGGTTTCTTGAATTCAGTACCATGTCACTCCTCACACACTTAACTGGTAGGGAATACTGCTTCTCAACGTGTAACACAAAGTTCATAATGGACTGCGCAGCCTCATCCTTTGAATGCAAGAAGAAAGTCCATACAAATCTGGAGTAATCATCCACAATTACCAGACAGTATTTCTTCTTAGCCATACTCATCACTCTCACAGGACCAAAGAGATCCATGTGAAGAAGCTGTAAGCAGGCAGTGGACTTAGGTTCTTCTATGGAGGGAAATGAAGCTTTGGTTGTTTCCTTTTAAACAAGCGTGCAGTTATCTTCACACTTGAACTCCTTCATAGGCAGTCCCCTTACTAAACCATGGTTTATCAGCTGATTTATGTTTTTGAGATTAACATGACCCAGCCTTCTATGCCATAGAATAGATTCTTGAGGGGAAGCCTTGGAAAATAGGCAAGGATGGCCTTTGAGATCTATTTTCTTGGAAAGATCTAAGGCATACACTCTTCCTGTCCTGTTGGCCTTTAGGAGAGTGTGTTCATCCAACACCTTATCAATCAAACTTAGAACTTTGGATGACGAATCCGACAGTTCTGACTGTGAAAAGAGCAACATGGCCTTTGTCACACATTTGACTGACACTCAAGAGGTTGTACTTGAGATTTTCCACATGGTTAACATCATCAAACTTTATTTCCCCATTGGAAACAAAGCCTTTGCGATGATGTAACCCTTTGCATCATTGCCAAATGACACAAACCCCTTCCTTCCTTGAGAGTAGTCATTAAGAAGTGATCTGTTTCCTGTCATATGCATGGATCCTCCACTGTCTACATACCAGATGCCTCTGAGGTATGTTGAAGAACCCTGCAAAATACAACAAATTAGTTAGATTTTGAGACCCAAACCTTTTGGTTTTGGGCCTGTTCTCATCAACAGATGGTAAACTAACATGTTTGTTGGAAAAACAGCCTGAGAGGAAGAAACTGGTGAAGAAAAGGAATCCTTTGGCTTGGACCTCCTTTTCTGTGGTTTCAACATAGGAACATCTAATTGGTTAACTCTTCCCAATAGATGTGAACCATCATAACCAGCTGTGTCTGATTTTGTGATAAGGCTTTCAGCTCTTCAGACACATTGGCATTGGAGTTTGATAAGTTCCTATTGCCACCTCTTCTTTTGAGCAATCTCAGCTGTTACCTGTTTAACCCCTCCTTTTTGGATTTCTTTTGGACTTAAGGGTTACAGGATTTGATGTTGCTGGTACAAATGTGGCTTCAAACTCAGTTTTCATTTTAACCATTTTCTCTTTACTTTCCTCTTTATGTTTGAGTTTGGATCCCCTTTGTACAACAATCATCTGTAAGATGATTGAACAAACCACATACTTCACATGGTTTCTTCTTCATCTTATGTTGATCATCAACTAAAGAGAATGAAACTACTGAAGACTTGCTCTTCAGTACTTTGGAAGCATTATTTGCTTTCTTGACTTCCTCTTTAGTAGTCTTCAAACTCTTTCTACTGACAGTTTTCTTCTCTTCAGTGCTGACAGTAGTTGGAGTTTGAACTTCGGTGTTAAATCTTGCTCTCCAGTCCTTTCAGGACTTCCAGAAATAGCTCCTGAGTTGATCATCTCTTTGATCATGTGAGTGTCAGCAGTGGAACCATCAACATCAGCTGATGGGTTCTGAGAGGGCTTAGTGCTGACTTCAACGTTTGTTGATGCTCTATCAAAAAGTGAATCACATGATGAGGTGGATTGGTTATTGCTTTCTCCATCAGATTTCACTTTGCTCTTGAAGCAAAATTTGTAGGAGGAGCAGTGTGATTATAACCAATACCAACTTCACATTGAAAGCAGATTGTTTACTAAGAAGCATTTCAAAACCTTTGCATGATTGTACCCATCGATCACACTCTACCTGGGTGACTGCAAGGGTTTCTTTGAGACTTCTCTGGTCTTCCAGAATAACCTCTAGCTTAGCCTTTTCATCATTTAATTGGCATTAAGCTTATAAATCTCATCATTTTTACTATTAAGAGCAGACTCAAACTCAGCTTTTTTTGGAAATGGTTTTCTCAAACTCAAGTTTTTGATTATTAATGCTACATTTGCCTCTCTAATGGAGACAAGGTAGCAATGCATGATTCAGAACATAACTTGGCTTTAGCCTCTGAAGATACCTGAGTACCTGTGAGATGATGCATTTGAGCAGGAACCCTAGTAGACTCCAGGGCCATGAGAGCCAGATTCCCAAAAGGACTGTCACCACTATGTTGACCAGCACCTGTGAACAGTTGTTCATGACCAGACATGTCATCTGGTAAACTGCTCCAGTCAACAACTCTAGGGGTGAAGAAGCTGTGTTGTTGAGGTTGAGGAGGTTGATGAGATTGAGATGGTTGAGGTTCTGGTAGTGCATGAGGTTGTGGTACTATAGGAACTTGAACTTGATTTGACTGTGGCATGTAATAACAAGGGTAAGGATATGGCATTTGACCCTGAGGAACAAAATATGCAGGAGATTTTGGTTGAGAATGATGACTAAATTGACAGGATGTTGCCCTCTGTGTTGTTGACTATTGCCAGGGAAGTCACAAAAGGTGCAGAGGAATTAGATCCAGATGATCTGCATTCTCTAGCAAAGTGTCCAAGCCTGTGGCATTTGTGACACTTCAACTTACTCTTGTCAAAACCAACTTTGGTTTTGCCAGAGAGTCCTGGGAACTTTCTTCTAGTTCTTTTGTAGAACTTCTGAGATCTGATATTTATCAAGGCCATTTGGCTCAAAATATCCATCTCTTCTAAGTCATCATCAACAATCCCCTTGAGATCATCCATGATGAAGCATAGATTGTCATTATTACACCCAGTAAACTGACTATCAACACTCACAAACGCAGAATCAGAAGTGTTTGAGGAGAAATCAATATGCTCATCATACTGGCATTCAGATGAAGCATATTCTAACTCATGACCAACCAAGGCAGTGTTGCCTGGTACAAAGTCTTCAGTGAGCTTTCCAGATGAGACAGTTTTCGTTTCTGTTCTATCCTCTCTCAAATGTGAGCAATTTCCCATGGAGTTGGGTGAGAGATAGTTTGTCCAAATTTGCACTAGAGCGTAGGACAATAGTATATGTGTCCCATCTCTCAGGCAGTGATCTGAGAAATCTGTTATTCATCTGGATATGGTGTACTCAAGTTTGACCATTTTTAATTCAGAGATCAAACAAGAGAACCGCTCAACTGTTGAGTCAGTGTCTCACCCTTTCTATGAGAGAATGTCTCGTATTGTTGGCAAGGATTTCTCTATTATTTTCCAAGACCTCATTGTTCCTCCAAATTGTTCTTTCAAGGCATTCCAGAGGTCATGGGCAGTTTCATGATGCATTAGCCCAGAATAGATTTCATTGGGCAGTGCCATGGCCAGAATTCCATGGGCTTTTGCATCAATCTCAAACAATTTCTTATCCTCATCTGAGTATTGCTCCTTCCTCTTCGGAACCATTTGATTGGTTTCCGGGTTATTCACCATAGGTTTGTGTGGACCATGTACCACTGATGTCCAACAACCTGCGCTGTTAACAGACAGGTGATGGAGCATTCGTCGTTGCCATATGTTATACTCATTCCTAACCAGCATTGAGGCTTGGTTGAGGAACCAGTATTGTGAGGATCATTGGAAGGAGTAGTCATTTTCAGTCCAAATACAATTAATTCAAGCTTTTAAACGTTTTTACATAGACCACAACAGACTCAATGAAACCAAGAGAAAATCTCAGGATGAATGACCAGAAACACAGAAAATTCAATCTCTATAACCGTTTCTTGCAAAAAAATGCTAATTCAATCAAACTTGGATCTTGAATAGCAGTTTCAATGATCAATATTAGATCGATCAATGATTAACCTGCTCTGATACCATTTGTCAGGATCAGTGATCACAAGTTTGATGTATTAGAGCGTAACGCAGCGGAATAAGAACAAGAATTAGACAAATTGTAGCAAGAATATACTCGTATGCATTAAGAACAAATACGGTTATAACGAGAGAATATATTTCTGTAACAAGGAATGTTTCTATAATATCGAATATTTGTGATCAAATCATTCTACTTATTACAATAGGTTGACACTCCTTATAGAGTGCAATCGCTGCTGTTATCACGGGAAAGTGACAACTGGCAGATCTATTACAAAAATAACTAACTCTTAACAAACTACTAAAATGTTCACAACTACTGAGAACATATCAGAGTGTTAAGTACAAAATATGAAACTACTGATAAGAAACTACTGAAACTACAACGACTGAAGAACAAGCTCTTCAGTCGTTTTACAAAACTACTGAAAAACATAAAACTACTGATGAGCACAACAACTGAAGAAGTATTCTTCAGCTGTTGTATCAAACTACTGAACAGATAAAACATAAAACTACTGAAAGGTAAACCGTCACAACTACTGAAGAAGACCTCTTCAGCTGTTGTGACAACGTCTGATACTTTGGTCTTCAGCACTTGTGTCTTCAGACTTGTCTTCAGCACTTGTGTCTTCAGACTTTGTCTTCAGCACTTGTCTTCAGACTTTGTCTTCAGCACTTCTCTTCAGCACTTGTCTTCAGACTTTGTCTTCAGCACTTGTGTTCAGACTTTGTAATCAGCTGTTGTCTTCAGCTGTTGTGGTCTTCAGGAGTTGTTGTGACGTCTGTGGGACTTAAAGGTTTTTCTGATCCGGCTCATTGGTTCTTTTGGTCCAACACTAAACTTAAGTAAATTAAACAATTTGACATAAAACAAAGCTAAAAACATATTTTTGTATTTTGTGTGAGGTTAAAATCCTAAGATTATCTACCAGATTTTTCTTCCTGGACAGTATAGCGTCAAGTTACTTTGATCATAACTGCAACGACTCATTAATCATACAGGTTTATCAAAGCATTTGGAATATTTTACCAAAGCCTTTTGATGCTAGATTCTTGTGTTCATCGAGAGTCATTTGCAAGTTTAGGAAATCATACTAGAACTACAAGATGCACACAATGTTTGGACTTTCAAGAATTGCAGCCACGATGATTGTCAGTATACCTGTCCTCTTAAATCCATACACAGATTTTTGACACACATTGGTGATGATTTAAGGTTTAATTATTTCAACAAGCATTTGTGGATCCCATGCTTATATGGTAATCAACGTTCCTCAGGAGATTTTTAAGCGGTCTATGGGTATTTTGACAAGAAAAAACTATTCTAGAGCTTTCAAAGAGATGCTAAGCCTCAGGTCAGTGCCACCGCACAGCAGAAAGGCGCAAACAACAATGAATTCTAGGATATTTAGGTTATGCTTATCCTCAGGTCAGTGCCACCGCACAGTAGAGAGGCACATAACCTATCTTCTTGTTTGAGCAATTATATTCTTTTTGCACAGATCGTACCAATAACATAGGTTATTAGCTAGATTGTTTTTTGCATTTTTCATGTGCTTTGCTCATTTTTATGGTCATCCGCTCACATTTGTGGCATTTAATTTGCTCGTCACCCCTTATTGGAACTTCGTTGATTGTGTTAACCAGGGATAAGATGATAACCCATAGCTTGTTGAACAACTTAGTTTGAGCTTGAAATCACCAATTAGGTCTAATCATCTATTGTGTTGAATCTACCAACACATCATGTAGTGGTCTAGCAACCTCTAGGTCTACTTTTTCCATGTTACCTTAGTAGCAGCTAGTTTTACTATCATTTTTCCTTTTATATTGCTTAGATTTCTCAAACCTATACTTCAAATTTTGCATCTCAATCAATTACATTCTTTTAAAGTCCCAAACTCTTTGTTCCTGTGTACTATCATTTTCCATAAACACTGAATTAGTATCACAGATACTATCTCATTTCTATTAGCTCGACTGACCTCCTCCCTCGTTTTCTTTTCTTTTTTTAAGTACTGAAATTAAAACAACTAATTTAATACTAATTTAACCTATTCTCCCCGTAAAATTCTAAAACCAAAAGTGTTTTTTCGTTTAGAATTTTAATAGGCAAAGAATTAAAAGAAAATAAAAGAAAATAAAATAAAAATAGGTCTACCATCGGACTAGGTACTATCATCTTCTGGAATCACTTCACATTTCTTTTTAACGTCGTTGACCTCTAGCAGATATAAAAATCTTGGTTTATCAAAAGCTTTTGTGTAGAGGTCAGCGCGTTGAAAGTCCGTATTAATTTTAACAACATCGATTAAATTCTTTACAAAACAATCATGTATAAAGTGATATTTGATTCTGATGTGTTTGGTCTTAGGATGTTGGACCAGATTTTTAGATACGGCTATAGCAGTAGAATTATCAATAATATAGGAGTGTTAGAGAATTTCAAACTGTAGTCCCGTATTTGCTGTTAAATCTAGATGATTTGTGAACAACAACTTGCAACAGCAACGTATTCAGCTTCCCAAGTTGACAGAGCAACTGATGTCTGCTTCTTACACTGCTACGTGACTAATCGTCTCCCAAAGAACTGACATCCTGCTGAAGTTGATTTATAGTTCATTTTGCAGCCGCTAATCCGAGTCACTGTACAATGTAAGCTCAAAGTCATCTTCATGAGGATACCATAACCCAAGTTTTGGTGTACCCTTCAGATAACAAAATATCCTTTTGACACCTATGAAATGATTGACTTTTGGTTTTGCCTGATATCTGGAATAAAGACACGTCACGTACATGATATCAGGTCTTGAGGCAGTGAGGTACACGAGGGATCCGATCATTCCTCGGTACATGATGGCATCCACCAGATCACCATTTTCATCAGGTGCTATGTCATGGTTTGTAGCAAGTAGAGTCCTAGCTGCCGAAGCATTCTCCATATCAAACCGACTTAGGATATCACCTACATACTTGGTCTGATGTAAAGATATGCCCTTTGGTGTCTGATCCACCTGTAACCCGAGAAAGAAATTCATCTCTCCTATGGCACTCATCTCAAATTCGGCTTTCATTACTGCCTCAATTCTTTACATAGTTCTTTGTTCTTGGAACCGAAGATTATGTCAACAACATAAATTTGAGCAAGCAGTAAGTCACCATCCTTTTCTTTGATCAACAGTGTACAATCAATTACTCCTCTACGAAAGCCGTGTTTCACAAGATGAGTTGAGAGTTTTTCATACCATGCTCTTGGGGCATGGTGGAGCCCGTAGAGAGCCTTGTCTAGTTTGTAAACTCTGTTCCGATGATACGGATACTCAAATCCTTCGGGTTAACTGACATACATTGTCTCCCGGATTTCAGCATGAAGAAATGCACTCTTAACATCTAGTTGATAAACTTTAATCTTCATGTAAGAGGCATAGGCTAGGAAGATACGGATTGCTTCCATTCTCACCCAGGTGCAAAGACTTCATTGTAATCAATCCCCTCAACTTGTCGAAATCCTTGAACTACAAGTCGAGCCTTGTTTCTTATTATGATCCCTTGGTCATCTTTCTTTCATTTCAAGACCCATTTGGTGCCAATGACCTTAGCACCTTTTGGTCTATCCACCAGTGTCCATACACCTAACTTCTTGAATTGAAGAAGTTCTTCTTGCATGGCACTTACCCATGCCTTATCGTTTAGGGCTTCACTGACATATTTTGGTTCAAATTGAGTTTTGTGACGATGTGTTTAAGACATCATACATCATTTTGGTAGCTAACTCATCTTCAGGAGGGGAGAGAGGAATGGTGAAGGACTTAAAGAATCCACTATAATCGAAGAAGAATACGAGTCCTTTGCCAGCAAGGGGGGTGGTGTATCTCTGAATGTCGACGTTGCACCACACTTCTAATTGACCCTTTGAGTTGTAAACTCTCTTATTCAGTATGTTGTATCCTAGAAAAATTCCTTCTTCAGCCTTCCCGTTGAACTTCCCTGACTGAGTTTTCTTCAGAAGAGTACATGGTGCTCCAAACGGTTCAAGGTACTTTAGATTAGTTTTACGTCGATGCAGTAACTCGTAACACGTTTTACCATGTCGTTTGACCACCAGGACTCGATTTAGAGTGTAACATGCATTGGCAACTGTCTCATTCCAGAATTGAATGGGTAGTTTTGAGTCTGCTAGCATCATCCGGGCTGTCTCTATCAAGTTGCGATTCTTTCTCTTAGCAACTCCGTTCATTTGGTTCTTGAACTCGATACCGTTATCTGAGCGAACTTGTCGTACCTTCAGCTTGTAGAGTGACTCCAATGTAGTTACCAGCTCTTTGAATAATTCAAATGTCTCTAATTTAGATTTCAGAAACATCACCCAAGAGAATCTTGAGTAATCATCCGTAACTACATAGAAGTACAAATTGCCAGCAATGCTCCTCGTACTGACTGGACCAAACAGATCCATGTGAAAAAGCTCAACAGGCAACTCAATGGAATTAACTTTTTTAGCCTTATGAGCCTTCTTGGTCTGTTTTCCTTTCTTACAAGCACACAGAAATCCAGTAATTGGAAGTTCTTAACGTTTACTCCACGCACTAGATCATTCTGGATCAAGTGATTCATCTTCCGGGGATTTATATGTCCCATTCTCCTATGCCAGGAGATGGAGTCTTTCTCTGTTGCATTTGACAAGAAGCATTGTACTTGTTGATCAGTTGTGGAGGCCTTTGATAGATCCAAGACATATAGATCGTTATATCTTGAAGCTGACATTAAGACTTGATCCTCCGGGATTATACAATCCTTCTTCAACACATAGCACTTCTTATTGTCAAGGACTACCTTAAAGCCTTTATCACAGATTTAGGACACATAAAGTAAGTTATTTTGATGTTGTTGAACATAATTTACCTTATCAAACTTCACTTTCTGGTTTCCCACTTCCCTTTGAGCTGTGATGTAACCTCCTTTATTTCCATTAAATGAAACGTGTCCTCCTTTAATTTTTTTGATGTTTGAAAGGAGAGACAAGTTCCCAGTCATGTGCCATGATGCTCCACTATCAACAATCTAGGTATTTGTGGAAGCACTATAGTGGACACCCTGCATATTTAAAGGAAATGATTAGTTTAGGTTAGGAACCCAAGCCTTAACTGGCTTGGGTGACCCAAAGGCATCAAACATCATAAATTTTACCCACTGTCCATTTGAGGGTGAGGGCAGATCTATTTTCTTCTTGTTCTCATTATCAGACACTATACTTGATTTTTCCTTCCATAATCCAGTTTTGCGTAAGGCATGTTTGTGATAAACAGACGACTGGCTTATAGTTTGAACTTTATGTTCACTAATCATTTTTGGTGGAGTGATAGAACTCCTTTTAGAAGACCTTGGTTTAGTGTCATGAAGTTCAACTTTCTTCCTTGGTGTCTGATAGTAAGGACAATGAGAAGCGATGTGTCCATACTTTCCACTGTTATAGCATGATCTACTTTCAACATGTTAGTGGAACTCTTTCTGTGGGGAAGTGTATGACACATGTGTAACTTTATTTTGTTTGAGTTTTGACACTTCCAGTTTGGATGTTTTAGCTTCTTTAACAAAGTTCATTGTTTGAACATTTTGAACAACTTTACCCTTTTGTTTATTTGGACTAAGACATGGTGCACGTGGTCGGTTAACTTGTTTGGTTTTTTCGGGTTCAGAATTAGACATGGTTGAACCTGACTTTACCTTAACCTTTTCAAATTGTTCATCCAAATTAACAATAGACATCTTACCTTTAGGTTAGAAGTGGCCTCCTGCTGTTTAGTGGTAGATTCCACCGATTTACTCGTGGAATCCGGATCACTAACTAGAGGACTGGACACCATATGATCCTTGACAGGGTTGTTATTTACTAGTTTACATTTAGCATTTAACACAGTCTCATGTGGTGGTGGAACCACTTTGTATCCCTATCCCTCCCCATTGTTTCATTCTCTCACTAAGTGTTGGACTATATGAGAAGAACTTGTCCAACTATGCCGTTTTTGTTTTAAAGAGTTTACTTCGACTTCCAAAACTACTTTTTCTTTCTTAGTTGCTTCTAGAGAGTTCAAATAGAACTTTATGTTATTTTCTTGGTTAAAAGCAACAACTTCGGTTTCCCATAGTTGTTTATTTAAAAGCTCTATTTTCTCTTTATAACTGTGCTCATTTTGTTTTTAAAATCCAGTTAGCCTCTTTGCACAATTGTAAGTAATTTACTAAGCTATCATTATGATCTAATAACCTAGCAAATTTTGAATCTATGCTTTCTCTAAATTTATTACATACATTACAAGCATAATTATCAAAGAGTTGGTTTGTGGTACTTACCTGTGAACACTCGATTGAATCAGCCATTAGTGTAGAGTTTGACTTCTCAGTTGCTGGAGATTCTGAAAATGTAGATCTGAGATCCTCTTCATTTAGGTGAGTGACCACATTACCAGTATCTTCATGACTGACATTACTAGTTCAACTGCTATATCACCTTCACTTGCAGTGTCGTCATCCAAAACTTCAATATTTGCAGTGGTTGACTCGCCTGGGGATACAAACCGAAAGGTCCAATCTTGACCTTCTTCATCTTGTGCAGTCAAAGCCTTAGGATCTTTGCTTGATGATGCAGATTCACTTGTGGGTTTGTCTTTACGATTGAATGATGAGAAAGGATTACCGTTACCTGTCTTCTTGGGCTTCACACATTCACGTTTGAAGTGCCCCTCTTCTCCACAGTTGAAATAGGTAACTTTGGTTTTGTCAAAACCAAAAGTTGTATCCTTTGTAGCTATCAAGTTCTGTCTAGTCTTCTTCACGAACGTCTTGGCTCTACGAACAGCACTAGCCAACGCCCACATAATGTCCATTCTTTCTAATTCTCATCCACCTGCTTATAATCCTCATCAGCCAGATGGCAATTTCAGATCTTTCCTGCAACTAGACCATCATAAGACTGAACAACCGCAGCTAAGAGGTCCATACACTTCTTTGCAACCTCCATAGTGATATTCCCAAGATTCTCGATTTTCAAATTCATATTGTTTGATTCAGGTACTATATATTGGGTGCTAGATGACCCTGACGTTTCAGATCCTGAAGTAGAGGCTTGCAGAGGATCTGCTGAACTTGACACAAATGCAGTTTGAAGTGGTGCTCTTGAGCTGTTTGAGGTGGAAGTTGAATTATACAGAGACAAGTTCTGATCATAAGATCCTTTCTAAGACCTGTACTTCATCCTCAGTTCCTCCTCCCTCAGTTTCAGGATGAAGTCGTTTATGTCTAATTTTGCCAGTAAATTGTTCTGTCTCAAATTAGACACAAACGAGTCCCACTTCTCTGGTAGACCATCAGCAAATCTTGATACCTTATCTTCCATTGACGTTGTAACCCCATGAGTGTGCAACTCACTCATTAAATGGTAGAATCGGTCTATGACATCATCCAAGCTCTCCTTACCCATCGATGAGAAGTTATCAAACTCTTTCTTCAAAGCCTTAGCCTTTAGAGGTTTTAACGATGCATTCCCGTCATATCGTTTTTCCAGAGCCTCCTATAATTTCTTTGCCTGTTTATTCTCAAAAAATTGGTGGAATATATCTGTAGAGATTAATGAAGAGGCTGATGCAACCTAAACATCTTTAGTCTCTCCTGCATGCTGCACAAGTGCATTGAAGTGGAATGCTTCGGAAGTTTCACATGTGCAACAGAAATACTCTAATTGTGAAATCTTGCGAAGCCAAGACCAACATCTTCCAAAGCCAAAGATGAAGTCTTCCAAAGCCTCAGAGACAAAGTCTTCCGAAGCTTCAAGATCATGAAGACAGATTTCTTCCGAAGACTTTTAACATATGCTTTATCTGATGTACTGTTCCATAAAGCTGGACACCTTTCTGCTGCAACTCTACAAGTCACCAACTAACATGGTTTGGTGAACAGGTCCATGCTTTTGGTAACTGTACATTGAGGTCTTGAGTCTGTATACTTTCTACTTTATGTACTTTATCCTTTTTGTAATAGAAAAGGATGTGAGCTATGGCATGTCATAGTCACAAGTCAAAAGGCAATCTACCTTTTGACTCTACAATTGATTTGTTTGTGTCTAGTCAATTGTATCTAGCTGGCTTTCAAAGTATAGCCAGCTGTAGGATGTAGTATAAGTATCTCATGTTCTTGTATCTTTTATTAACGCTTTGTAACACTTGTAATAGAACATAGAGAAAGCAATATACTGCATTCTTGAAAACCATACACTTGTGTTATTTGTGTTCTGTCTCTTTCATTACTTGTGTTCTTAGTTTCTTATCTTGGTTAATCCAGTTTACTGTTTGATTAAAGTTTGGTTAATCTCCTCTTTGTGTTGTTGATTTTCAAGAAAACTACTTTTTGAGCAAAAAGTAAACTACTTTTTCAGAGGTGGGACCGACATCCGGATTTCAAAGTTTATCCTCTTTCATTAAACTTTATCTGAAATCCCTCTCTCTCATATAAACCCAACGGTTTCCCCCTCTTCTATCATCTGCTCTTCCTCCAAACCTAAACCCAAAATTTTCTCTCTGAAATTTCCTTCTTTCTTCTTTCTTCGTTCTTAAGCTACCTCACAATGGCTAACCTTGCTCACAGAACTGATCCCAACTTTACCATGCAGCTACACAGACAACACAATCAAGTTGCTCTGTTATGCTCTGAGAAAGATCCTCATTTCTCAGAGGTTTGCCGTTTCTTGTCTCTGTCCCACTACTTCACCTCCCTAACCATTGATCCTCCCCTCTATGAGGATCAGTTGCTTGAATTCTGGAAGACCTGCCAAGAGGTCATTATGGACGGGGAGAAGGCACTGTCTGCCACAGTGCAGGGGAGAACAATCTTCATCACTCCGGCCATCATCAACCGACATCTTCAGCTGGATGATGAATAAGGTGAGGTGTTCTTCCCAAAGGAAGCTGTAAATCATTCCTTTGAGCAGATGGGCTAAGAGGGAGATTTCTCTATAAAGACCTTCAGGAAAGGGAAGGTCTCATCCAAATGGAGATTCCTGCTCCATGTGGTCATTCACAGCTTATCAAACAAGCATGGTGGATGGGACTAGATTCTTGAAGATCTCTCCTTCATAGTCCATGGAGTGGTTCAAGGGGTCAAATTCAGGTACTCTTAATTTGTTTATACAAATTTGCTTGCTAATTTAGACTCCTTAGAGTACTACATGTTTCCTAGATATGTCCAGTACATTCTTAACTGTGAACTGGGCTCACAGTTAAGGGAAACAGGTAACACTCTTAAATTGGGACAGATGAAGCCCGGCATCTTTAAAACATTGAGAAAGTCCACTGTTGGATTCTCTGGGGTAGAAACAGCCCTAGTCCCAAAAATATTAGAGCTCATTGCTCAAGGTGACAACCTGGCAGCACAAGCTAGTGTTGAACCCACACCTGCTGCTTTCCAACCACCTACACAGCCTCAAATATTCATCACCTACCAAAGAAAATCCAAACGAACCCCTACTCAGACTATTCAGTCTGAGGAGGCCCCCATATACTCACCAATACTGGAAGAAGTGGATACTAGAGCTCCCATTTCTCCTGAGGAGCAGACCACTCCCATCTTTTCTAGAATCAGTGCTGAGGTTCCTCATGCTCAGCCTGATGAGCTCATTAGCCCTACTGCTTTAAGCCATCACTCTGAGTCTCAACACTCAAGTGATCAACCTTCAGGGGACAGTTACCATCCCCAGCCTATAGATCTCAACCAACCAATTCCAACCTTGACTTCTACACTGATGAAGATCTAGGTTTCAGTGAGTATAATGAGTCTCTCTTCTTTTCGCCTACTCCAAGAGAGATGAATACTCCTGAGTCTCCTACATCTATCCCATATCAGTCACCTACAACTGAGGTGGACACTTCTGAACTTGTTCAGGATGTCCATATGGAAGAGGCTCTCACTTCTGCAAGTGATTACATCTTTAAGACCTCAACCATGGCAACTCAGCCTACTGACATCTCAACTGAGACTGCCAGTAAGCAGAGGAAATCCAGTAGCCAAGAACTTAGAACTGGTCATGAGAGAAAGGACTCTGGTCCAATCTTCTCCACCCCCAGTCATTCTTCTGATGAAGATGAGGGGGATCTGAGACTAAAGGTGCAACAACTATCCAAAACATGCACCTATTTAGTCTCAAAGGTCAGTCACCTTGAATCTCAGGTGACTACCTTAAACAATAGGATCAATGATCAGCAACTTGAGATTTCATATCTTAAGGAAAAACTAGTTGGGAGACCCTTAAGGAGAGCTCAACCAAGAACACAAGAACCTGCGGATGTGATTGATCTATCCTCCAGCTCACCTATGCAAGTGGGTGATGCTACCAAAAAGGGGGAGAAAGTCTTTACAACCACAGAACCTGGGAGTTCCTCTGAGAGAATGGACATTGAGGACTCACCATCCTCACTTGCAACTGTGCATTCTCAGCAACCTCCTCTAGATCACATTGATGTGGACTACACAGACTCCTTCATACAGAGTCTATTTGAGGATGGGATACTAAGAGCCATGTCACCTTCATCATCCTTTAATCACATCATTGGATGGAGGTATGACAACAACTGGAAGGCTCTCATCATCATAAGAGTTCAAGGACAGCAAGAAGTTTTTAATTTTCAGACCTTGAACTACTATGAAGGTCTGGATCTAGTCAACATGCCACTTGTCAACCCAAGCCAATCAAGACAAGCTGACAGAATGGCTAGAAGAATCCAAGACAGGATCATTGCAGAGTTCAGCCTAAGAAGGAGACTAAGGCAATCAGGCAATGTCATCGGTCAACTAGATGTTGAGGCAGACCCTAAGATTAGCTTCATAGGGGAAACCTTGACTGAAGCCCCAGTGACAGAACCTGAGAGCCCTGTCTCATCATCTCCAACTGCTGCAGAGATCCATATTCCTTCTAAGACACCTGCTAGTGAAGGTGCTTCTCAACCTCTCTCTGGCCTGAGCTCAGATGATGCAATGAGCAATGAAGGCCAAAGATCTCTCCACCCTGAGTCACAAAGGTCTGTGAATGACAAAGGGAAAAGAAAAATGACATCTGAGGAGATTGAGGAGGAGGAGAGAGAGAGGAAAAGGAGGCTAAGGGGAGAAGGTTCCTCTACTGAGTCTCCAAGACTCATGGAGTCTGCAATCAGGGCTGCCCCAGACCAGATACTCAGAATGATGAGTTAAGGGCAGTCAGGATTAACTATCTACAGACTAGGAACTATGACACAGATAATATCATTTCTCTTCTCTTGGATGAATTGAATGAGTTGGTTGATCAGGAAAGGTCAAGAGAGAAGAAGGAGGCAGAAGATGCAGAACTCCTAGTACAGATCAAAGAAGAAAGAAAAAGAAAAAAACTGTACAGAGGTATGCCTACCCTCTCACCAGTTCAAGAAAGCCCTGAACAAGAGGATGTGGTTCAACAAGAACCTCAGGTAGATAAGAAAGAAGAAAGAATCAAGATGATTAACTACCTGAGTGCCACAAGTCTCTATCAGGCAGATGCACTCCTTCCCTACCTCATGACTATGTTGAGTTTGAGTATTTAAAGCAACTTGAGCTTGAGCTAGTCAAGAAAAGAAAGACAACAAAGAGGAAGATGAGGGAAGAAGCTGCAAAGTCAAGAGCCATCATCCAAAAGAGCATGAAGAAGTTTGCTGATAGGCAGAGGATGATGAGCTTCTTGAAGCTGTATGGATTCTCCGGAAGGAGACTTGGACTCATGTCTCTATCCACTATGGATGAGCATATCAGGGTAATCAAGCAGAAGATCAAGAGTGGAGTGCTCACTGACTTACACTCCACTCCAAGTCAGGCCCCACCTGAAGTAAGGTTGAACAAACAGACACAACACAACTCGGACCTCCTGCTAATGCTCAGCAAGCTTCATCTTCTGATCCACAGCAGGGTCAACCTCCCTCTCCTTCTGAGCCTGAGAGAGAGGAAGTCCCAACTGAGAGAGACAGTGAAGATCAATCTGGTGCTACAGGCCAGTCTTCTCAATTAAAATTTGGAAACAGAAAGAAGAGGATGGCTTCTAAACCAAAGTCTAAGAAGAAGAAGAAGCCTGCATCCTCTTCTGAACCTCAGGATGAATCAGAACAGCCTGAGGATGTGTAGCGAGAGGATGCTCAACCAACTCCAACTTTAGTAGCTCCTCTAGCATCAGGAAGACCCATCTTGTCTTGGACATACACCACAAATCCAGAAAGATGGCATGTTATTAGAGATCAAGGCATTGAAGACATTTATACATGGCAAGATATGTTTCAGTTGCCTCTGCATGATCTATTTGACGTGAGAAGACACTTTGACAGCCTGAAGGATCCTGATCAACTTATGAAGAAAGGAATGGTGATCATCCTAATGAGGACTGTTAATATCTGAAGTTTTCTAAGTGTTTTGGTAGCATCAGCCTAGGGGGAGTTTGTAGAGATTAATGAAGAGGCTGATGCAACCTAAACATCTTTAGTCTCTCCTGCATGCTGCACAAGTGCATTGAAGTGGAATGCTTCGGAAGTTTCACATGTGCAACAGAAATACTCTAAGTGTGAAATCTTCCGAAGCGAAGACCAACATCTTCCGAAGCAAAGATGAAGTCTTCCGAAGCCTCAGAGACAAAGTCTTCCGAAGCTTCAAGTTCATGAAGACAGATTTCTTCCGAAGACTTTTAACATATGCTTTATCTGATGTACTGTTCCATAAAGCTGGACACCTTTCCGCTGTAACTCTGCAAGTCACCAACTAACATGGTTTGGTGAAAAGGTCCATGCTTTTGGTAACTGTACATTGAGGTCTTGAGTCTGTATACTTTCTACTTTATGTACTTTATCTTTTTTTGTAATAGAAAAAGATGTGAGCTATCGCATGTCATAGTCAAAAGTCAAAAGGCAATCTGCCTTTTGACTCTACAATTGATTTTGTTTGTGTCTAGTCAATTGTATCCAGCTGGCTTTCAAAGTATAGCCAGATGTAGGATGTAGTATAAGTATCTCATGTTCTTGTATCTTTTATTAACGCTTTGTAACACTTGTAATAGAACATAGAGAAAGCAATATACTGCATTTTTGAAAACCATACACTTGTATTATTTGTGTTCTGTCTCTTTCATTACTTGTGTTCTTAGTGTCTTATCTTGGTTAATCTAGTTTACTGTTTGATTAAAGTTTGGTTAATCTCCTCTTTGTGTTGTTGTGTTGTAACTCACACCCTTCAACGATCTTGCAATATCCTTAGGTATAGACTGAGTTAACAGAGCATACACCTTCTTCTCAGCATTGTACTTTACTTTCTGGCTATTAGTCATTCCGCCTAGAGTAAGTTTTATGCCATGAGCACCAACTGGCATACTATCACCAGTCTCGATTGATTCCCACTGATTGGGATCAATACCATTTAGATAAATTTCGAACCTTTGCTTCCATTGTGGGTAATCATCTAATGTGATAAGCTTAGGCGGCTTATTGGGATTCCCAATCTTATTTTCCAGAAGTAACAGGTTCTGGATACGCGAGTCCCTACCTGCAGTAAACGCCAAGTACTGATCTTCCATTTCTTTAGACTTCTAGAGTTAGAACGAAACTATTTCACTGGTATGAATGGAGAGATGCGATTGGGTCAATCGTGCGGATCGACTAATGCGGATGAATCAATCGCGCAATTGAACCAATGCAGATGACTCAATCGTGCGATTGAACAAGTGCGGATGGACAATACGAATGGGGTGTTCAGTCGTACGAATGGATGGGCGATTGAGTTCAATCGTGCGTATGGGAGGTGCGATTGAGTTCAGTCGTGTGATTGAGTCAATCGTGTGACTGAGGCTGCTGGATTTGAAAATTCAAAGAATTTTGGTACTTTGACACAAAAATATAAATTTTCACAAACCCTAATCTGCCGTAAGCCGAAAAACATGAACTTTTAGATCTGGAGACACTGAAAACACTGTTTTACTCAAAAAGATAGTGTTTTTGAATGAAAAACGTGAGATTTACACTGAATACGATTGAATCACACACAAAATCAAGAGCCAAAGCTCTGATACCAGTTGTTAGGACCGTGTACATATGGAGTACTAACTGATTCTGCGCGTATACCAACTCAAAGAGTGCGGAATCCTATTTGATTGGCGATCCAATCAGGGAGAACACAGTTTAGATCAATCTAACGATTAATGAAACGTTATGAATGATTAGAACACGATCAACTGTGATCTATGAAGTTGGAACAGGTTTTCTTGAGTCTTTGGACGGCTAGGGTATGATTATGTGCGTAGGTATTCGAATTGTTATGTTTTTCCACGAATTAGGTGGTATTTATAGGTTAGGGTTTGCCATTTGTACGACTGAACCATTAGCATGGTTCAGTCATGCGACTGAAGCATGCAGTTGATCCATCCGCACAACTGAGGGTCCAGTCGTGCCGACTGAGTCAATCTTATTTCACAATCGTGTGACTGATTCAGTCTCTTGGTTCAGTCGTGTGACTAGTCCATTAGCATGAAGTATTCATGCGTATGGTCCATTCGCATAAGAACATCACACGATTAAGTTTGAACATGTTTCTTAATCATTATTGACTAAGAACTATGTAGACTAACCTCAAACCTATATAGTTAGTTAAATATGCGTTATCACACAATAGACAATATTAAACATTATAAGCATTAACCACACATTGTATTTCATTCTTACCCATTCAATTACATATATGTAAGACATGAAAGACATTTTACATTAAGCTCCTAAACTAGGTACACATGTATCTAAAACAATATAAATAATTTTCACAATATAAATAATTTTCACTACAATAGTTAAATAAAATATTACAACAAAAATCTTAAAACATTCATACAGTTGTAAATAAGTAAATATGTGTCTTTGCAAAGAAACATCAAAATTGTTTCTAAAACAATGTCTTTCAGCCATTATTCTAATGTTTTATAAACTAAGATGTCAGAATTTCCATTCCAAATAGCTTAATATCTATGACGCGTATCCTCAGCTAAAAACTTAGCAGCCAACTAATATTCATTTATAATAAGCGTTTTTGATTGACTTCTAGTTTTAGATATTAAATAATCTTTAAACCTCCATTCATGAACACATACTAACTGTACATTCATATACACATGGCTTCCGTGAGTGTTGTTATCATAATCATTAACTTTCATTCATTCCTTTTATTATCTTCACTTGTTTGTTGGGATATTGCAAGTTTGCTAACAACAAATGTCAATCTAGCATAAATCAATATCGAGCTAGTGATAAACCATTATCAGTTGAGCATGGACAATTACAACTACATATCTTGCTTGCAAGACTTTCCATGATTAATATACCCCTTTTCCATTTTATTAAACTTCATTATCATTTTATGACTATTTAGCATTCTTTTTCATTATGTATAATACTTTCAACTTTTTATTTATCATACATGCGTTTCATGCCATATATAACATATATGTAACAAGTATAAGCTATCAAATTGGAAAAACATGTAGGAAAAGCATCTTATGGTGAAAGTGAACATTAGGTAAACAAGTCAACTCATGGTCGCCTATGAGTCAACTTCCATGTTGGTGAAAATGTCCTAAGTCTCATCAAGTACGAGTGATGATTTTTTCCTGTGTTTAAGAAAATTAAGCATTTTGTTTCAAAACAATTTTTTTAGAAAAATAAACACTTACGTCCTCGTGCTCAAATCGTCTAGAAACCTACGGCGTATATGTCGTAAGTTACGGTCCAACATGATGTTTTGTGTTTGTTTCGAATATTGAATCCTATAAAAGCCCCGATCACTATGGTTTTTAGGACACATATTCCTTGAGCCCCAAGAATGATATTTTAATGAAATTCAACACGTATAACCTCCTCTAATCATCTTAAATCATCCACTTTTATCATTAAATTAATATTGAAGGCATAATGAAGACGATGAGCGGCTAAATCATTCGTGGTTGCTTTCGGGTGGAGAGTTCTTGCTAACTGAGATGGTTAATCATGTTTAGGTTAGGGTTTTATGTTGAACACTTTATTATTGAATGTAATTGAAGGTTTTAATTAAGTTAAACAATTTGTTTATAAAAAAAGTTATTTGTATTCTTATCAATTTTCGCTTTCCTTACATTATTAGCTTATTAAGAAAAGTAGATAAATTTCAATATAGGTGAATTGGTAACTTTATCAATGAATGAATCTTAAAAATTTGTTCCTTGATTATCACTTTAATCAAAAGCGAAAATCTTGATTCGTGTTTGTGTAACCCTAACTTTAACTTTATAACCGTTGATCTTGTTGAACTTCAAACCCGAAGTGATTGTTTTCTTATTATTTATTAATTTTCATTCTAAAGTTGATTTCTTTTTACACTATTGTAGTGAATGCATCCAAAGTTTTAATATTTACTTTGAAGAATTCTAGATATCAAAGTTTTATTACTTAATTGATTTTTTGTGATACAAAACAATAAGAAGGAACCTCCCTATATAAGGGAGTCGGCTAACAGAATGCCATAAACAAAAGCATAAAACAAGTAGAATTAAAGGCAAGTAGATCAGTTAAAATCATATCCATAATAAGAAACCAATAGTCCCCCTCAAGCCGGAGCGTCTAGATTAACGACTCCAAGCTTCTTAAGTAAGAACCGTAGGTGAGCTGCACCAAGACCCTTTGCCAATAAATTGGAAAGTTGCAACTTGATTCAATTGGCATAGTGCATACTTCTTTAGACTTAATGCATTCTCGCACGAAGTGACAATCCATCTCAACATGTTTTGTGCGCTCGTGAAAAACAGGGTTATTTGCAATATTATGAGCCTCTTGCTTGTCACAAAACAGTGTAGTAGGACCGGTTTGCGAGACACCAAGTTCTTGTAAAAGCCATCGAAGCCAAATCAACTCACTAACAGTTGTAGCCATTTCCTGATATTCAGCTTCAGCGGAGGACCTAGACACGACTGATTGTTTCTTGGTTTTCCAAGAGATGGGCACACCTCCAAGAAGTGCAATGTAACCCGTCCTCTAATGTTTAGTAAGCGAGCAAAAAGCCAATCCGAATCAGAATAAGCAACCAACTTTTCACCTCTTCTTTTGGCAAAAGGATTCCTTAACCTGGAGTGGTTTTTAAATATCGGAGGATACAGGTAACGGTCTCCGTATGACTTTGATGAGGGTTGGACAAAAACTGACTAAGTGTATTGACCGCAAAGGCAATGTCTGGGCGAATATCTTGAAGGTAGAGAATACGTTCGATGAGGCGTCGCTAACGACCCTCATCAACAGTAGGATCATTCTTATCTATTCCTAGCTTAAGGTTTTGTTCAATGGGAAATGAACTTGGACCACAACCCTTCATACCGCTATCCTCTAGAATATCGAATGTGCATTTTTGTTGGCTCAAAACAATACCTCGATAGGTTCTAGCCACCTCAATTCCCAAGAAGTACTAAAGTGGGCCAAGATCTTTAATGCTAAATTGATCATGCAAGCGCCTTTTAATGTCTTAGATCTTAAACGGATTATTACCGACCATGATGACATCATCCACATAGTTGAGGATGGCTATAAAAATGTCCTTGTCTTTGTACAAAAACAAGGAATGGTCAGCTCTGGATGTAGAAAAACCGAAAACAATGAGAGCATTTGTGAACTTTTGATACAATTTGCAAGATGCTTGTTTGAGATCATAGAGAGACTTGCGCAAGTGTCATACTCAGTTCTTCTTCTCTTTAAGGAAGCCTTGAGGAATCTTCATATAAACTTTTTTGTCTAGATCCCCATGAAGAAATGCATTATTTACATAGAGTTGGTGAATAAACCAATCCCTTTTTGTGGCAACGGCTAATAAGGTTCGCACAGCTTCTACCTCGCCATTAGGCTTATATCTTTCTATCTCGCCAATAGGCATATACTTGATCTTGTAAACCCACTTAGAATCATGGCCTTCTTTACTTCTGGCAAAGACTTAATGGTCCATGTATTATTTTTCTTGAATGCCTGAATTTCCCATTGCATAGCTTCTACCCATTTGGGATTCTACATGGCTTGTTTAAAATTTTTTGGCTCAACATTTGTAATGATGGCCACTAAGAAAAGCTTATGAGCATGAGTAAAATTCTTATAAGAAATATAATGTGTAGAGGGATGTACCATTGAGGTATCTTGAGTGGAAACGGGATGTGCATGGTCAACCGAAAGGGGAAGATTTACAACAAAATTCTTTAAGTGTCTTGGGAGATTTCTTTCTCTTCTTGGTCTCTCATCACATGTTCCTGACGGGCAAATATCAGACCCAATTTGTTGATTAAAGACTTCGGTTGGGGTAGGCTGATTAAGCCTATTGATGTTAGTAGCTTCAACAACTTCATGTGCACCCTTAACATAATCTTGATCACACTCGAGCCTAAGTTTTGGCCCAAGACCATCATTATTATTAATAACATTGTCATGGTGATGGCCTCCACATCATGAGTTACCATGAAAAATTCAAGATATCAAAGTTTTATTACTTAATTGATTTTTTGTGATCCAAAACAATAAGAAGGGAGTCGGCTAACACAATGCCATAAACAAAAGCATAAAACAAGGAGAATTAAAGGCAAGTAGATCACTTAATATCATATCCATAATAACCAACCAGTTCAAATTTTGTGCCATTAAATTAATAAAGTTTGTTTGTTAAATACTTTCCCCTAATTTCCTGTATAGACGATCTTACTTACCCTTACACAATTAAGGTAGCTTAGATCGATTTATTAACCTTTTTTGATTGAGTCTTGACAACGGATCAAAAGACCTATTTTAAATATTTTATATTTTTAGAAAAGTTTAATTTATTAGAAATTTTTTAAAATTCATAGAGATTACATTTATAAAAAGGTGTCATTCTAAGGTAATAGTAATTAATGTAATTATTTAATGTAATAGAGAAATGAAAATTTTAAATTAATATGTCTAGAATTGTGCCAATGTCCATCTACAAGCATCACTAATTATAATAGATAATTAAACATAATTATTATAACCTTAGTGATATTTGTTGTATTTATTAAGTTATAATATAGTGAGAGAAACTATAGTAGTAACAAATGGATTCACATCAGCATCCTTATGCATATCTCTATATATAGATTATAAGAAAAATATAAAAAAAATATGTAATTTTACATATACATCAAGTTTCTTATCATCCTTATATCCATCTCATATAATTTTATAGAAAACTATAACGGGAGCACTCACATCCCATTCCCCATCCACTCCCATCCCCATTTCCAATTTTTCATGCATCCTCATGCTTAACAAAAATCAACAAAATACTCGCTCCATTTCATTTTTCATCAATCTATGTATTCTATCATCTTAATTTTAAGGAAACAAAATCTCATTCCTCAAATATGAAGGTATTCATCCCTTATATCTTTTTTAGTATACTTTATTATTGGATGTGAGTTAAACATATAGAAATAATATCAAAACTAAAATAAAAAAGTACAATTTAATTAAGATATGAAAATATATGAGGAATGGGGTGTGAAAGGTTGAGAAATATGATGTGAATGTTTTAATTCCCTCATATTTGGAAAGTCATCATGCATGCCTCAAATCTATTATTCCATATTTTTCATAATGGTCGTAATTAAGTGAAAGAATAAATAAATAAATAAATAAATATTGTTTAATTAAAATAATGATTGATATGGGGAAGCTAACGTGAGATGCTTTTATAAAATAAAAATCTACTTTCACTTTCAATGCTCTAAAAGAACCAAAAAAATTATGAAAAAGATAAATAAATCATCTTGAAAATAACCTGTCCATCCATATAATAAATCTATATGCCAAGGTTGCACTAATGCAAACACATAGACTAAGGAAGCAAAAATATTGAAAATCGTATTCCCCAAGGAAGATTTAAGAGAACTTTATGTAACATCCTTGATTGTTTTAGTCTTAAGCTACTTGATTAACTCTTCAAATGATTATTGTATTTTCATATGTAAACAATGATTGAATTCAAGAACATATTTTGTAAAAACTATCGTATGAGGGATATATATGGGTTAGCTGCAATACACCATATACATAAACACTAATCATGCATTGAAGGTGGGACTAGAAGCCGGACTAAAAACTACTCCAAGATAACAAATTATGAACCAATATTTTTTTAAGAGAGCAAAGATACTACTCGTTGAATTTCAGGATGAAATTCTCTTAACTAGGAGAGACTGTAACAAGCTTGATTTTTTATTAATAAACTACTTGATTAACTCTTTTAATGACTATTGTATTTTCATATGTAAACAATGATTGAATTCAAGAACCTATTTGTGGAAACTATTCTTATATTCCACACATTGTGATTCATTGTAATACTATTGCAAGTTAATATGATTCTAAGATAACACGTGTGTAAGTACTATGTATTACTATAAACAGTAATTTGGAAGTGACTTAACATTAACCAAATTCTATAACAATGCAAAATTACAACATAAGTGAAACACATAACAATAAGGGTGAAAAATTTACATATGTGTAACTTATGGTTACATATGTAACTTTTGTTCAAAGGATAAAGATATAATTAAATTAATTTCTATAATTATCTATACATAATATATGATATATTTATCTATGGATAATTACAAAATTATATACATATCATTTTATTAATTTAATCACTTTAAGTGATATATATCTAATAAACTAATAATAGTTAGCGAGTAATTATCCTAAATCTAACATATATTAAACTAAACTTATTCTAACTCTAAAATATCACAAAAAATCTTTCACCCTCATTCTTACTATAATATATGATTTTTATTAATAAAAAGATTAAGAAAATCAAACATAATTGAAACCTAAAACCTAAATTTTTTCACTATAAATAGGGGTCTTAATTTCATTATTTTTCATACTAAAATCTAAATCTAGAACTCTCATAGCAATAAATCTCACCCACATAAATTCTCTTGAAGATTCAACAAGCTTTCCCCATCAAGTAAGTTTTAGTGTTTTTCGTGTTCAAACGGTTTCAAATTTATTTTATCAAAATTCAATTATAACTAGCTTTGATATATGATTAAATAATATGCTTGTGTGATAATCATGTATCTAAGATGGATCAAAGTATTAAATAAACACGAAATCATTAAAACTTTGCTTAAACATATCAAGCTTAAATTTTCAGATTTTGACAGATTCATAGGCCAACTTCGGACAACCATATTTTCTTCGTAAGAAATCATTTTTCATAGATTATTTTTTCAAAATTAAATTCAAAGTCTTATCTTTCCAACAATATAAATAACGTATTTTAACTCATTGATTTGTTCCCTCAAAAAGCTCGTTCAGTTTAGTGTACAAATATATCCAAAACTATCAAAACCCTAAATTTTACAACTTGTCAATATTTTCATAAATATAATGTATAAAGTAACGATTTTTATTATAAAATAAGTAATATAAACATTTTTTAAACAATAAAAATCCAAACTTTATGATTCTTATGATTATCTGTCAACTTAAATCATGTTTTTAATAAACTTCTTTACATTTTCAATTGTAACCCTATCCTATACAACTTGTTTATTCCCATCCTTGATAAAATTATATTTATACTTATTTCCTATAATCTATAAACATACTAAACATATCTTTGATTTGGTCTAGTATACATCTAGAATCATTTCACCAGGTAAGTAATTATATGTCAAGAAAAAGTTTTCTCACTAAGAAAAGACAGAGTACTTAAGTGATGATGTAAGGCTCTGTTTCCAGGATGCTTACAGCCGGTAAATCATTGCACATAAAACATAAAGCTTTACATTTAACCTTCATAAAACATCATAGTGTAATATTAAAATAACTTTTCACTTCATGATAAATGCTTTTGCAAGTTAATACAATCGTTCATTTCAAAACATCATTCGTATGGATTACAATGCAAAAACATTAAGCAAAAGAATGTCATTCAAAAGAGCTGAGTAGCCGTCCCGTGCCATCCTCAGCAACATTACCTGCCAACTGGAAACACATAAAAGTCAGCGTTACTGAGTGAGTTCTAGTTTTATAATAAAACATACTTTACTTTACTTTAAAAAAACCATCATTTACTTTCTTTCAAATCATAACAGTCTTAGAACATGAGCACACATCGTACGTACACATAGATAATATTTATTATCTTCATCATCGTTAATTTCATACTTTATTATGTTTTTGTTTTCATCTAGGTTGTTGGACCAAAAGAACCAATGAGCCGGATCAGAAAAACCTTAAGTCCCACGGACGTCACAACAACTGCTGAAGTCCACAACAGCTGAAGACAAAGTCTGAACACAGTGCTGAAGACAAAGTCTGAAGACACAAGTGCTGAAGACAGTCTGAACACAAGTGCTGAAGACAAAGTCTGAAGACACAAGTGCTGAAGACAAAGTCTGAAGACAAGTGCTGAAGACAAAGTCTGAACACAAGTGCTGAAGACAAAGTCTGAAGACACAAGTGCTGAAGACAAAGTCTGAAGACACAAGTGCTGAAGACCAAAGTGTCAGACATTGTCACAACAGCTGAAGAGGTCTTCTTCAGTAGTTGTGACGGTTTACCTTTCAGTAGTTTTATGTTTTATCTGTTCAGTAGTTTGATACAACAGCTGAAGAATACTTCTTCAGTTGTTGTGCTCATCAGTAGTTTTATGTTTTTCAGTAGTTTTATGTTTTTCAGTAGTTTTGTAAAACGACTGAAGAGCTTGTTCTTCAGTCGTTGTAGTTTCAGTAGTTTCTTATCAGTAGTTTCATATTTTGTACTTAACACTCTGATATGTTCTCAGTAGTTGTGAACATTTCAGTAGTTTGTTAAGAGTTAGTTATTTTTGTAATAGATCTGCCAGTTGTCACTTTCCCGTGATAACAACAGCGATTGCACTCTATATAAGGAGTGTCAACCTATTGTAATAAGTAGAATGATTTGATCAGAAATATTCGATATTATAGAAACATTCCTTGTTACAGAAATATATTCTCTCGTTATAACCGTATTTGTTCTTAATGCATACGAGTATCAAATTCTTGCTACAATTTGTCTAATTCTTGTTCTTATTCCGCTGCGTTACGCTCTAATACATCAAACTTGTGATCACTGATCCTGACATTCAGTTAATTTAGTAGCTATATGTCGGACTACGCATCGGAAGTCAATCTGGGATTCACTCATTAAAAAGGTCACATATGAGGTGACAAATTGTTTTGGTGGTAAAAGGATCACGCGTCTGAGGTGATCAACAGTTTTTCTAAGTTAAAATGGTCATGTCTGAGATGATCAATAGTCAAAATGTCTTATCAATAAGTAAAAAGGCTAAGTGTATGAATAGTCATAAGGTCAAACTCATAAGTATGAGCCATTCGCACGACTGGACCATGAGTATGGACCAGTCGTACGACTGGACGATACGTATGAGCCCAATCGCACGACTAACCTACACGTATGGACCAGACGTGCGGTTGGACCATAAGCATGGGTCAATCCATATGATTGGATCATCAGAATGAACCAATCGCACGAATGGAGGTGACCGAATGAGACAGTCGCACGACTGAAACCTAGTCACACGACTGAAGGTGACTGACTGTGCAAGTCGCACGACTGAGCCTTAGTCGCACGATTCAAGAGTGCGAATAGGTTCAGTCGCACGACTGGAGGAAACCCTAGTACAAATAGAGGGGGAGTTGGTTGCAGTCACTCATCACCCCCAAATCGCCCCCAAATCACACGATTGTACCATTACTCTGCCAAAATCTTGATTGACTGTTATAGACCGATTACTGTTGCTTCTAACGATTTCTCTTGATTATACAGGTAATGTGTAGCATTATCCACTCAACTGTTCATCAAATCATGCCCTAAATCGATGCAATTGAGCCCTAATATGAACCGAAACTTAGTACACAAAATAAACCTTTAAAACTAAGTAAATCGCTAACTTAAAATGTGTCAGATGTTAATGGGAACGATTGCGAGTATAATGAGCCAAACCACAACGTCTAACATCAAGTTTTGCTCAAGATTTGAATTTGAATAGAAACACACACTGTCATGCGAATGGACTTACTGATGAACTTCAATCGCACGACTGAGCTGGGCGAATGGCACAATCGAATGAATATACCATACGATTGAGTTCAGTCACACAACTGTGAGAACCGCATGGGACAACATACGACTAAGCCCAATCGCTTGCGCAATCGCACGACTCAGACTCAGTCGCATTGTCCATTCGCACGATAGAACAGAAGGATTCAGGTCCAATAACTTCAAATGTCATTCAGTTACACACACTCTAATGTTTATCTATCTTGTGTTACAGTAGCATGGCGAGTCGGTGGACGATAAGCACAAAGCACAACATATGTGCTCATCTTGACTTGACATCCCGGAACGCGTCTGAGTTCGCGGGCATTATTTCGTTTCTAAGGAGATCAGGGATTTTCAGAGCTATCTCCACTCCATGCACCCCATACAAGTCGATACAACAGGCTTTCTGGGAAAGCGTTGTTGTAGAAAGGTCCTCAGAGCCTCACCGGATTCGGAGCTCCATCTTTGGTCAGGATATTGACATCAGTGAGGAGGCTTAGGACAGTCTTAGACTTGGGAGATGATGGCGATTGCCCGACTAGACTGTATCCGTTGACAGTTCGTGGATGTTTTCTTTGGGCTAAGTACTCGGGGGACATCAACGCAGGTGTGCTCAACAAGAGCAACATGTGCCCCTAGTTCAAATACTTAGCCCATGTGCTGTTAAGGTGTATAGCCTCAAGGAAGGGCAGATTTGTTGAGTTATCAGACCAGATCCAGAACGCCTATGTAGCCTTGGTGCTGAACCACCCGTTCAGCTTTTCGAGGATGATCTTCACCTACTTGGGGAGAACATAGAGGCAAAAGGCAAGGAAGGCTTCTGTATGTACCCACGTTTCATTCAGATGATCATCGACCATAAGCTTCCTTCGCTGC
The DNA here is from genome assembly GCA_025506515.1 of Flaveria trinervia. Classification (NCBI taxonomy): domain Eukaryota; kingdom Viridiplantae; phylum Streptophyta; class Magnoliopsida; order Asterales; family Asteraceae; genus Flaveria; species Flaveria trinervia. The sequence continues at coordinate 25,424,771 of CM046450.1, read as the reverse complement.
CTAAGGAGAAGAGGATGCAGTAACACTAGAGGTGATGAATGATACCACCCTAGGAAGGATGAGGGTTTACCGGGGGAGGCAGGTGAAGCACCCGGTAAGGAGACTGTTTGGGCACTTGGCCCGAGAGGACTATGTGGCACCAGCTCCAAGGAAGTGGCATCACGGTGATAGTGACTCAAACTCTAAGCCGATTGTGCTTCCATCTGATGATTCAGATGATGATAATAGTGGTGATGGTGGAGATACTAGCCCCACCCAATCTAGGGCCACTACCACAGATGTTACACCTCCACCATCCACCCACGGAAGAGCTGATACGGTTGGATTCCATCAGGACTTCCGTCCTGATAAGAAGGAGGAGTCTGATGAGGAGCCGTTAGTTCGGACGGTGGGCAGCAGAGTGGATGCTACTGAGCGAGGGATTAGGGTGGTACGTGGACGCCATGGTGAGTCTGGGGAGGCTGCTACTGACCCATATTACACCCCAGACCAACCTAGTAGCCAAGGAGGAGCCACTGTGTCCAAGGGCTCAAGGAGAAAAATAATGGCTCAACCCTACAGCAAGAAAGGGAAGAGGCCAAGGTTCACATTGGCCACATCTACTCCCACTGCCACTACCACCACTAGAACCACCACTACCACATCCACATCTACCACAGCTACCCATCCACCACCACTACAACCTACCCTTCACCACCCACTCATATACCACCACCCATATTCACCACAACCACCACTACCACCACCAGCCACCAAGCCGGACCATCATCCCACCCGACATTCACCACAAGACCATCTCTACCCCCCATTAGGATAGAGGAACAACTCTCAGCATTTAACCATATAGTGTTGAGGCTGTTGGCTGCTGATGAAGAGAAGGCTGCCCAGTTACGTCAGCTTGTGGAGCTAAATGCTACCCAAGCACAGCAGATCTCACAGCAAGCTCATCAAATTGCCCAACTCCAGGAGCATAACTCCCAATCAGCAAAGAGAATATGGGAGTTGGAGGCCTCTAACAAGACCATCATGCTCAAGTTGAAGGGATCCAAAGATGAGCCCTCAAGATCAGAGAAGGAGATGATGATGATGATGATGATGATGATGATGAGGATGACGATAGTGATGATGATGAGGCTAGTGAAGATGAAGGGACAAGGAGAAGGCATAATGATAATGATGATGAAGAAGGAGATGCAGCTGCATCTGCCTCAACTCAGGGTCAAAAGAGACGTACAAAGAGAAATCAAGACCAAGGAGCCTCATCTTCTGCCCCATCTATTGAAGCCAGCCATACAAGACAAAAGTAATGCTTAGAAGTTTATGTATTTATGAAAGCTTTGTACTTGAATCTTGTATTAATTTTATGTAATTAATGTTTATATATCTTTATCAAATGTTTGATTATCTTCATTAATTACTAACAATTGATATGTTACATGTTTAAATCAAGCAGATCAATCATCTCAGCAAGATGAGTATGATGTTACTCCCCTTAAGGAAATCAAGTCTCAACTTATAATGATTCTTGATTTGCAAGGGATAATCAGAAGGTCTGTAAGCGATACTCCTGAAAAAGGAGAAATCCTTCATGACCTTAATGATGAACAGCTTGCTGAGATGTTCCGGCTCAACCCGGACGATATTGTCAAGGACGCTCCTACTTTTGAAGTTACAAGTGACGATGAGCTCAATGACATATATGAAATGGAGATAGAGGACGTCACTACTGACCATTATCCAGAGTATGATGACAGAGAGGGAAATGTAGTCCCTAATTGGGTGATACTCTCATTAGTGATACATTTGACAAGCTGGATCAGATGGAGAAAGAGTCCGAGAAGATTAAGGGTCAAGCCCAAGCCTCAAACGCTGATGTTGACATCAAAAAGGTTGAATGGGGGGTCTGTTTTGCTGAGATCCAAGCCATGCGCACTGCACAAAAGCCCAATGTCTACACCAAGCAGTACAAAGTCAAGAAACACTTAAAGGTGTCATGCAAGATCATCGCATGGGCTTATTTAGGATCTCAATGTATATGCAGTAAAGAGAGAAAAAGGCATAGAGTACTTTACATTTCCACACGATCTAAAGACTCTCCCGAGTTTGAGCTCAACCTAACACGCCTAAAGTTGGTATATGTTGACCCGAGAAAAATGTCAGGCTGGTTTGAGGTTGCATTGAGGAAAGAGTACCACACAGGTGGGTAAACTTCAGACCTCAATAACCGAAGAGGTACATCAAATGGTCTGAAGTTGATCCCATTACCGGAAAGCCTAAAGTAGTGCTGAAGTGGAGTCCTCCGCGCATAATGTCAAGAATCCCTCTAAGGGAAATGCCCAGGACTTCACTCCACACTTCAAGTGGTGGTACCACGATTGGAGAATAGGTGAAGCGGTCATAGTCATACAAAAGGAGAGCCAAATGGATAATATCCAGGTATTTGACCCAATGTGGTTAACTAAGTTGTGTGTTGATGATGTTTATACTTTATACAAGTGGCCACTATTTTATGATTCGCAAGATATTGTACAAGCCCTCTAGTTTCAAAATGTGATAAGGCTCTGTGTCGCGTTTGAGATACATGCCGGAGCTACAAGAGAGGAAAAGTACAAGAAATTCGAAGAGCTAATGAAGAATGTTAGACAATGATGTAAACTAGGTCCAAGGGGTAGTTTGTAGATACATGTGTACCTAGTTTAGGAGCTTAATGTAAAATGTCTTCATGTCTTACATATATGTAATTGAATGGGTATGAATGAAATACAATGTGTGGTTAATGCTTATAGTGTTTAATACTTCGTTGTTTATTGTGTGATAATGCATATTGAACTAACTATATTGGTTTGAAGTTAGTGTAGATAGTTCTTAGTCAATAATGATTGAGAAACATGTTCAAACTTAATCGTGTGATGTTCTTATACGAATGAACTATGCTAATGGACCATACGCATGAATACATCATGCTAATGGACCAGTCACACGACTGAACCACGAGACTGGATCAGTCTCACGATTGTGACATAAGATTGACTCAGTCGCACGACTGGACCCTCAGTCGTGCAGATGGATCAACTGCATGCTTCAGTCTCACGACTGAACCATGCTAATGGTTCAGTCGTACGATTGGCAACCCTAACCTATAAATACCACCTAATTCATGGACAAATGTACAATTCGAATACCTACGTACATAATCGTACCCTAGCCATCCAGAGACTCAAGAAAACCTGTTCCAACTTCATAGATCACGATTGATCGTGTTTTAATCATTCATAACATTTCATTAATCGTTAGATTGATCTGAACTGTGTTCTACCTGGTTGGATCGTCAATCAAATAGGTTTCTGCATTATTTGAGTTGGTATACGAGCAGAATCAGTTAGTGCTCCGTACGTACACGGTCCTAACAATTGTTAATGACTAATTATGAAGTAGCCTTACAAATAAACCATGAATTTATAGAAACAAATATTTACAAAAGAAAATTAGTGAAAGCTAATAGTATTATCCTATATATGAATAAACTAATTTGAGGAATAGTGGTTTTTGTAAGTTTTGATATTGGCCGCAAAGTGTTGCATATTTTGTGATCGACCTTTCATCCACCCTTTAAGGAGGTTTTTGGTTAGCCTTTTTCATTTGTTGTGAGAGAAATGGGTTTGCGGTTCGGTGAGAGGGGGCGACCCAAATGGTGGAGGTCTCCCGATCGGCATCTCCATTTTGGCTATAGCTCCGCCCTGGGTTCCACCGTGTCCTACACCATGCATACCTTGTACAACTCCCTAATGCATGTTGTTATTCTATTGCTTCAAATGTTTTTGGTGGCGGCAGTGACATTGCTTTTTATGCATGTTGCCTTTCCTCTTTGATGGGTTGTTGGTTTGTGGGTTATGTAATTTGTATAAGGTGAAAATAGGATTTCAATTGTCTATCGGGGAGTTGTCACCTCGTGGCGGTGTCGGTGACGGTGGCTTTTCTAATGTTTGTGACGGATTTTAGTTTCGTTCACTCAATTTGTGATGAGCATGGCGTCGTATGAAATTTCTATTTATTGTTACCGACTCTTATGGACCGGTGGGTTGTGTTGGTGATGCCGTGATGATGTGGATTTTTTGATCATCTTTTTGAGTTTTTAGATCTGTTGGTACTTTGTGGCTGTGGCGGATTTTACTCCGGTTTTCCTTCCGCCTCACGTTCATGTTTGAGGTGGAGCTGGTGGCCGTGATTTTCTTTTGATACCCTTTGGGGTTCTTAGATATAAATGATGATTAGCATCAGATCGTTTGAGACTTTGTTATTTATTCAGTTTTGCTTGTTGTGTCTTGCCATTTCTATGTGTCGATGAGACTATCGACTTTTTGGTACCTTAAAGGCTATGATTTTTTACCATGATTTTTGTCGGCCGCCACAACTTGGCAATCGTTTACAGTATGCAGCCGCAATCAAGTATCACTTCTGAACCTTTGTGTGGGTATTACTGCATGTTCACGGTTATTTTGATGTACTCTGTATTTGTTGCTTCTATTATTAAGTGGATACTAATGTGTCGATGATGAGGTTAAATTAATCTAAGACATTTTGTGCTTCCATGTTAACATGTATATGGCTATGATAAGATGTTTAAGCCTTGCTTTGTGTAGTTAGAAAACCAACTAGTTTGTCTTTAAATAGAAGCATATTATATATTTCTTTTAAGGAGTGGTATACTCTTTAAGAAGTAAAACATATTGTCTATTCATTTTTTTTGTAATTCGATTGATGATTGACGTTGATTGTTTTTTCGCAAGTTGATTTTTTCAAGAGTTGTGTTCTCATTATACGCATCCAGTAATAATACTAATAATATAATAATAGTAATAATAAATTAAAGAGAGAAGGGAGGGGCAAAAAAGAATTGAATTCTTGGCATGCACCATTACATGCGATATGCATGTAACATAAGGATGAAGACCCATTTTTTATTAGTCTTTTCTAAAACAATATACGTTTCTTTTATGCGATAGTTGTCAAGAGATGAATAATATATAAACACTATTTAACACATTATTACAAATGCAAAATATACTTTTAGAGTAATTAAATGAAAAACATATTAATGACTTGGTTAAATGGTTGTGTTCTTGTCGATCAATGAATATTTACGACGTAATTCACGTGTTTAACATATTTTCAGGTTCATGTTTTGTTCAGGTCGTATCATGTTTCTCTGTACTCTTGTTGTATTGGATGTGCCATCTCGTGAAGAGCAATCTTATATAAAAACATGGCATGTGAGCTACGACCTCTATAAATCGTTTTCATTTGTAATTTATCCAAAAGCACGATGTCAGGTAAAAATCTCTGCAAATTTGTCCAGCACTACTTTGTTTGTATCTCTATAAACGACGAGTTAATAACGTTTGCAATGACGTTTATAACTGTGTTTAAAATTTTGTCTCTTAATGCTATTGATTACAACTTAGATCACAGGCAATCATACACCACATGCTCCATCGTGGCTAGTCGTCCAAAGTGACATACGTGAAATCTACTAGATCACTTAACTAACCACATAAATCCAATCACTAGTTTTCTTTTAGAAAATTATCTCAAGAAAATCGAAATGAAATGAAGGGTTCTGATTTAGTGACGAAAATCAGTTAACAAGGAAATTAACATCCATGACGTACATATATAGACATTAAAAGTATATTGTAAACGAACTTTTGCATGCATCTTGTTGTAATGATTTTTTTTCCTTTGACTTTAATTTGTTTGGTTTTTAATATGTATAATTTGTAGGAAGTAGGTTCACTTATATATTAAAATTATTGATTCTAACGATACTTTCGTTAGTCATGGAAAATATTCCTGTACAGTAGTGTTTACAAATACGACTAGGGAATATATATAAACAATATTTATATACTAAACTTGATACAAACATCCGTCTTTAGTATATACTCCAGTTAGTTTTCATATAGTATTCTTAATATGAGTCTTTATCACGTTCGAATATTCAATTATACCCATTGACTGCAACAATTAACAATCAAAAGATTGACGGTTGTGACCGAAGATCGTGTTAGACACGGGTCCTTTAAAACAGATTTCACGTCTCTAACAATGTGTCTGTCTCCCAGGGTAGAACAGCCAAAGCATTATGTACTGTCGGAAAATACCTCGGCCCGAGAGATCATCGGTAAAATATGTGTTATGATGTTATGTGAAAAAAATGATAAGATTATGGTGTATGAAAAACAATTTAGAGAGTGCTTCTCTCTAACTTTCTATAAAACTTGTTGAATCTAATGAGAATAAAGTTATGCTTCTCCTCTTTTCTCATCATTAGTTTGTTTATATACTATTGCTAAAACTTCATATTAATGTAAGTTTTATGATTCACAACCAAAACTCCCATTTGATTTGTGAAATGTTTTATAAGACCAAACTAAAACTCTCATTTTATTCATGACAAGTTTAATACCAATTTAAAACAAATTATGATCCATAATAGACATTCATATTATTTATTAAAAGATTTGCTCAACATAAAACATCCATTAATCAATAAATGGTTTTATTAACATTATGCAATAAATTACAACAATTTCCTACAATAATCATTCAAGTTTTACTTTCTTCATTCCGACCACTCAACTTCGATCGATATCTAATTCATCTTATCTTCAGTTTGGACACGGTATAGTTCGTTACATAACGAGAACTTAAACCAATAAACAAATAACTATTATATAAAAAATATATAAATATAATTATTTTGTGTCCAAAATACAACAAATCCCCACATGAATAAAGATCGATTAAAACTCACAAAGTTCCCAATGAAAACTCGACAGTGAGTCTTGCAGGATAGGTAGATGTTCCTATTGAACCTTCCTTTGTGAAGCATATTTAGCCTACTGGTAGTGTGTAGACGCGATGTCTTTGAACAGACCTCGTTTTGTGTAGACAACAATATACATTCACACAAGACTCTCCCTAGTCGGGCACATCTCCTCATTGTTGTGTCCATTATGGTCATGGATCACTATCCTGGTTCTGTGAGAGCTTTAGGATTTGCACCTCCCCACAAATTCATTCATAGGAACCCCATTTCTCCCTAACATAGTTGATTCCATGAATCATTAAAGGCATCATGGTTATATTGATTCCCACAATCATTTAAGTTGGATATGCTTAACCTTCCTTTGGTCACTAGTTCGGGTTACTCCTCGAGAGTGAATGGACTAGGAAGTTTGTGACTCCCTTTTAGTTTTAGGGTACTCTCTTATAGTGATTTCATTGGTCATATGATTAAGTTGTCCTATTGAACCTAGATTTTGGGATCTCCGGTTAACTAGGTTAGGTTTCCCTCATATTCTATTTTTCCTACGGGCTTTAGTCCAATTCCTCTCTATCTCGTCTCATTTGAACCCACAGGTTGTTGGATCCAAATTTATTATCTATCAATTTGTCAAGTCGATATAGATAACTTCAATCGAGATAACGTTTCATGAAGTGTTCTAACTCGTAAGTTAATAATGGCTAATGTAAAACTTTTACAATTCTTATTTAAAAACAAACACATCTCTTTTATGCCTTTGGTAGTAGATTGGATTGCCAAAATCCATATTGCTAGTATTTTATTTTTAAATGCAAGAAACCCACCACACTTATGTGTTATTGGATAACATCCACATGGGGTAATGAAAATGAAAGGTTCTTCCTTTCTAAATAGGTTTGAGAAAACTTCTCACAAAACCATTTTGAGAAAACTTCTCACAAAATCATTTTTACATACCCTAAAGGATTGTTCTAAAATGGTATCTCCCCCATATTCTTGCAATTTGATTTCAAAGTGAGGTTTTTTATCTGACAAAACTAGAAAATTGAGTCCTCTTCATTAGGCTTTGTATACTAGATAACATTATCTAGTTAGTTAAGTTTTTCATAGGTTATATCAACCTTCTTGAACTGAATGAATATCCTCTTTCAACTTTGTCTATACATAATTGACCTCCTTAGAGAATCATAATTGATAAGTACTAGGCTAGCATGCTTTAGACTACAGTACTTTAGCATGTGAACAGAAGATGCATCATTCTGATCCTTCACAGCTTTAAGGAATAATACACTATCCCTTGTCCATATCCATATCTTATTATAGACAAATCATGAGATTTAGTCGTCATCATTCGGTTTAGGAACATAACTCTTTTTCCTTTATTCCTCTAATCTAGAGGCAAGTCACCAGCATGACGCTGGACCCGGTAGCCGCCTCAACTCCAAATCAGCAGCAACCAGTTGGTAGCAATTGTCGGATCTTGACTTTAACACATTAGTTTGGTAGCAACTTAAAGGCAAGCTCAGTACCAATTTAGTGTACACACACCTAGTAGTTGGAATTGAGTTAAGACCAAGATCTCAGTAGCATCTTTCAAACTACTCTGTTGACTTTCAAGCATGACAGTGTGAGTGTGTAAAGTGCAAATGGCACTATCTTCCCTTTGACTTATTAAAACTTAGTAATAAGTCTTGATTTAATTCACTATGATGAACAAATTTATCATTAACAAGATAAATAAAACTCGTGTACAATTAATATTATATTAAGATAGAGTCAAACACATTGACATTAAATAATATGCATTTAGGCTATGTATAACTTGGATACTTTCCCAAATGAAATAAAAATCCTTCATATAGCTCTAACAACATTAAAATGGTAGACACATTCATATTTAGATCTTTTAAAATGAATTTAGCTAAATTCATTAAACATAACATATATTGCTTTCATATGTAGATCTATCCACACTTGTGACTTTTATGATAACTTCAAATGAAGTTTATCTGTATATCTCATTCTTGTGTATTTAATCTCAGTACACTTATCATATATTTGATGTCATGATACACAAATCATATTTTTGATCTCATGATATGGTATGACATTTGATGTCTCATATTTTTGATCTCATGATACATAAATCATATTTTCGATCTCATGATATGGTATGACATTGATGTCTCATCTTTAACACATAAAACAATTCAACAACTTACAAGTGTTTCCTATGCAAATATCTTATTGCACTATCCATTTAAGGTTATATATTAAAATTATTTCCCTCAAAATCAATTTGAACATTATAATAGAAATTAATTTATTTTGTTGTAAATATTGCATGTGTTATCTTCGGATATTGAACACATGCAATAATAAAACAACCAAAATTAAAACGTAAAGTGTATATATTACATGTGTTATCTTCGGATCATGAACACATGTAATAATAATACAACCGAAACTAAAACGTAAAGTGTAAAAACTTTGTAATAATAATTTAAACGGATAAAGATTACATCTAGACATCAAATCTCAAAGTGCTATTATCTATAACACTTTCATCATTAGCAATGATATTGATTTTATGGCATGTAACACCCGGTTGTTTTCTTTGACGCCGACAAAAGAAAGAAAAGAAATAAAGTCCAAAGTCGAGGGACCAAACTTGTCAAAACGGGAAAGATCTTGAATGAATGGAGGTATAAGAGGGGGAAGGCATCCCACACCCTCCCCCATACACACAAAATTGAGCCAAGAGAGAAGAGAGGGAGAAAAAGGGGTTTCAAGCTTCGGTTTTCGTGGATTCGAGCGTGGAAGTTGGGGTGTAGCGGGTTGGATTGAAGCTTTATTCGATGGGGTTGTTTGTGTGAGTTCTAGGACCCCTTTTTTACATGTTTTCAACTGATTTGTGGCTGGAACACATAGTAAAACCCATTTTTGAAAAGTGTGTGTTGAACCCGTATGTATGTGTTTGTGTGTGATGCGAGTGGGGTTTGTTTTCGGGCTTGTGTGTGTTTGAATGGTGTTGTGGTATGTATTCCTAAGGTTTAGGAGGGTTGATTTGGGCTTAGAACAGGTTTGAGAGGGTTTGGTGGCCGAAAAGTGCAGATTGGGTTCAGGATGAACTGCATTCTGCATCAGTTAGGGCTATGCGACCGAATGGCATGCGGTTGAGGTTCATTCGCATGCGAGTCGTGCGAATGAAGCCCATACGCTTGTGAGTCATGTGACTGAGGTTCATTCGCACGAGGGTCATGTGACTAAGGTCCATACGCCTAGGTACTCATTCGCATTAGGTCCATTCACCAAGGTACTCATCTGCATTAGGTCCATTCGCATGGGATCCATCCGCATAGTGACCATCCGCATTGGGTCCATTCGCATTGGGCCCAATCGCCTGGTGTTCATCCGCATTGTGTCAGTCGCTTGGGAGGCCATGCGACTGAAGGGTGCCCATGCGCCCAAGTGGGGGTGGTGCGCCCGAGAGAACATAGTTTATTTACTGACTTTCAGGGGAAAGTGCAGATGTAGGTTTTGATGTGGGAGATTCCCGGGGGTTCTTGTTAGTTGACTTTTGAGGTCATGGGCGTTATGATGGGCATGCATGGTGATGATGTATGACGTTGTATGTTTATGCATGATGTATGATGATGGACGTTTATATAAGATTTTTGCTTATGCATGTTGTTATGTATTTATGATTTATGCCTCGTATGATGACGTTGTATGTTTATTATGTTCCTTGCCTTACTTGATTGTCTTCCCGTGGATTTACTTGTATGTTAATGAATGAAATGAAAAGTCTTATGTAACGTAAAGTGGAAGATAATGAAAAGGGAAACGAAATGAAGAATGCATACATTAATGAACGAACGAACGTAAGAAAGTCTTGCAAGCAAATGTATGGAGGTTCACACTCAATGAGGAGTGTTAGCTCAACCGTGTGCGGGTTAGCTACCCCATGAGGATGCATACTGGGCTTAATCCGTGTGAATAAGCAAATGTATGGAGTTTCACACCCAATGAGGGGTTGTCAGCTCAACTGTGTGCGAGTTAAATACCCTATGAGGATGCACACAGGGGTTCAGTCTTTGTGATTGACCAGATGTGTGGGGTCCTTGTCACTTAACCTAGATGGAATGCTTAATGCTCTAGAGGGGGGTTAAGCACATGAAAGGACCTAGATGTAAACGAAAGATAATAAAAGCACGAAATGAATAATGATAAAGATAATAACTATTAACTATGTGTACGTACGATGTGTGCTCATATTCTAATACTGTTACGACTTGAAAGAAAGTAAAGGGTGGTTTTTAAAGGAAAGTAAGTATGTTTTATTATAAAACTAGAACTCACTCAGCAACACTGACTTTTATATGTTTCCAGTTGGCAGGTAATGATGCTGGGGATGGCACGGGCGGCTACTCAGCTCTTTTGGATGGCATTCTTTTGTATAATGTTTTTGCATTATAATGCGAACAAACGATATTTTGTAAAGATGTTGTATTATTTTGCAAAAGAGTTTATTATAATGAAATGAAATGTTTTTTAATTTTTCCGCTGCAACGTTTTCTTTAAATGGATGTAACTATACGTTTTATGTGCAATGATTGACCAGCTGTAAGCGTCCCGGGAATGGGGCCTTACACGTTGTTATCAGAGCCAAAGTTTAAGTGAAATGGGTAAATTTTCAAACTAAACCTAAAATTAAACTGAAAATGGGACGGAAAAGGAAGAGATGCCAGACTGAGTAGTTGCGTGCCATCAGGTATTTTTGTAATGTTAACCGGTATTACGTGTGCATGTTATGTGGTTATGTGTTGTTTGTAGATTTAGATACTAATGTAGACCGGATAAGTAATGCTTGGGGTATGAAGAGTAAAGTAAGTGGCTAATCACAACTGGCCACTGTAATTAGGGACTTACTATACTTGAGATAAACTAAGTTGTTCCCTTGAATGATCATGTTGGTGTTTGAATCTTTCAGTATGTGTGTTGATGGATGGTGGTAGATCTTCGAAAGCTTCACATGGTGGAGGTCGTGGTGCTGAACCGTGACCCAAGAGAGGAGACCTAGAGTTGAAAAGGTGGTTCATGAAGAACCAGAGACCCCTCATCCAGAGGGTAGTGATGAAAGTGCCAATTTGAGGGCCTCAGTAAAAGAGGCTGTTGTGAAAGAAGTTCATGAGGTCATGCATACAATCTTACCGTCCGTGGTGACCAAAGTTATCAAGGCGGTAAGAGAAGGAGAAAGGACTGAAAGAAGTAGACCTACGGCGAAAGAAGACATCCGAGACTGAGACGATTCTGTCTGATGATGAAGAAGAAGAGGAAGAAGAAGAGTCTGCGCCGGAGGCGACACGAGGCTGTAATTACGGGGCGTTTCAACGATGCAAGCCCCCTACTTTTGATGGTAACGACACTGCTGCTGCTGCTCACCAGTGGGTGAGGGAAATGGAAGCTGATTTGAATATCAGCGAGTGTCGGGAGGATCAGAAAGTGAAGTTTGCTGCCCACTCCTTCGTGGATTCAACTTTACGCTGGTGGGACAATATTGTCCAAGCTGAGGGAATTCGGGCTATTGGGAGGATGAGATGGTCTGAGCTGAAAGGGTTGGTGATTAAGGAGTTCTGTCCTCATAGGGAAATGGACAAGGTTGAGAGGGAGTTCCTGCAGTGGAGGCGAGGACGATGACACACCAGCAGTACACCACTAGATTTAATGAGATGGCACGTCTGGTGCCGGACCAAGTGATACCTTTGTCATGAAATATCAAGAGGTACATTCAGGGTTTGCCGGCAGATATTGTAGGCACATGATCGTTGCCCAACCGAGCACGTTTAGCTCGACAGTTGATTTGGCAGGAAGATTGTATGATGAGCGAGAGGTGGTGGTGGCTGAGGCAAGCAAGAAGGGTGGTGGTGATTGGAGTTGGAATGGGAAGAGGTTTGGTCGGGGTGGTGACTCGACGAATAACAAGAACGCACAGGTGGATGATCGTCGTGTGGTCACACCTGGTACGGGGTCGAAAAGGTGTGGAAAATGCAGGAAGGAGCATTCGGGGGAATGCAAATGGGGATCAAATATCTATTTCAAGTGCGGGAAGCCTGGTCATATGGCTAGAGATTATGGGGTTATGAGGTGTTTCAACTGTGGGGAAAGTGGTCACATGAGTAGGGAATGTAAGAAGCCGAGGGCTGAGGGTTCTGGGGTGAAGAAGACTGGAGGTGAAGGACCAAGGGCGAGCGCCAGAGCATTTATGATGATGCGGGAAGAAGCTAGAACGGACCCTGATGTCGTGTCAGGTATGTTTCTAGTAAACCAAAACTTTAGCCTTTGTGTTATTTGATTCCGGTGCCAGTAAGAGTTTTATTTCTGTTGGTTTCTGTGCTAAATTGCCTGTTAGTAGTAGGAGTGTTAATGTGCCCTTTGATGTAGAAACTATCATAGGTAAGTCTACCAGGATTTCTGAGATGATAGAAGATTGTGATGTGGAACTAGAAGGTCATAAATTTCCTATAAGACCGTTTGTGATGACCTTAGGTGGTTTCGATGTAGTTCTTGGGATGGATTGGTTAGCGGATTACAAGGCGAACATTGTGTGTCGCAAGAAGATGATTCAACTGACAGCGCCTGACGGGAGTAAGGTGACGGTTTATGGGGATCGGGTCACGCCAATCCCGAAAGTAATATCAATGGCAGTGGCGGGAAAGTGCATCAGGCGTGGATGTAGTGCCTACTTGGCTTATGTGAAGGATGTAGAAACACCAACACCACAACTATCCGATGTCCCGGTTGTTTGTGACTTTCCAAACGTGTTCCCAGAAGACTTACTAGGAGTGCCACCTAACCGTAAGATCGAGTTTCAGATTGATCTGATACCGGGTGCCCAACCTATTGCCAAAGCACTGTATCGGTTGGCTCCGACTGCGATAAAAGAGTTGATGGAGCAGTTGTAAGAACTGCTTGATAAGGGGTTTATTAGACCGAGTATCTCCCCTTGTAGTGTTTCGGTCCTGTTTGTGAAGAAGAAAGACGGTAGTATGAGGATGTGTATTGACTACCGTGAACTGAATAAGTTGACGATAAAGAACCGCTACCCCTTACCAAGAATTGATGACTTGTTTGATTAGCTTCAAGGTGCCAGTTGTTTTTCAAGGATAGACCTTCGATCTGGCTGCCATCAACTAAAGGTGAAGGAGCAGGATATCCCTAAAATAGCTTTTCACACACGTTATGGTCACTACGAGTTCCTCGTTATGTCATTCGGTTTGACCAACACACCAGCTACTTTTATGGATCTAATGAATCGAGTGTGTTGGCCGATGTTGGATAAATCAGTAATTGTGTTTATTGATGATATCCTGATTTATTCGAAGAGCGAGATAGAGCATGTCGGTCACATTCGGGAGGTTCTGGAGACGTTGAGGAAGGAGAAGTTGTACGCCAAGTTCTCCATGTGCGAATTTTGGTTGCGCGAAGTTCAGTTCTTGGGTCACGTGGTGAATCTCGAGGGGATTATGGTGGACCCGACAAAGGTGGAGGCAATGATGCAATGGAAGTCTCCAAAGACGCCATCCGAGATTCGTAGTTTCTTAGGTTTGGCGGGCTACTACAGGAGGGTCATTCAAGACTTCTCTAAGATCGCTTCTCCACTAACCAAGTTGACCCCAAAAGAGGTGAAGTTCATGTGGGGTCAAGCTCAAGAGAAGGCATTCGAGGAATTGAAGGCGAGGTTGACTCAAGCTCATGTTCTGTCATTACCCGATGGAAGTGAAGATCTGGTGGTTTATTCTGATGCTTCGTACTTGGGGTTGGGATGTGTTAATGAATAGGGGAAAAGTTATAGCCTATGCATCCCGACAGTTAAAGATTCATGAGGTTAACTATCCTATTCATGACTTGGAGCTAGCGGCTGTGGTTTTCGAGTTAAAGATTTGGAGGCACTACCTATACGGTACAAAGTGCATTATATTCACTGACCACAAGAGCTTGAAGTACTTCTTTGAGCAGAAAGATTTAAACATGAGGCGGAGGAGATGGTTTGAGCTCATAAAGGATTATGATTGCGAGATCCATTACCATCCAGGCAAAGCCAACGTGGTGGCGGACACCCTTAGCCAGAAGAGAGACCCAAGCCGATCCAGGTGAAGGCATAGCAGCTGATCATGACCTCTGATGTGATGAAACAAGTCAAAGAGTTTCAAGAAGAGGCATTGAAAGAAGATAATCTTAACTCTGAAAGAATGAGAGGTCTGGTTGCGGAATTGGGTGAAAACACGCTTGGTGTTAGAACCCGATTTGGACGAATGTGGATTCCTTGTTTTGGGGATCTACGCATGAAGATCATGTATGAAGCTTATAAGACTTGATACTCTATTCATCCCGGTGCTACAAAGATGTACCAAGACATGAAGAAAGATTATTGGTGGCCGGGTATGAAGTGTGATATGGTGGAGTATGTGAGTAAATGTCTTAGTTGTCTACAAGTGAAGGCCGAGCACCAAAAGCCGTATGGAAAGATCCAA
The DNA here is from genome assembly GCA_025506515.1 of Flaveria trinervia. NCBI lineage: Eukaryota > Viridiplantae > Streptophyta > Magnoliopsida > Asterales > Asteraceae > Flaveria > Flaveria trinervia. The sequence continues at coordinate 25,409,411 of CM046450.1, read as the reverse complement.
CCTTTCGATATACCGGTTGGAAGTGGGAACATATCACTACGGACTTCATTACGAAACTACCGCATACCACGCAAGGGTATGATGTCATATGGGTGATAGTTGATCGTTTGACAAAGAGTGCTCACTTTCTACCGATCCGCGAGACATATTCATCTGAGAGGTCGGCTGATCTATTCATCAAGGAAATTGTAACTCGTCATGGTGTTCCAGTGTCGATTGTGTCTGATCGCGACACCCGGTTTACATCTAAATTTTGGAAGAAATCCACGACGTGATGGGGACGAGGTTACATATTAGCACAGCTTATCATCCCCAAACATACTAAACCGATTGAGTTCCAGGTGGGTGAAATGGTTATGTTAAAAGTCTCACCTTGGAAGGGTATCATTCGGTTCCGAAAGTAGGGAAAGTTGAGCCCGAGATACATAGGGCCTTTCCGAATCGTTGCTAGAGTAGGAGAGGTGGCCCATAGATTGGAGTTACCAGATGAGTTAAGTGGAATTCACCTGACATTCCATGTATCTCATCTGAGAAAGTGTCTAGCAGATAAGGATATGATTTTTCCACTGGAGGATATCGAGATAGATGAACGGCTCAATTATATGGAGCAACCAGTGGCGATCATTGATCAAACTGAGAACAGGCTGAGGAAAAAGTGGTTCCTCTTGTGCGTGTACAGTGGAAGCACAGGAAGGGGTCCAAGACTACATGGGAGACTGAAGAAGAGATGAGACAGCATTACCCACGTCTGTTCGAGGAATAACAGGTTTCAGGGACGAAACCTATTTAAGGGGTTGGACTTGTAACACCCGGTTACTTTCTTTGAAGCCGAAAAAAAAATGAAAGAAAAAAATAAAGTCCAATGTAGAGGGACCAAACTTGCTAAAACAGAAAAGATCTTGAATGAGTGGGGGTATAAGAGGGGAAAGGCAGCCCACACCCTCACCCATACTCACAAAATTCGGCCAAGAGAGAAGGAGGGAGAAAAGGGGTTTCAAGCTCGGTTTTCGTGGATTGGAGTGTGGAAGTTGAGGTGTAGCGGGTTGGATTGAAGCTCTACTCGACGAGGTTGTTTGTGTGAGTTCTCGGACCCCTCTTTTACACAGTTTCAACTGATTTGGAGTTGGAATGTAACATCTCGTTTTTTTTTAACTAAAAGTTAACTTTGTTTATTCTTGTAAGGGTCATTATGGTCTATTATGAAACTTATGTGTTGTTTATGCTTATTCATTATTGTCATTAAATTTCTATGTATGAAAGTTAAAAATATAAATATTAAATAACAATCATGTTAATATTAATAATAATAATAAGTAATAATAATATTAGTAATAATAAGATTACTTATAATAAAGTTACTTATAACAATAACTTGTAAGAGTTATTAAACTTAATAATGTCCAAAATATAAACTTAAATTAAGTTTAGGGGGTAGTTATGTAGTTTTCAAAACTTGAATTTAAAGTTCTATCTTAACATGACAAACCCTAAACTATAGGGGGTGTTAGTGTAAATTATTAAAACCCAAACCCCTCCCCTTTTCACCGCGATTTTTCCGGCCAAATGTCCGGCCACCCTCAGCCGAGCTCCGGCGAGGGCAAAACGTCCAATAAACGCTTGGTTCGACCGAATTAAGACTAATACTTCGAACGTGGGCATTAATCGAATACGTAACCGGTGTTAACTCAATCGAAATAATGGTTTCATTAAGGAACCACACGAAACCGAAAGCCACCATATAATTACACTTGAAATCCGTTGAATTGAGCCGTTGAGTGATTAGAAACGCACGAATAATCACTGAAAAGCTAAGTTTGAAGTTTAATTCGGGTTTAATAACCAGTTAATCATCCAATCGTAACCGAAACAAACGAATCAAAGGTGAAACCCGTTGGGACTAAATCACTCAAATCAAATCTATATAATAGGGGGCAAATACTCTTTCGACCCCTTTAAACTCTCTGTAAAAGCTATTCGTGAATCAATTACTCAACGATCAATTACTGATCATCTGTCATCGCGGAAGAACCGAAGTCAAACCAAAGCAAATCGTACCGATTGGCTCATAATAAAGTAAGTTAATTACATGTTAGTGATCGGTAAGCATGGGGAACAAAAGCCCCATGGTTAATTTGATTATCAACCTCGAATCGGTGTTCGATTTTAATCAAACCCATTCTAGGGTTCTTACTGATTTGGGGCTTTCTTGAAATTGTGTTTATAAAATATAAAAACCATTCCATTAACGCGGCTGGATGCCTTGGTTCACTGGTTAAACGCTCCCATCTCCACTTAGAGGTCCGGGTTCGAACCCGGCACCCTCAAACATTTTTTTAAGGCTTTTCAGCCCTAAATAAATTATAGAAAATTTTTAATAAATATAAAAAGGGTTTTTGTAAACTTTAAATATTTTTCAAAGACATCAAATTATTTTCTATAATTTTTCTAATTTAATTAATTAATTTTTTTTTAATAAAGAATTTTAACAAAGGATGTTCTTGGATATTTCTATTAAATGGATTTTGAATAATAAATAATAAATTATTATTGGTCCAAATATTACCATTAAGTTATTATCGTTAAAATCATGATTATTTCAAATATATTCAAGTTTATATTTAAACTTCACTAGCTATTATCGATGATTTAATGTTATTTTCTTTATAATAATTACACAAATGGTATATTCCTTTGTTACATTATTAGATACTACAAAGATCCCAAAACCCACTTGAAATTTTAGCTCTCGTTAAATCAAAATCAATTGTAAACTTAAATCTTGTAATTACATATGTTTAGGTGCTTGTGACGTTCATCTTGGAACGACGTTTACTATTCTTAAATAATCTCCATTATATACATATTATCATGTGAGTTTTCTTGCCCCTTTTTCATATTTTTACACTAACTTGGGGTGAAACATGATAGCGTATACATGATACACTTATACACATTTGAAACTTGTAAATCACGTGCAATTCAACTTATATTTTGTCATGGTTATTTGTTTATTGTAAGTGTTTATATGAGATACATAGTTTGTTTACAATCATTAACTATTGCTAGCCTGGCGACGTCTTAGATCTTTGGGCCTGACAAGCCTATTTGGTGCTAAAGTCGATGTATTGCCGACTCCTAGGAGCCGTATGCTTGTGCACTAGGGAACCAAATACACTTAGCCAATCTTTTATACTTGTAATCAAGTCGAGGTTTGGTTGTAACGATATGTGTTCTATAACCTTACTAGCTTATAACCTATGACACGAATTGCTACTTGTAACTTTCTTTTTCATATTATGTATGAAAACCTTGGAAACTCACCAACTATTTTTAGTTGACTCTTATTTTTATCATGTTTCAGGTCAACCTCAAGCTTAAAGTGATCTTTTGAAGCATGCTATAATCTAGGATTTGGACCTAGTAAATGAAATAAAAAGTTTACTTTATGTTTTGTTGCATTCGAACTTATTACTTGTTTGAGAATTATGATTGTATTTTTATTCAAGACTTATGAAAATAATATTTACAATTTAATATAGCGTTATGTGGCTGTGAACAATCTTAACCCTCACATCTCGACGTTTCCGCCGTCAAGGTTGGGGTGTGACATGGAACATATAGTGAAACCCGTTTTTGAAATGTGTGTGTTGAACCCATATGTATTTGTGTGTATATGCGAGTAGGGTTTGTTTCGGGCTTGTGTGTGCTTGAATAGTGTTGTTGTATGTATTCCTAAGGTTTAGGAGGGTTGATTTGGCTTAGATAGGTTTTATAGGGTTTGGTAGCCGAAAAGTGTCGATTGGGTTCGGGATGAACTACATTCTGCATCAGCTAGGGCTATGCGACGGATGCATGCGACTGAGGTTCATTTGCATGCGAGTCATGCGACTGAAGCCCATACGCTTGTGAGTCGTGCGAATGAGGTTCATTCGCATGGGGGTCATGCGACTGAGGTCCATACGCCTAGGTACTCGTTTGCATTAGGTCCATTCACCTAGGTACTCATCGCATTAGGTCCATTCACATGGGATCTATCCGCATAGTGAGCATCTGTATTGGGTCTATTCACATAGGGCCCAATCACCTGGTATTCATCTGCATTGTGTTCAGTCGCCTGAGAGGACATGCGACTGAAGGGTGCCCATACGCCCAAGTAGGGGTGGTGCGCCCAAGAGAACATAGTTTATTTACTGACTTCCAGGGGAAACTGCAGATCTAGGTTTTGACGTGGGAGATTCCTGGAAGTTCTTGTAAGTTGACTTTTGAGGTCATAGGTGTTATGATGGGCATGCATGGTGATGATGTATGACATGTATGTTTATGCATGAAGTAAGATGATGGACGTTTATGTAAGATTTTTGCTTATGTATGTTGTTATGTATGTATGATTTATGCCTCTTATGATGATGTTGTATGTTTATTATGTTCATTGCCTTACTTGATTGTCTTCCCGTGGATTTACTTGTATGTTAATGAATGAAATGAAAAGTCTTATGTAACGTAAAGTGGAAGATAATGAAAATGAGAACGAAATGAAGAATTCATGCATTAATGAACGAACAAACATAAGAAAGTCTTGCAAGCAAATGTATGAAGGTTCACACTCAATGAGGAGTGCTAGCTCAATCGTGTGCGGGTTAGCTACCCTATGAGGATGCACACTAGGGCTTAATCTGTGTGAGTAGGCAAATGTATAGAGGTTCACACCCAATGAGGGGTTGTCAGCTCAAGTGTGTGCGGGTTAAATACCCCATGAGGATGCATACAGGGGTTCAGTCTTTGTGATTGACTAGATGTATAGGGTCCTTGTCGCTAAATCCTAGATGAATTGCTTGGTGCTCTAGAGGGGGGGTTAAGCACATGACAAGACCTTGATGTAAACGAAAGATAATAAAAACACGAAATGAATGATGATGAAGATAATAACCATTAACTATGTGTACGTACGATGTGTGCTCATGTTCTAAGACTGTTACAACTTGAAAGAAAGTAAAGGATGGTTTACAAAGGAAAGTCAAGTATGTTTTATTATAAAACTAGAATTCACTCAGCAACGCTGACTTTTATGTGTTTTCGGTTGGCAGGTAATATGGGGATGACACGGGGCGGCTACTCAGATCTTTTGGATGGCATTCCTTTGTACAATGTTTTTGCATTATAATGCGAACAAACGATATTTTGTAGTGAATATTGTATTATTTTGCAAAAGAGTTTATTATAATGAAATGAAATATTTGTTCTAATGTTTCCGTTGTAACGTTTTCTTTAAATGGATGTAACTATATGTTTTATGTGCAATGATTGACCAGTTGTAAGCGTCCCTAAAACAAAGCCTTAGATGGCATGTCTTGAGGACTCCCTTAATAGTACTTGATGCATTCATATGTTCAAGTTTTTCATCTTATCTTGAAACTCTAATATAAATAGTCAAAACAAAAAAACATTGTGTATATATTTTATTCATAATTAGTTGTATTTAAATAATTAGTTTTTATCCATAAGAACCTCAAGTTGTTTATTTTTACTGAATAATCTCATCAAGACTATTATATTGTTCGAAACATGTTACTTCTCATATGAGTAGTTAACTGTTTTAGATTGCAAAACATATATTTTATTCATTCAAAACATTTCATAGCTTTACAACTATTTAAAATATATCGTATTTATTTTATGTTTTGATCACAAAAGTCATGACCATAAAATCCAAAAATAGTTATATATACTAATTAATATCTTTTAATATTGTGTTTAACACTTTTAGATTTATAAAAGAAACCATTTCTAACACATTTATTAGAGAATAAAAATAATAAATATGTTTTTAAAACACATTTTAGTTTATATAGATAAACCATTTTTAACAATGATTGTAACAATTATTTTAGATATTAGGGTCTTATTAAATAAATTATTTTCTGACACGCTCCTTAGAAAATAAATTATTATAAATAACCTTTTAAGCTTATCGGTTACTATAACCATTTCTAACCCACACGTTAAAATAAACGAATATAGGTCGCTTTAAATATTTTCAATTTATATAAAATAAATCCAGTTATAACTTACTTGTCAGAAATAAATGATTCCATAAATCGTTTTAAAGCTTTTCGATATATAAAATATAAATCGGTCCTAACACACTAGTTAGAAATAACTAACGATAAAACATTGCTTTTAAGCTTATCAATTTATATACAATAAACTCGCTTCTAACACGCTCGTTAGATTTGAGTGATTACAAAATCGTTTGCAAGCTTCTTGGCTCATATAAATAAACTATTTTTATTTTTGTTGTAAAACACTAGTTTTAATTTCTTTCTAAAACAAAATTTTGTTTTACTTAAATAATTGTAGTAATAAATAGTCTTAAAACTACAAAACTATGATTTTCTAATGACTTTTAGAAATTAAACCATCTCTAACACACATGTTAGGTTGTAAATATTTATAAAAATATTTTAACACATGATAGAATCAAAATATTCATTTGGTAACACAATAGTTTGGATAATAGATTGTACTCTAATCTTGATTAAAATCCAAACAAGACATTGCATTATGTTATTTTCCAAAACTATTGTTTGATTTTAAAAACAAATCTTAAATAATATTTTTTTTAACATTTCGTGAACCTAAAACCCATAGTAATAAGGTTTTAAAAATCCCATCACGAAATCTATTTTAAGATTATAGGAAGTAGGTTCACTTATATATTAAAAATATTGATTCTAACAATACTCTCGTTAGTCATGCGAAATATTTTAGTACAATACCATTTACAAATATGACTAGGGAATAAATATAAACAAAATTTATATACTAAACATGATACAAACATCCGTTTTAGTATATACTCCAACGAGTCTTCATATAGTATTCTTAACATGACTCTTTATCACATTTGAATTTTCAATTATACCCCTTGACTGCAATAATTAACAAACAAAAGATTGATGGTTGTGGTTGAATATCATGCTAGACACGGGTCCCTTAAAACAGATTTCATGTCTCTACTCAAGACAACACGTTTGTCTCCCAAGGTACAACAGCCAAAATAGTATGTACTGTCGGAGAGTACCTCGGCCCAAGAGATCACCAGGTAAAATATGTGTTATGATGTTATGTGAAAAATGATAAAGATGATGGTGTATTGTCACACCCTCAAAATCCACATGCGGAGTTTTACCGCGAGACATGTGAACAAACCAGGATCACAGTCATTAGTTACTCAGAAAGACACTATATGCTACATTCAAAACAAACCAACCAAAGTTTAAACGTTTGAAACCATGCAGAAATGTTTTGTAAATAAGACAAACCCAAAGTAAATAAATGCATAATATGGCAAAACACGCACCATCCCATGTTCAAAACCATAAATAAAAGGCAAACAAATATGTGTATGAAATAAAGCCTTAGGATGCATGCTGGACCCGTGTTGTGCTCCTAATGGCAAGCAGAGCTAATGACCTGAGAATAGCATACTAAAAATGTCAACACAATGGTTGGTGAGTTCAAGAGTTTGCATTTAGCATAAATATTATCAATTGTATAGCATAAGAAGTGTATTGAAATAGATAGCTAGTCTATATTCACAAGTAATAAACATAGTGATTTCGCGATCGAAGCTGACTGTGTTGCGTTTGTTGCCTCCCATCACGACTTACCAGGTCGTGACGATGTTTGTGTTTAGGAAAATATTGCACATGTTTGACCTCGAGTCGCACAGGTGGGGCTCGTCACACCCAGTAGTACTACCCAAGATTTCCCTCTAGTTATCATTATTCACGATCCGAAAGTGTGAGGACTTTCAAGGTATTAAGCACTATGTTAAAACATACACAACTTATAATAATAAAATAGCGTTTGAGTACAAGTATGCTACCTCCCCAGAAGAAGGTTTGTAAAATAGAGGCACATGAACTCATCTAGTGTATACTGATAATGAATAAAGAGATTCGTGATAGGTGTAAAGACAACCTTTCAATGGTTACCTTGATCACACAGGTACATAAGTACGTGTACACAGAAACTTAACAACCCTAGGTTAACCTAGTTGACCTGTTTGACCCGTTGGTGACATATTAGATGGAATATTTTTTATTCATGCAATTCAACTTATCATACACGAATATCATGTAAGTTATCCATGTGCATCACATCATCAACCCAAGTTCTACCTAGGTCATCATACCATATTAGACCATCATACAATCATGCAAATCTCAAATAATCATCATGCTCAAATAATATAATTACATCACATCAAACAATTCATACGTGAAGTCTTATCATGCACTACACGCCATGTGAAGTCACCCATAACCTCACATCCTAAACCCTGCCAATCCTACTAAGTAGGGGCCTCAGATTTGTATGTGTGTATGACAATCATAACCACATTACTAGCATACATAGTGACAACATAATTTCAAACCCAATTATGATCTCCTAATCACTAACCATAATTCATCATCATGTATGATCATCAAAATCTATACTTCATACATGATCAACCAAGCATCCATACAACTCAATTACACATTCTAACACAACAAACATCATCCACAATCATTCTAACATGATCTTAACATCATAAGCATGTCCAAATCATCACATCCAAAGTTCTACAAAAATAAAGATTCCCTTATGGAAAAGTAATACCCAAAAGTGATCTAGCTTCCAATTCAACCATAATTTCAACAATTATATACCTAATCAAGTTCATAGCATTCATTCTAACATGCTAAATTCCTCTAAAACATCCAAATTCTCAACATCATACGCAAAAGTTTCTACTTTTAGTAAGTCATGATCAATATCATAGTTCATGGATTTTCTTGTACAATTAAATTAAACTAACATCTAAGCATCACATCTAACATCTTAGCATCATGAAATCATGAATTCCAAGAACAAAAAGTTTCATGTTATGGCAATGTATGAACTAGACGATCAAACCATGGATTTCTTGCATAATCAACATAATATAGCATTCATACAACCTAACTAACATCATATCAACATCTAACAATCATCAATTTAGTATTATTATCATTAATTTAAAATCTAGGGGTCATCAAGAGCAATCAACATGAAAAACTAATCAAAACTAACATTTAAACGTGTAGAATCAAGAATTGGACTTGTAAAACACCTTGTAACACTTTGAATCGATCAAAATCGAATTGTTCTTGTTGTTTCATGATCAAAATTGCAAAAGAGAGGGTGGGGAGAGGGGTCGCGGCCGATTATGGGGTTTGGGGGCTAGGGTTTTGTTAATTTTGGTAATATTTAGTTTTAGAATATTTACCAAATAACCCCTTTAATTTATTTTATAAAAAATATCTTTCTACTACTTTTTAAATAGTTTTTAACTACCAAACACAAGTATTATTAACCAATAATAATAATCCTAGATATTTACAATAAGTCACACAACACACGAAATATATTTTACACGTTGTCACGTTATCGCGTAAAATTTATAAAACAAACATTTAAAATTCTATAAAATCATGAACCACATAATCAAAACTAATAATCAAAATTATTAGTTAGATTATTATTGTTTATCATAGATTATTATTATGAAGTCACCAACGTTCAACGACAACTAGTGTGTGCTTACGACACGTGTATGCAAGACTTAACGAAACTAACGGAGTTTGGTAACGGAAAATTACAGGATGTCACATGTATGAAAAACAATTTAGAGAGTGCTTATGTCTAATTTTCTATAAAACTTGTTGAATCTAAAGAGAATAATTTTTTTTCTCCTCTTTTCTCATCATTAGTTTGTTTATATAATAATGCTAAAACTTCATACTAATGAAAGTTTTATGATTCGCAACTAAAACTTCCGTTTGATTTATAATATGTTTTATGAGGCCAAATTAAACCTTCTATTTTATTCTTGACAAGTTTAATACCAATTTTAATAAAAATTATAATCCATAATAGACATTTATAATATTTATTAAAAGACTTGGTCAACATAAAACATCCATTTTAATCAATAAATGGTTTTATTAACATTATGCAAAAATTGTAACAATTTCCTACAATAATCATCCAAGTTTTACTTTCTTCGTTCCGACCACTCAACTTCGAACATCGATATCTAATTCATCTTATCTTCAGTTTGGACACGGTATAGTTCGTTACAAAACGAGAACTTAAACTAATAAACAAATAACTATTTATATAAAAATATATAAATATAATTATTTAGTATCCATAATTCCAACATAATTTTCATTTATTTGTAATTATATATATTTAATGTACTTGAAATAACATTCTTTGTAAAGAAAATCCACTTCGATATGTATTAGTCTAATCGAGAAGGAAATCAGATTGATACGGTACGAAAGAACCAGAATCTTCTGAAACTTATCTTTAATTATTTTTGTGAAAGATATACATTGTAACTTTTACAACATTATACAAAACTTCTTTTTTAACCAAAATCTATATTTATTTTAGTACAGCTAAATTAACGTCATGCGTAAAGTGAATCTAGAACCCAACAACTATTAGGTGAATAACATACACTTGTGTTAATAGGGCTCTCCTAGTAGTTGTACCTAACAATATGTTTGATCCATCTTGCCAAAGACTTGACTCTCACTTTGACGCATCACTTGAAAGTATATATTAGCTTTCCTTTTTGGTTTGCTCGATTTCCATGATTCTTTTATGTAGGATTGAGGCTTTCAACGTAAGAAAGTACTTGTCTACAAGTGACCTTACAAGTTCATTCCATGTGGTTATCGACCCCGATGGTGGGTAATAGAGCAGTATTTGGCCGAGCCTCGTAGGGCAAAAGGGAATAGCTTAAGCTTAGTTTGATATTCGGTAATATTGTGTTGCTTCATTCGGGAATACGTAACATGTTATAAATTCCTTGAGGAGCTTGTTAGGGTCTTTTTTTGGGACTTTGGAAGAGGGGAAGTAAGTGAACAAAAACAAATTTTACATAAAATTCTCCAAAGTGGGGTAATTGATGCAAAGAGAATGTTAGGTGACATCATTAGTCCTATTGTCTAAGTGTTTGCTTATCCAACAAGAAAAGTAGTCGCCTAGTGCTTGATGCGATACATACAAACCTTGCATATCGTTCTACAAGCATGTCCTTAATATTTTGTTTTCATTCAATTTAAAGAGTGGATGAGAGAGAGAGAGTGCTAGAGAGGAAAAGATATGAAATTTATATGGTTTGGGGAGAGATTAGGAGGAGATGAAAAACTAATGGAAGCCCTACTTGGATGAGAGACTATGCTAGGAATGGATGGAGGAGAATGATAACTATAAGGAGCTAGCGCTTATGGCTTATAATATCAAGTGAAAAACGAACACTCAAAACATGCGAGAAATACATGGATGCGAGAACTCCAAAATGATGGATAAAAATCTCATCGCACGAAAACTTAAAGTTATCGCGCAAGAACTTAATATTCTCACGTGAGAACATCTAGATAGTATATATACAGATGTTTTTCCTTTGTATTTTATTATGTGTGATTCATTTGTATAAAGTGCTCCGAGGGTGACAGAGTTGAGAGTTATGTGATAGGCTACCCAAGGAGGTGGATAGAGCTTTTAGAATGTAAACTTATTTGGTATTATAATCTTCTTATAATAATAATCTATTGAGTTTGCTTGAAGTTCTTTAATATCACACACGTAGACATCCGTATTAATTTGATCATTAACTGCAATAACATGTGGAATCGATCGTGATAAGGTTTTTACATTTGTTATCAAAGCAAGGTGTTGCTCTTGATACATGGATTTTCATTCCACAATCATCTGTTTTAAGACGTTAACATGGGGTTAAAGATCTAAATGTTTTTGATGGAGTTTGTATCGGTTTCGAAGGAGAAGAATGTGAAATTGAGGGTGAACACACATCAAATCGGCTTTCTTACATGCTATATTAATGATCTGCATTATTACGCTCAATATGTTTGAGTTTAGATTATGGAAATCAAATATTTGAGACCGTAGCAGTGATTGAAACTCATAAAAGTCTATTTTGGTTGCAGTTTTCGTGGGAGTACATGTATCATGCGAGAACTCTTAAAAAGTAATTGTATTTTGCGAGAACTTTTCCATGAGAGAACTTTTATGCGAGAACTTTCATGCGAGAACTTTTCTGAGAAAACTTTTTATTTGAAAACTTTTCATGAGAAAACTTTTCATGTAAAAACTTTTCATTAGAAAACTTTTGCATAAAAACCTTTGAGGAAACTTTTCATAAGAAAATATTTCATGCAAAATCTTCGCTTCAGTAACCATCATTTGTGAAACTTTTCTCATACAAAAACTTTACCGTATGTAAACTTCATCATCCATACAAAAAACTGTGAACCATCAATTTTAGTTTTTGCAAAAACTTTACAAAATGTGAGAACATGATCCAGATGCAAAAACTTACAATTATTTGAAGGTTTTGGAATAAGTGTTTCTACCTATATATAGAAGATGCCGGATGATTTGAAGTTTGGTACTTAAAAGGGGTTTTTGTGATGTTTGATCAAGTTTAAGATTCTATGTCTTCAACATTTGATTCGGGTCGTTTGTGAATTGAAACCTAACAATATTGGCTTATCTTATCTTACCGATGGAGACAATGATCATACGGTTTAATTAAGTGAAAAATCAAGATTGTTTGCTATTCTTGTTATGAAAATATGGGCTTATTACGTTTTAAATACGGGGATACTTTATATAATCTAGTTCGTCATCACTGAACCTTGTCATCGGATTGAATAATCGGGTTTTTGAAAATTTGAAAATGGAAGTTGGATATCTCTGTCATATGCTTAATACAACTTAAATTTTAGGGAACTAGTCTTTATGGGTTATAATATCAAGTGAAAAGCAAACACTCAAATTATGTGAGAAATACAACAATGCAAAAAATCCAAGATGATGGATAAAGATCTCATCGTGTGAAAACTTGGAGAACTCCAAGAAATACCATATTTGTTTTGTTCTTATTCTTTTCACTCCTAGGGTTATTTTTATTCGTGACTTACTTGAGAACAAGGAAATGTTTAAGCTTGGGGTGATTTGTTAGTAGTACTTTAAACAATATTTATCATCGTTTTAGTCATTTTTTTATTACATATCATGCATTAGTACAAATATTTTTGTTTATTTTGTTTCACATTCATTTTGGTGGAATAGAGCAATGACTTTAGAACCGGATCGGACGTCGAACCAGACACCTTACTGGTTTGGTGGTCGCACCGGTTGGACTGGATTTAAGAATCGGATGATGTCATAATGATATATATAGTATATTATATATACTATATATGAATTAAATATAACTAATTTATACGTGATTTATATATGTATTTTATAGTTATATATAAAACTTAACTATATATGTATATCCAACATACTAATTTATTATTAAACATCTCATTTTTACCCAATAAAATAAAATAAAAACAAAAACCAGTCCTATTTCCCGGTCCAAGCACCGGTTCAGGACGAACCGGCCGGTTCAACCACCTAAAACCGAATCATAGTGAACCGGATCGGCTAGGGGGCCGATCCCCGGAGTCTGATCCGGTTGCAAAAACACTGGAATAGAGTCTGTTGTTAATGAGTTTTGTTGTATTCACTACTGCAAAATACAACTTTAATGACGCACAAACGTTGACAGATTTTTTGACTTGCAAAAGTGTGTCATAATAAAACTGTCATCTTTGGTAAAATTTAAAAGATGGATGACATGCAATTGTGCGTGTCATTTCTTTAGTGTCTTAAAACTAAAAAACATGTGGATCTTTTTGACCCATCCACAAATCAAATCCCAGATAAGTACCAACAAAAAACCCTACATAGCTACCCTCACTCATTCATTGAAGCTCTCTAACCATGACCGTATTCTCCTTTGTCTTCCTCACCTACATCAAATCTACTCAAGATCAACGTCATTTGAAGCTCTCGTATACTTCTTCACCATATCCATCACCTGCGTCATCGTCATCAACTCCAACCTATACGTCCCTATGTCTAAATCGCCGCCATGATCACTATGCCCTTTTTGTGCACGATGGATGATGGTTTACAGTGGATGTTGAGAGTTTGTTGGAGTTGGAATGGGGTCGTGTGTTACCCTACACTTTAGTATAACATTGTTAGAATAAGATTCTGGCTGAGGTCGGATGGTAGGACGAAATCAATGAGGTTTGTGTTGTTATATTGTTGTATTTTAGTGTATTTGAAGATGGATTATGTGTTTATTTTGTAGACTTTGTTTCATATTAAGTTTTATAGAGAAAACACCTAAAAGTTGTTGAAAATGATGTTATTAATCGAAATTCCAATTGGAGGAGAAAATTGATTTGTGTATGATATATTTGTAACCATTGCCTTTTCTTTTTCATTTAGGCTCATGTTCTTACTCCAACTCTAACCTTAGGTGTACCATCAACGAACTACAAATTTGCCCTTTTAATTGCCTTTTTTTCAGGAAGAAATACTTATTAATCAAGATTATGAACTAATTAATGTGTGTTTCTCTATGCAGGAAATGCAGTAGAGCATGTGGAGACATGAAATAATGATTTCTCACAAGTAATGAGTTTAAAAGTGTTGAGAATTCATTTTATTAACTGTTACATGCTTTGATCCTTTAAATGTTAGTTAACAACTTGTTATCACATATAGATACCTCCTATTCCAAAGGAGGGAGAACTGCATTCTTAGGAGATCCAATTACAGCAAAAGTAATATACTCACTCCATAATATTGATCAAGTTGCATAGTTATGATGTATTAGCACAGTTTTATTTAAATAACCGTTGGAATTCTAGTTGAGCAATTAATAAAAATAGAAAATAAGATATGTTCAGGTTTGTTTTCATCATACTTGTTAATCACATTGTGCGCGCTTTTAACTTTTTGTCATAATTTATTGCAAATGTCTGCTGAAGACATTTTTAATTTCCCTTTCTTCTAATAAGATTTATAAGAATTTCACTCGTGAGTTTTATTGTTTTTTTGTTATTTACTTGTAATAGAGTTTAGATGTGCTAACTTTAAGAAATTTTTGCGGCTTTCTGAATTAGAATCAGATAATCTCTTGGTTAAAACTACTGAACAATATTGTGATAATATATATTATCACGATAATGTTATCGTTATAGCAATTTTGTAATATGGAAGTTCAAGCTTGACAATGTTATTATCACGATAATCGCGATGTTACATATTGTCACGATAATGTTTTCTTAGTGTAATTTGGTCTTTTATATTTTGAGTGTAATGTCCTGTCCAACCTAAGTTTAGTTAAATTAGGTTTTCTTTTATTTTCAAACTAATTAAAAAATAGCTAAGCAGGTTGAAAGTCACCCAAATAGGTTAATCAACCATGAAGTGTGGGTTTTTGATGTAATGTAATAAGCATGTTCATTTTGGTTTAGACATAACATATTGTAAATCATATTTAGTAATTAATTCTGATTTGCGTACAGTATTTTATAATTTTGTGGGTTGTATTAGAGGTTCAAAAATGACCAGGACTCCTTCCATACACATAAAAGACCTTCAACAACTACAATATCATATTGTGTGCAGTCCTTTATTTTGTTTAATATGGATTCGTGTTTCTTGTTCAGGCTTTAATCTAGCATTTTGTCTTTTTTAGCAGTCTTATAAGCTTGTTTTAGAATGATGAACTTCTCTAGGGCGATTGAACAACATATTGTAATTCGTGAAAACTGGTTGAGTTTTGTGGCAAGCTATAATTTTGCATCAAAACATTAGTTTTGAAAATATCATATGGAATATTATTAAATTTATAATGTTTGTTAGTATTTACAACATGTATTGTTTTGCCATCTATGATGCTCTTTATATATGTAGTTTGTTTTGTATTATTTATAAACAACTATGACATGCATGTAAATGGATAATTGTAGGTTTAAAATGGTCAGAGGTAATATTTTTAAAACGTTGACACATATTTACTACACTCAAATGTGTGTCATTTTAATTTACGACCGAAATATCCTTCACACACATTGTTTGCTATAAACATATGTCAAGAATATATGTCATAAATAGATGACACACAAATGCATGATCTTTTCATTTATGAGAGGGCTTCGTTGACACGATTTGGCGTGTCATCTATACCATTTTATTACACGTATTACGTGTAAAGGTATATTTTCTAATAGTGGTTGTAGGTAAAAGTTGGTTACTAGAGTTGGAAACGAGAATTGGATGAAACTTTGAAAATATTTTAAATACGATGCATGATTTTTTATGATTAGAAAATGTTAGGTTTAATTTGTATTAAACTTATCTTCCTAATATAATTGGTTTTATCTTAAAAACTCTTAAGATTTAAATTCAATGGATAAACATTGGAATGAAAATGGAAAAAAGAAGGTATTAGTTGGAGTGGGGTGAGATCATGAGAAGCAAGAAAGATGGGTATATAAATTTACTATCACTCATTTAGAAAGTTAGGTAGGGTCTCAACAGCCTTGTCATCCCTTGAGTGGATCAAAACTTTTTATATTTTTTTTATTTTTCCAGCAGAAGTTAACCTTAAATTAATATTCCTCGACTTAAAACTCAAACTACTACTGTGGTACAGTGGTGTCCAGTAACCTACAGTAAGTCGCGGGTTCAAATCCTGCTATTTTTGTCATTCTTGGTTCTTTTTAAAATTTCTTACCTCTTTTATTTTCTAATTTTGTTTCTTTGTTTTTGTTATTTCTTTCCTCTCATCTAAAATATCTATTTTCTTTTACTTTATAATTGTTATTTCATTTAAATTACCTTTATTCTAATTATAAAGCCGCACATGCATAACGTAGATCACATACGTGTTTGAGCGTTTCGTTAAATTGTTCTTCCTAGCCGCAACATCCGGGTATTACATATAAATTAACTTATTAAAATTGGAAATTTTATGTACGTTCTAGTTGGTTTACATTTTGATGTAAATTTTATTTAGAAACAGGTCAGGTTAAATAAAGTAGAGCATTATTGACGTAATAATACCACGCCATAGACGGCCCCGCCGCAACACGCTACTGATAAAAAACTAGTTCTTCATTAAATCATCATTAGAATATAAATCTATTTTCTCTGTAAAAAACAAAGTAGAGCAAAGCAATAGGGAGAATTTGAGCTTTTGGTGATTTTGATTTTTTCTGAAGACAATTAATTATTTAGTATTCATAAGTATCTATTTTATTTTTGTTTAATTAATTTAGTCGTCATGTCAGACTATAACAATTTTAGTTTCAACACTAAAGTTTAATTTCTCTGATTTGATTTGAACTTATGTAATATGTTTATGAGATATTTTTATTTGATGGGTTTTTTGTTTCATTCGTGATTTTAAACCCTATATATTATATTGGTAATAAAATTAGTCATTTTATTAATTTCTTTAATAAAGTTTTTCAAGATTTAAAACATTAATCAAGTTTTGATTTTTGATATAAAAAAGTTATAAACGATTTGAGTTTGTCTATGAATTTATTCTTGTTATAGACTCTGGGATCTAGAAAGGCTATTTTGATACAACTAATAAAGGACTTCCGAAGCTAAGAGTAGAACTTCCGAAGACAAATGGAGTTCTTGTTAAGTCAAGTGCAAGATCAACTTCCGAAGACAAAGTCTCTGCTCTTCTGAAGCTTCAACACTTAAAAGAAATAAAGACTACAACTTCCAAAGTATGAAGTCCCAAGGAAGCCTCGAAAGAAGTATCCACTTCTGAAGTATAACTGGCTTCGGAATAACAAGTTCTTCCGTAGCCAGTTAACCTTCGGAAGTAGCTACTATGAACGAGTTGACATAAGTATGGTCCCTCTTACACTCCGCTGCAGACCTCTGATATACTGCATGGCGTTTTTGGTAAAACCCATATAGTTGACCATACTTTATTCCACTGTTCACCTTTATCGGTTAGTAAAGTTGCCAACTTCAGTTGGTGACAAAAGGTAAGTCATGGACATATCATGACTATTATATCTTAGATAATACTTTATCTAAGATACCTTAACTTTAGCTTCGTAGTATTTGTTTTAGTACAAGGTTTCCAGCTAGTTAAAGTATATCCGGCTGTAGGTAGTAGTATATATAGTTTTTCATTGTAACTCATGTAATATGCTTGTAAGAGTCTTGTAATACTTTGAGTTGAGAAATAATATATACAAGTATCTTGAAAACTATTCTATTCTGTTTTGCTTTGATTTACTTAGTATATTATCATCAACTCTTAGAAGGATTCTGCTTCATCACAAACCCAAGTGTTACTTAATGAGTTTGAGAGAAAATACATGTGTTGAGTACAAAAACCGATCCTGCAGACTCACACAATCTAGTTAAACATACTGAATGACGTGTGTGTTTAATTATAAATGATACTTCTATCTTGTAACCTGCATGCATGATCCTAACAGCGTGAGCTTAGAGTAGTGGGTTGACTTTAATCAATGAACTTCACTTAATTAGACTTTAGATAGAGTGGATATCTGAATGGCGTCATGTCTAGTTTCGATACAAATCATTAATTAAAAATAGTCATTGTAGTATAATCATTAATGATCGTATGCCGAATCGAATCAAGAAACTATGTTAGTGTTGGAATCAATCTTCAAATTTGAATTTAATTCATAATTTAATTAACGTTTTTAGTAATTTCTTTTCACAATTAAAAAATACAAAATATGTGAAAATTCATTTTTCTAGCAAAATCTTAACACGGGCGTGTGGAATTTCTTTTATAGTTTTGACACGATCATGTTAGTTTGCTGGAATTTTTTCTATTCTTTTAAAAATTTCTTCTAGTATTATAAGTTTCTAATTAAAAACCCTCTTTTACTGAATTCATAATCAATGAAAGTAACTGTGTTAAATGATTTTTGGTATTAAAATAATTGACACGTATCTCTAAGGACACGAAACGTACTTTCGTTCATACTATTATTAGTGTGTGCACGGTAGGTTCATATTTTTATTATTTAGTTGCTAGATTCAATACCAAACAATTAAATATATTATAAAAAGGTATGAATATGAAAAAAAACAAGAAATATATGTCTAGGTTTATTGTTAACTTTTGGTAGTTGACTAGTGGAACACCATTTGCAGTAACGATATTAGTGGGTATTATATGAAAGTTACTTGACCGCTAAGGATTTGCTATTCAAGGTGCTAAATAGGACCTCCTCTAGTTCAGATAGTAGAACTCATTCTATGTTATAAACACTTCCAACCACTAACCCCTGGTGTCATGTAGATAAATTCTGCTAGGTCATCTAGCGAAACACCCATAAACCAAATATTTCCAAAAAATCACACCACAAAACATCTAACATTGTAAAACTACAACATATAAAAAATTTCTTATAGGGTGACACGACATTTAAACCTTGTTGGGATTGACATACAATGAGATGAGTAGTGGTGTTGACCTTAATCTAGGGACCATACAACTTCTTACCTTCCTCGTTCAACCAATAAAAAAGCAGATCTAACCTACCACAAGTCATATTCACTTCCCTTTACGTTTGACACCATCTCCATACCATTGCATGTCATCGTCACGTCCCATTAAGGAAATCTAGTCACCCAGATCTTTCTTGTTAAAGATCCCCACGCTATGATTCAGGTACAAACACACCTTGTTTAGGCTTTTACCATTGATTGACACAATACATACATATCTACTATGTGAAGGTGTTTCAGTTTGTTACATTGTGGCCAAAACATGCCTTTGCTTGAAAAGACAAATGAATAAGGTTCCATTCCTTTGTCACATGTTCAAAGGGTTGAAATATAGGGCTCCATCATTTTTTATATTGTTTGAGTAAATTAAAGGAATAATCTTTAATTGCTTTAATAAAGGCAAAACGAACATTTTACATAAACTTAACTTTAGTTTTAATGAAAGATTACTTTAGACCTCGTGATTGCAAAAAAATTATACCTACAAATACTATAGGGGAGTTTGGTATTACTTATTTTCTCTAAATGTTACTTTTGAAAATTTACTTTTCAAAAGTAACTTCTATAAAAATTTTAAATCAACTATTAAATTTTCTTCTTTTTTTCTCAAATATATTTATTAACTAATTGACTTTTCAAAAGTTAATAAGTCAAAAGTTGGTTAAAAAATAAGTTATTGATTGATATCGAGTGGTTGGTTAAAAATATTAAATAAGAGTACCTAATCACTCTTAATAGTAAAGGATAAGAAGGTCGTCAAATCCACAGAGAATCATAGGAAAGTGCTAGCAACGATTAACCTAAAAATACTAAACATTGAAAATAAATTGCTTTATTATTTGAATTGAGAAATAATCAAATTAACAAAAAAAAAGTTTGGGTTTTTAACAATCTTAGGGAAAGAGCAATCCACTTCATGGTTTAGACTTGGCAAAGTTATGTTTATTAATGAAACCTAGTGAGAAGTCATTAATAGTGACTTACACATTGTAAGATCTAATTGGTAATTATGGACTAACTTTAAAGGACTTTATTCACAGAATCACCAAGTTCAATAATGTAACCCTAATTCTAATAATCAATCACACAATGATTAAAGAAAACCAAAGTTATGGAAAATCAAAATTAGGTTTAAACATAATCATGTCTTTTAAATAATCAAATCATGATTTGAATTCACAAGACTTAAAAGGTTCAAGATCCAACCATAATCTAAATTACAACTAAGAAAAACAAAAACATGCACAAACCCATCTCCCGAATTGAATCACAAATGAGATAGTTATGCCTCATCATTGAATCTTCAAGACAAATCGAATTAAACATGTATATTGATGATCTTGATGTTGGAAGGACTTTGAAATGATGAAAGATGCTTCTTTTCCATCCACAATTTATGTTATAGAAGTTGATTTTCATAACAGGTTTATCCCTGTAAGGCCTCGTTCCCGGAGACCTCACAGTTGGTCATTTATTGCACATAAAATATTATAATTACATTTGCCTTACAAAAACATTGCAGCGGAAACAAAAATAAAATATAACTTTCATATCATTACAAATGTTTTTGCAAGTTAATACATGCGTTCATTTCAAAACATCATTCGTTCGCATTACAATGCAAAAACATTAACAAAAGAATGTCATCTAAAAGAGTTGAGTAGCCGCCTCGTGCCATCCCCAGTAACGTTTACCTGCCAACTGAAAATGTATAAAAGTCAACATTGCGGAGTGAGTTCTAGTTTTATAAATAAAACATACTTTTCTTACGAAAACTATTCTTTACTTTCCTTCAAAATCATACTATACTTTTCATTCATCCGTGATCATACGTCATACGTACATATAGATAATATCATCATTACCTTCTTTAATCTTTCATGCTTTACTTTCCTTTCTGAAAACCATAAACCATTCCCTTCTGTTCATGGTACTGGATCTAGGCCTATCATAGACCTTCTATAATGGTGCATCGCACCTCGCGGTCACAGTACCTAGGGTAAGATTTAGGTTTACTATGCAATACCTTCCTGTTCGTGTTTCTGGACCTAGGTCTCTCATAGACCTTCTATAACGGTGCATCGCACCTCGTGGTCACAGTACCTAAGGTATGATTTAAGTTTATCATTGCCATATGCAATACCTTTCTGTTCGTGGTTCTGGACCTAGGCCTATCATAGACCTTCTATAACGGTGCATCGCACCTCATGGTCACAGTACCTAAGGTATGCAGCAATAGTTCTATGCAAATGGTCAATCACAAAGAAAGACCCTGATGTATATGCCATGCTTAGAAGACTATCTCTATTTTCAATACACATTAATGCATGCATTCTTACTTCATGTTCCTTTTTCCTTTATCTTTCACATTACGTTACATAATACTTCATTTATTCATTAAAATCACACGTAAAGTCACGGGAAAGATAAACATACATCATCATAAGGAACATAAACATATCAGTCATAGATCATCATGCAGGGCATCATACATTCATAACATACATCATGTTTAACCATGCAACATCATCACCATCATCAATCATATAACATAACATGCCCATCATACCATCTATGACCCTAAAAGTCAACTTATATAGCCCCCCAGGAATCTCCCAAGTCAAAGCCTATATTACACTTTTTCCCTAAAAATCAGAAAAATATTCTAAGTCCTTAGGCGCATGGGCACTATGCAGGCGCATGAGTGCTTAGGCGCATGGGGAAATCTTGGACGTCTGGACACTTAGTCAAATCCAGCCTAATTCTAGGCGCATGGGTACTATTCAGGTGTATGAATACTTAGGCGCATGAGCCACTTGAGCGCATGGGCACTATTGGGGCGCATGGCCCTACACTTAGTCATTCGACTAATATTTCTAGGCGCATGGGCCACTGTTCAGGCGCATGGGCTGTACTTAAACGTTTCTAAGGCAATCTTAGGCGCATGGGCTACTGTTTAGGCGCATGGGCTGTACTTAAACGTTTCTAAGGCAATCTTAGGCGCATGGATCTTCTGTTCAACATGTTTCTAGTATGTTATCAAACCCAATCATCAAACCCATCTGTTCTAAGCTTAATGTGGCTATTCTAATATGAATAACCTAAAAGCATTCATGAATCAACATACAACATGCATAATGCACACGGGTAAACATACATGAACTTGTAAAATCATTTTAATACAATTTCATCCCCAAAGATCATTTAAAACAAGTAAAACTGGTCTAGAACTCAACTGATCCGACTTGGGTATCTCTTCCTTTCTAACCCGCTTGCAATGAGTTCAAACACCTAAAAACAACACCCAACACACACACACCCGAGCACATACACAAACACATAAGCACATAAGCATGCAACCGGGATAAAACTTATCATAAACACATAAGAACCATGAATTTTGTGACATCCGGTAAATTTCCGTTACCAAACTCCGTTAGTTCCGTTAAGTCTTGTATACACGTGTCGTGAGCACATACTAGTTGTCGTTGAACGTTGGTGACCTAATAATAATGAATAATGTTAATTTGTTGTGAATCTAAGTGATTATGTGAGTATTGGGTTATGTTTATGTGTTTACACATTATAAACGATTAATTAAAGAATTTATCGCGTAACGCGGAAACGTGTCTATTTATTCGTATGTCTTGTGTTTTATAAAGATAAGATATATAATGAACTTTATAAGTTTATATCTTTATATTATGAAGTTAAAAACACTTTACAAAGAGTTTAAAGCTTAGTTTTTATAAAATACCAAAACATAAGGGTTTAAAGGGTAAATATGTAAATTAAATTAATTAAAACAAACCCTAGCCTCCTAAACACCACCCATCGGCCGCGACTTCACCTTCATCCCTCTCCCCACTTCGAATCCAGCCAAGAACAAGCAATTTCGTGTGGTTTTGATTCGATTACAAGTTATACAACACTTAGGAAGCATCGATTTCAAGCAATTACAAGTTTAAAGGTTAGTTTTTGCGAGTTTTTGTGAAGGGTTCATTATGGCCGAACCCTAATTCGTAAATTGGTCCTTGTTGGGTCGAATTGGTTGTTGTTTGATGATGTTAACATGTTAGTTAGATTGTATACATGTTAGTTAACGCCGATTATGCAAGAATTCTATGTTTTTAGTGGATTGATCATGAAATTGGTTTTGAAGCAAACCCTAATTCGGGATTATTGTGATTATGCATGATGGATGATTGTTTGATGAATGTTTGATGATTATTAGGTTGTATGAATGTTAGAATACGTTGATTATGCAAGAAAGTTGGGATTTTGATGCATTGTTCATAGGTTACTAAGAATAGTAACTTTATTTTGCATGTAGTAGTGATCTAGTGATGGATTGATGTTATGGATGGGTTCATGATGATAATTAGATGTTAGATTGTTGTTATGAACGCTAGAAATCTTTAATTTGATGATGTTGATCATAGCTTGCCAAAAGTAAAAACTTTTGTTTATGAAGATTGTTAGATTGAGGTGTTTAAGTGTTGTTGATCATGTTTAGATATTAGTATGAGTTTGAATTGGTATATTATTGATGAATTCATGCATACCTTGGATGTTTGATAGATTTTGGATATTCTTTACCAAAAGGGAAACTTTATTTGTGTAAACGTTGAAGTATGATGTGTGATCATGTTTGAGATGATAGGAACTTGCTAATATGTTCAAGGATGGATTCTAGTGTAATAGAACGTGTTAAATTAGTTGTATGGCATGTTTGGATAATCATGGGTGATAATTGGAATGGTAATCATGTATGGTTTGGGTGTTGTGTAGTAGTAGGACATCATGCTTGGGTCTGGTAATTGATTGTTGTGATGTTGTGAATGCAATGCATATGCTTAAAGAATTTGGTTATGATCATTATACACGCGTGCGGATCTGAGGCCCCTACTTAGTAGGATTGGAAGGGTTTAGGATGTGAAGTCGTGAGTGGCTTCACATGGCATGTGATGAATGGTTGAACCTTGTATGACATGTTTGTTGTATTGTAGCTAGTGGATATGTTACTGTTCTAGATTCACATGACTTGTATAGTACTTGATTGTATGATGATCTAAGTGATACACCTGGTTGATATAACATATGTATGATACTAATTGAATGTTAATCATGTATGTTGTATGTGCTCATTGGCTTTATTTGGATTATAACTCATAATGTCACCAACGGGTCAAACGGGCCAACTAGGTCAAACGTGTCTGTTTGTCTGGAAGCTTGAGTATTTGATTTTGGTATGATTAGGGTTTCACATGTCTTTTATTTACACGTACTTATGTACTCACATGATCTAGGTAACCTGTGAAGGTTGGCTATCCTCTCGTTTCTCAAAATAAACCCTAAGTACCTTTGCATACATCAGGTGAGTTCATGCCCCACTCTTTACTTAATCTCTTTTGGGGGAGATAGCATACTGGTATTTATACGAACGCTTTCATTATTTAAGTTGTATAAAATGTTAATATAGTGCTGTTTACCATAAGAAAAGTCCTCACACTTTTGAATTGTTAATATTTAATAGCGGGGAAACTTGGGTAGTACTACTGGGTCTGACGAGCCCCACCTGTGTGACTCGAGGTCAACCGGTGCAATTTGTCCTATTGATCATTGTCACGACATGGTAAGTCGTGACAGGAGGCAACAACTATCACAGTCAGCTTCAATTGCAAAATCACTATGTATTAATATTTATTGATAATAGACTAGCTATCTATTACCATACACTGCTTATATATATTGCAACTGTTTACATGTTTATTGAACTCAAACTCTTGAACTCACCAACCTATGTGTTGACATTTTAGTATGCTTTTCTCAGGTCCTTAACTTGCTTGCCATAGGAGCACTGCATGGTTCACTGTATTTTAAGACACTTTGCTTCAAGACAAGTTGATATTTAACAATTGTAGTTTACTTTCTGGTTTGGCACTTGTTTTGCCATAAGTTATACTTTATTGTCTTGGGTTGTTTTCAAAAACGCTTCCGCATTGTTTAAAGTTTGTATTTTGGTTGATTTTGTTATGTTATGGCATATAGAGTCGTTCTGAGTAACTATTGACTGTGATCCTGGTTTGTTCACACGCCTCGCGGTAAAACTCCGCAAGTGGATTTTGAGGGTGTGACAAATTCTTACCTTGAATTCATTCACTTCTTCTTCTTTTTCTTCAGCTGAGAACTCCTCTGCTCTCTCTCTCTAGAACTGAAGAAAAATGATGATGTGAGTGAGGATGGGCGGCCATGCCCACCTTTACACCAACTTTTCAAAGTTTTATCCTTTTGGACACTTTTAGTCTCTCTACTTAGACTTATTTGTCCTTCTTTCTTTTTATTCCTCATATCTTGTCTTTTAAAAATAACCAGGTGTTACAATCCGCTATTTAAAACCCCTCAAATTAGGCAAAATTTCAACAAAACAGGGCCCCTGGCGTAAGTTGTGCCTATGGAGGAGTTAGTGGCACCACCCCCGGCCTATAGAACCTTGATTTTTATGTGTAACTTTTTTGATATATTTTCGTGGATAGGTCGTGGATCCGACAACTCCTTTCCTAGATCAAATTATGTCTGTTTTAAGATATTGTTGTCCTACAACTTTGTTTTAACATTTCTTTATTTCTCAAGCTCCAATTCTCGTGCCGTTTCTTTCAACTTCTTTGTACACTTCATGTTTAACCTAGAACACACAAGAAAACTCTAAAAATAACTCTATTTATGATAAGTTGACACGTAAAACATGAAAATAAAAACTTTAAATATTAAACTTTCACCACTCGATAAGTTCTCCAAACATCCACTAAACTTTTTATTTTTTAAAGTTAGACCTGTAATGAACTTCTTAAACATGTTATAAGAACTTTAGATAACTCTTTGGTATAATGATTAAGTGGTGTTAGTTCAAATGAAGTGGACATTGTAGTAAGGTTCACAAATGAAACGTTTGGGCCTTTAAATTTCCATTAAAAAGTTCCTTAATATATTATGAATTCCATAAAAATTAATGGATGTTACTTATCTCAGCGAGATTTAATTCTTTAAACCTAAACTAGTATTTTTTTTCTTGCCGGGTGTTAGGAGACATCATACACGACGTGATAATGCACGGATTACAATCAATTAAACTTGTTTAATTTATGTCAATACTTAAGCCTTTTTCAATTACATCCACATGTGAATTGACTTGAATATATACCAACACGAAGTAAATTGTAAAAAAGTTAACCTAGAACTTTAGAAAAACTCGGTAGAAAGAAGATTAAAATGGTATTTTATGATTGCAAAGATATAGACAATCAAAAATATAAAAATAAGTAGAACTCTTTATTCACCATTAATTTCCAATCTGTGTCGATTTAGAGAATTTGAAAAAAAAAGAGTTTAATATAGTTATGTATAAGTGTTAAGATTAGACAGGCATCCAGTTCACTAACTTGAGTTTCCCAAAAAAACTAAATTCAATTGAATAAAATATCCAGGCCTATAGACCCCTTCTTGTACCATCAATTTTCATTTAGTCTCTTTTAATTTTTCTTTACATAATCTCCTCTCCTCTATAACATCCGGTAACCACCGCATGGAGCCACTGACCTCCAACACCACCGTCATCTTCAACCACCGCCATCTTTAACCATCGCTATCTTCAAACAACACTATCAGATAAGGATGATGGATTTGTCTTCAGGACCTTGTCTTCATCGACATATCTGTGGCCTCAGGGATCTTCAGATATTAATCTATGGCTAAGATATTCGTTTTAGGGGCTAAGTTTTTGTCACCGAGGCCACAAACCTAGAGTGTGGGTCTAGCAACCTACATTTGGCTGCCCTGCCATCTCCAATGACATGTGTGGGTTAAACGACCTTCATACACATTGATATCCTTGTTTTTCCGGCCAAAGATTTAACCTGGTAGGCGGTGGCAGAGGCGGTGTTGTATGTTATCATCTTTTTCGAGCACCCGAATGACGTTGAGCGCCATTGTGCATAGCCAATGGAGGAGAACTCTAGAGGAAGCCAAAGAAAAATAAAGCAGAGGATCAACATCACCGTCACGAAATTACCAATGTTACCGTTACGAAATTACCACAATACACCTGGTCGGTGACACTATAGCCCTAACGTTGGTAAATGAGTGATAGTATAATATTATCTAATAAATATACATCACATCTTACAAACTTATGGATATTAACCCATTGAGAAGTTAATAAAGTTACATAATATAAAAATATAATAATTGATCTTGTGGTTAAAGAGATTTAATAATTGATCAGTGTCACCAATGATTGTCAGCACTAGTCGTTGATATAAGGTATCTCGCTTAAAGCTTCATTAAAAATATTAGGATATTTTGAGTTCAATTATAACATGTGAAAAAAAAAGTTTTAAGTTGAGTTAGAAAGTTTTCTCACATAAGATGAGTTTACTTTTAAAGATGGTCTTGGATTCCGTATTTAAGTAAGAGATGATTTGTTGCGTCAAGAATCCTTTGGTCGTTAAAAAGTATAAAACTAGGGAAAACTCTATGCATTAATTGAAGTCACATACATGAAAGCTAAGATAAAACCCATATTTTAGTTATGACAAAGATGAAAAGATGATATGCTAAGAGTGGATTTGCATAAGTTGATATTTTATCCGACTTTTCATGTAATTTGCTACATATGTGACAGGCTTAACAATAGGTGAGATTTTTATTTCTTTTAGAGAATACATTTATTGAGAAAATAATACTAAGTTTTGTGATTTTCCCATAGTTGAAATCATTTATTTTGATGGATAGCCACACAAATTGATTAATCGATTACTTATTTCATGCACCATCCACAAAAGCTTGAAGGTTAAGAGCTGATGATCCGTTATTATTATTAAGAGCTTCTCCTGCTAACACCCTCCATTTCTCTGCATTCTTCTTCATCTCTTCATTTTCCATCACTATTTCCAAACACCTCTTAATCTCCTTCCCTTCCACAACTCCATCTCCCTCCCTCCTCTTCAGCTTAACCCCTGTTTTCCACACATCTTCTATCATCTTCGCGTTCGTCGCCTGATCCGTCCACTGTGGAAACCCCACACTCGGAACACCCGCTGCCAGGGCCTCCATCGTCGAGTTCCACCCGCAATGCGTCACAAAACACCCTATTGCTTCGTGATTCAATACTTCCACCTGAGAACACCAACTTACTACCATCCCATGCTTCTTAAGCACCTCAAGATTGCTCAATTTCACTGCTTGACCACCGTCTCTCATCACCCATAAAAACTGTAGGCGACTTTCAACCAACCCTGATGCAATCTCCTCCATCTGATCCATCGATAGAGTTGCCAAGCTTCCGAATGATACATACACCACCGACGATTTTGGCTTTGTGTTTAGCCATTCGATATAATCTTCCTTAGGTTTTTCGAATAAATCACAGTTGAATGAGTCGCCTAAAAGTGGAACAAGGGGTCCAACCGGAAGCATTACAAGCTTTTCAATTGCTCGTAACGACTCAATTTCAAGTTCATCAAAAGTGTTCACAAGTAATCTTGGAGACACTTTAAGTACATCAATATGTTCTTTCATATATTCCAACACGAACTCGAGTTCCTTGGGGGACGACCACAACAAAAAGGATGGTAAATCGTAAGTGGTTAATGACGGAAGTCCCGGTAAACTGATCGGAATTGTTGAATTGTTGTTACAAGATATCAAACGTTCATATCCGCTAAAATAATAATAATAAATACATAATACAGTGGCTGCTTGACACCATAGGAGTGTGGACTCGATCCCGTGGGCATTAGCCACCTTACCTGCCCATGATAACATAATGGTGTAGACCACGTGGTCAAAAGGTTTGCCTGCTGTTGCGGAGTTTGTAATAATCTCCGCGACAGCAGACGCACCCTTAGTACAAAAATCTGAGATAAACTGTTGCAAGGTGCAAGTTGGTTCTTGGCCATGGTCGTGACCATCGGAAAATGGGGCAAAGGTTAGACCATGATGGGTGGTGGTTTGTATGTCAATTCGTCGTATGACGGAGAAGCTGGTGCAGAAGGTGACATCGACGCCCAAGTTAAGGAGACGATTGGCGAAACGGAGGGATGGGTTAACCTGGCCTTGGTTGGGGTAAGCGACGATCAAGATATTGTGTTTCCGGTGGGTTGTCATTGGGTAGGAGGGTGGTGGTGATTAAATGCAACATGTATCCTATATATTTGAAAGTGAGATAACTTCACGTTGTAATTATGTGGTTCTGGTGTGATCGTACAAGTGTCATTTAACACCATATGCATCCAAACCCCAAAGGAGTTTGATTTTGCTTTTGCAATCTTTACAAACTTCTAAAGTAAACATAATATCATTATATTGTAACTTTTTTTGTTTGTCACTTGTTTGTAAAATGAATATGCTTTTACATCATTAATAGTATGGTTCAATCATCAATGAGTTGTATTTATATATGTATTTGAATTGATCTCGATAAATACTTGTTATCTAATCTTATCTAGTTTGTTATCTTTATTCTAGTCTCGTTTGTTATAGAGTTAATTATTTGTTATTATCTCGAATTAGGTTATCCTATATATTCATTGCGACATTATATAGATTTATGAAAATGAACATATCCGCAATCAGGTTAGACGATATTTTCATAGGCTCTACACGCAATCATTATGATATCAATCATACTCCTCTTTCTAGCCACGACCTATTTTTTCTTAAAACTTACATGGTCGTTGTTGTTTACAATTTAGTTTCTTTTTCTAAATATATGGTGCCACAGGCGCGTTGCACCATGGTATTTTTGTTACTTTTTTTGTAATTAGTACTTGTAAATATGAAGCTTTTAACATTTAGAATTTGCTTATCTAAGGGGTTGTATGCCAATGGCTTTCGTTATATAAACATTTTCAGAATTTGACCATTTGATCATTTGCATTCTAATCAAGAGATTTTCAGGATTGTGTTCAAAAGATTACCAAAGCAGTTGTCTTATACTTTATGCTTGATATCTGTAGAGAATGTATAAAGAGACTGATGCAACCCAAACATCCAAAGTCTATCCTGCATGCTGCACAAGTGCATTGAAGAAAAATGCTTAGGAAGTTTTACACATGCAACAGAAAATACTTTAAGTGTAAAATCTTCCGAAGCCAAGACCACTATCTTCTGAAGCCAAAGATGAAGTCTTCCGAAGCTTCAATTCATGAAGACAGATTTCTTCCGAAGAATTTTAACATATGCTTTATCTGATGTAATTTTCCATAAAGCTGGACCCCTTTCCACTGCAACTCTGTAAAGTCACCAACTTACATGAGTTGTTGAAAAGGTTCATGCTTTTGGTAACTGTACATTGAGGTCTTAAGTCTGTAAACTTTTTACTTCATGTACTTTATCCTTTTTATAATAGATAAGAATGTGAGCTATGGCATATCATAGTCACTAGTCAAAAGGCAATCTGCCTTTTGACTTTACAATTGATTTTGTTTGTGTCTAGTCAATTGTATCTGTTGGCTTTCATAGTTATGGCCGGCTATAGGATGTAGTATAATATTTCTTGTTTTTGTATCTTTCCTTTATGCTTTGTGTCACTTGTAATAGAACTTGAGAAAGCAATATACTGCATCTTTGAAAACCAAACACTTGTTTTCTCTTGTTCTGTCTCTTTCTTATTACTTGTGTTCTTAGTATCTTACTTGTGGTTAATCCAGTTTACTATTTGATTAAGTTTGGTTAATCTCCTCTTTGAGTTGTTGTGTTGTAAGTGACCCCCTTCACCGGTCCTGCATTTGGTATCAGAGCTTTTCAGGCTCTTGATATAAGATCTCACCATCTTAAGATCCCTCACACACACAATACTAAACTTTTCAAATGGCAGCCATTTCCAAGAATGATATGGAAACTGGAACCATGAACAAGTCCCCACTGATCACTCTTGATGACTTTGATACCTGGTGCCTGAGAATGGAAGGTTTCATCAGGTCTCTAGACTCAAGAATGTGGGAGTCTGTTAAGAATGGACCTTTAATACCTAGCACCCCCTCTGCTACTGGTGCTGGTATGATCCCCAAGGATGTGGCTAACTACTCCGATGAAGATAGGAAGAGAGTAGAGATTGACAGAAAAGCCATGACAACCCTTCCAAACTCTGTGTACAGAGGTTTCAAGAAGTGTAAAACGGCTAAGCAGCTATGGGATGTACTGAAACTGATGTATGAGGGTTCTTCTGAAGCCAAGGAGAACAAGAATGATCTGCTGAAGCAGCAGTTTGAAAACTTCAGCTTCAAAACAAGTGAAACCATGACTTAGCAATACTTCAGGTGTGTTAAGATTGTGGATACCCTTATGGATGGAGGAGTTCCTCTTGAGAACAGAGACATTGTAAGGAAGTTTATGTCCTCACTTCCTATGTAGTGGACACACTATTGTGTGGTGATCAAGAGGACTGAAAATCTCAAAACTCTTACTCTGACAGAGTTATATGGGATTCTCAGTGGCTACCAGATGGAGATGAAAATGCAAGGTTCATGTGGCAACTCTAACAATCAAATGGGTTCAGCCCTGCATGTGGTTGAAAGGGATAGCATAGAACCCCAACATCATCTCATATGCTACCCTGACAACTCACCAAATGGTCATTTCATCACCTTCCCAGAGACACCAAGGGAGAACTACACTCAAGGAAGCCCATTCCAAGAGACAAGCTCTTCTCAAGCTTTTATGTCTTCTGATGAAAGCTGTGAAAAGTCTCTTTTCATTCTTGAAGACTTGGACTGTATTCATCCAGATGATCTGGAATACACGGAAATAGTCCAACAGATGGCTCTTCTCACTCACAGAGCCAAGAAGTTCCACAAGAGGACTGGAAGGAAGTTTCTAAGCAAGGCAACCAGTGGAAAGTTTGGCCTGGACAAAGGCAAAGTCAAGTGTTACAACTGTAACTTGATGGGTCACTTTGCCAGAGAGTGTAAGGCACCTAGAACAAGTGGTGGCCAAACACAATCCAGACCCAACTTCACTGACAAAGCTCCCTAGAATGAGAAGCCAAAGCAGCAGGCTGCTGTTGCTGTTGCTGTTGAAGAAGGAGGCTTTGACTAGAGCTTTTGTAACACCCGAATATTTATTATTTTGAAGCCGGTGAAGAAAGAAAAGAAAATAAAGTCCAAAAGTCGAGGGACCAAACTCGCCAACGAAGAAAAGTTGGGAAATGTGGTGATATTAGTAGGGAGAGGGCAGCCCACTCTCCCCACACACCCCACATTTTAGCTTCATAAAGAGAAGAAGAGAGAAAGAAGAGAAAAAGAGGAAAAGTTGGTTCGAATTGGTTCGGGTCGCCAAAATCGTCGTGAAGCAAGCCAAATCGAAGCACTTGTCGTTGTGCTCGTTTATGTGAGTTCTAGAACCCCACTTTTACTTGTTTTCAAACGATTTTGGGGCTGGAAAGCATAAAAACCCGTTTTTTTGTATGTGTATGTGTTTGACCCATTTGGGTGTGATGTGTGTGATGCCTATCGTGTATGTTTCCGGGCGTGTGTGTGCTTGTATGGTGTTATGGTATGCATTCCTAAGGTTTAGGATGGTCAATTTAGGCTTAAAATGGGTTTGGATGAGTTTGGAGGCCGAAAACCCTCGCCTGCAGTCGGGATGAACTGCATTCTGCATCAGTTAGGGCTAGGCGACCGACTGGAGGCCGAATGGAGGCCATACGGCCGATTAGGGTGCGATTGGGGTCCACTCGCATGATTGAATATCCATTCGCACGATTGAATGTCCATTCGCACGATTGAAGGTCCATTCGCACGATTGAAAGGCCAGTCGCATAGAGGTCATGTGACTGAAGGTCCAGTCGCATAAGTGCTCATTCGCATTAATCCCATTCGCATGAGGTCCATCCGCATTGTCCATTCGCACGACTGGATGTTCATTCGCATAGGTGTTCATCCGCATGAGTCCATTCGCATAGTGTTCAGTCGCATGGAGGCCACACGACTGAAGGGTGTCCATACGCCCGAATAGGGCTGTTGTACCCGAGGA
Organism: Flaveria trinervia; assembly: GCA_025506515.1. Taxonomy (NCBI): domain Eukaryota; kingdom Viridiplantae; phylum Streptophyta; class Magnoliopsida; order Asterales; family Asteraceae; genus Flaveria; species Flaveria trinervia. The sequence continues at coordinate 25,375,877 of CM046450.1, read as the reverse complement.
AGGTGTAGATTGACTTCTGACTTTTGGGGGAAAGTGCAGATGTAAGTTTTGACGTAAAGGTTCCCATAGAGTTTGTAAGATGACGCTCGAGGCCTTAGAAAGCATGTTGGGCATGATGATGATGATGATGTTGCATGATTAAGGCTTGTTATGTATGCATGATGTTGCCCTGTATGATGATGATGAACGTGTATGATATGTTCCTTATAATGATGTATGTTATCTTTCTTGTGGCCCTATGTGTCATGTTAATGAATAAATGAAGTATTATGTAACGTAAAGTGAAAGATAATGAAAGGGGAACATAAAGTAAGAATGCATGCATTATTGAATGACGAATGAATGAAGGAAAGGCTTGCAAGCATATAATGAGGTGAGCAACGTGTGGTTGCAAAAGACTCGGATCACAGGCAATCATGGAGATTGCCAATGGGGTGAGCAACGTGTGGTTGCAAAAGACTGGATCATAGGCATCATTAAGATGGCCAGAGAAAGGAGGTGAGCAACTCAGTTGTTGCAACAGACTCGGACAACGCGTTATTATGAAGTTGCCATGAGGTGAGCAACCCTATGGTTGCAAGAGACTCGGAAAGCATGCTATCGTTAAAACTGGCAATTGGGGTGAGCAACTTTATGGTTGCAACAGACTCGGTTAGCGCGAAGTCGTGAGGATTGTTAATGAGGTGAGCGACCCTGTTGTCGCAACAGACTCGAAGGAACGAACGTATAAAGGAACAAAAGATTACGTATGAAAGAACGAAGTATGAATGAACGAATAAATGAATGAAGAAGATAATAATGATATTATCTATGTGTACGTACGATGTGTGATCATGTAAAAGTAACGAAGGGTTTTATATGAAAGTAAAGTATGTTTTGTAATAAAACTAGAACTCACTCAGCAACGCTGACTTTTTGTATGTTTTCTAGTTGGCAGGTAATGTTTGCTGAGGATGGCACCCGTGAAGATACTCAGCCCTTTTGGGATGGCATTCTTTTGATTAATGTTTTTGCATTGTAATGCGAACAACCTATTTTGTAATGAATGTTGTATTAACTTGCAAAAGCATTTACATGGAAATGAAAGTTTGTTTTAGTTTTCCGCTGCGATTTATTAAATACAAATGTAATTATACGTTTTATGTGCGATGAGAACCCAGCTGTAAGCGTCCCGGGAACGGGGCCTTACAAGTTGGTATCAAAGCCAAAGTTTAAGTGAAATGGGTAAATTTCAAAATAACCTAATCTTAAACTGAGAATGGGACAAAAAGGGAATAGGATGCCAATCTGAGTAGCTGCGTGCCATCAGGTATTTTCGTAAAGTTAACCGGTTTTATGTACGCATGGTATGTGTTATGTGTTGTATGTGGATTTAAATACTGATGTAGTCAGGACAGGTAATGCTTGGGGTGTGAAGAGTAAAGTAAGTGGCTAATCACAACTGGCCACTGTAATTAGGGACTTACTATACTTAACATAAACTAAGCTGTTCCTTTGAATGACTGTGTTGGTGTTTGAATCTTTCAGTGTGCGTGTGATGGCCGGAGGTAGATCTTCGAAAGCTTCTAGGGGTGGATGTCACGGTGCTGAACCGCGACCTAAGAGAGGGAGACCAGAGTTGAGAGGGTGGTTCATGAAGAACCAGAGACCCCTCATCCGGAGGGTGGCGACGAAAGCGCCAATCTGAGAGCCTCAGTAAAGGAGGCTGTTGTAGAAGAAGTCCATCAGGTCATGCAGACAATCTTACCGTCTGTGGTGACTGAAGTTATTAAGGCTGTATGAGAAGGGGAAAGAAAAGAAAGAAACAGATCCTCTGGAGAACAGAACAACCAGAGCCGGAAACGGTTCTATCTGATGATGAAGAGGAAGAAGAAGAGCCTGCACCGGAAACGGAACAAGGTTGTAATTATGGGGCTTTTATGAGATGCAAGCCCCCTACTTTTGATGGAAACGGCACAGCTGCAGCTGCTCACCGGTGGGTGAGGGAAATGGAAGCTGTTCTCAATATCAGCGAGTGCCGAGAGGACCAAAAGGTGAAGTTTGCTACCCACTCTTTTGTGGATTCAGCTCTGTGCTGGTGGGACAACATTGTCCAAGCTGAGGGTAGTAGGGCCATTGGGAAAATGAAATGGCCTGAGCTGAGAAGGTTGGTGATTGAGGAATTTTGTCCTCATCGGGAAATGGACAAGGTCGAAAGGGAGTTCTTGCAACTGGAGGCGGGAACTATGAGGCACCAGCAGTACACCACTAAATTCAACGAGATGGCACGTCTGGTGCCGGATCAGGTGACACCTTTGTCACAAAAGATTAAAAGATATATTCAGGGTTTGCCAGCGGATATTCGCAGGCACATGATAGCTGCCTGGCCGAGTACGTTTAGGTCGGCAGTGGATTTGGCAGGGAGATTGTACGATGAGAGAACAATGGTGGTGACTGAGGGTGGCAAGAAGAACGGTGGTGATCGAAACTGGCGGGGAAAGAGGTTTGGTCGGGGTGATGCCTCGACGGGTAATAAGAAGGCACGAGCGGATGATCGTCGTGTGGTCACATCAAGTGCGGGGTCGAAAAGGTGTGGCAAGTGTGGAAGGGACCACGGCGGGGAATGTAGGTTTGGGTCAAACTTATGCTTCAAATGTGGGAAGGCGGGGCACCTGGCAAGGGACTGTCGTATAGTCCGGTGCTATAACTGTGGTGAAGAGGGTCACGTAAGTAAGGATTGTAAGAAGTTGAGGGCTGAGAGTTCTGGGATGAAGAGAACTGGAGGTGAAGGACCGAGGGCGAGCGCCAGGGCATTTACCATGACACAGGAGGAAGCTAGGACAGACCCTGATGTCGTGTCTGGTACGTTTTTGGTGAACCAAACTTTAGCTTCTGTGCTATTTGATTCTGGTGCTAGTAGGAGTTTTATTTCCACTGCTTTCTGTGCTAAGCTGCCTGTTAGTAGTAGACGTGTTGATGCGCCCTTTGAGGTAGAAACTACCATAGGTAAGTCTACCGGGATTTCTGAGATGATAGAAAATTGTGAGGTGGAATTAGAAGGTCACAAGTTTCCTGTTAGACCGTTGTGATGACCTTGGGTGGTTTTGATTTGGTTCTTGGGATGGATTGGTTGGCAGACTTCGAGGCGAACATTGTGGTCGCAAGAAGATGATTCGGTTGACAGCACCTGATGGAAGTTTGGTAACGGTTTATGGTGATCGGGTTACTACGATCCCGAAGGTGATCTCAATGGCGGTGGCGGGAAAGTGTATGAGGCGTGGATGTAGCGCCTACTTGGCTTATGTAAAGGATGTAGATGCACTAACACCACAACTGTCTGATGTACCGGTTGTGTGTGACTTTCCAGACGTATTCCCAGAAGATTTACCAGGGGTACCACCTGACAGAGAATTGAATTTCAGATTGATCTGATACCGGGTGCCCAACCTGTTGCCAAGGCACCATATCGGTTAGCTCCGACGGAGATGAAAGAGTTGATGGAACAGTTGCAAGAGTTGCTTGATAAGGGGTTCATTAGACCGGGTATCTCTCCTTGGGGTGCTCCGGTCCTGTTTGTAAAGAAGAAGGATGGTAGTATGAGGATGTGTATTGACTACCGCGAGCTGAACAAGTTGACGGTGAAGAACCGCTACCCCTTACCGAGGATAGATGATTTGTTCGATCACCTTCAGGGTGCCAGTTGGTTTTCAAGAATAGATCTTCGGTCTGGCTATCATCAGTTGAAGGTAAAGGAACAAGATATCCCTAAAACAGCTTTCCGCACGCGCTATGGTCATTATGAGTTTCTTGTCATGTCCTTTGGTTTGACCAACGGCCAACTGCTTTTATGGATTTGATGAACCGTGTGTGTCGGCCTATGTTGGATAAATCAGTGATTGTGTTTATTGATGATATCCTGATTTATTCAAAAAGCAAGATTGAGCATGCCGGTCATATTCGAGAGGTTCTGGAGACGTTGAGAAGGGAGAAATTGTATGCTAAATTCTCCAAGTGCGCTTTTTTGTTGCGCGAAGTTCAGTTTTTGGGTCATGTGGTGAATCCTGACGGGATTATGGTTGACCCGGCGAAGGTGGAGGCGGTTATGCAATGGAGGTCACCAAAGACGCCATCCGAGATCCGTAGTTTCTTGGGCTTGGCGGGCTACTATAGAAGATTCATCCAAGACTTCTCTAAGATTGCTTCTCCACTAACTAAGTTGACCTGAAAGGATGTGAAATTTGTATGGGGTCAAGCTCAAGAGAAGGCGTTCGAAGAGCTGAAGGCAAGACTGACTCAAGCTCCTGTTCTGTCATTACCGATGGAAGCGAAGATCTGGTGGTTTATTCTGATGCTTCCTACTTAGGGTTGGGGTGTGTGTTAATACAGAGAGGAAAGGTTATAGCCTATGCATCTCGACAGTTAAAGGTTCATGAGGTCAATTATCCTACTCATGACTTGGAGTTAGCAGCCGTGGTCTTTGCGTTGAAGATCTGGAGGCACTACGTTTACGGGACGAAGTGCACCATATTCACTGACCACAAGAGTCTGAAGTACTTCTTCGAGCAAAAAGACCTGAACATGAGGCAGAGGCGATGGTTGGAGCTTATAAAGGATTATAATTGCGAGATCCATTACCATCCGGGCAAAGCTAATGTGGTGGCGGATGCCCTTAGTCGAAAGGAAAGGCCCGAACCGATTCGGGTGAAAGCTTATCAACTAATCATGACCTCTGATGTGATGAAGCAAATCAAGGAGTTTCAAGATGAGGCATTGAAAGAAGATCACCTTAACTTGGAAAGAATGAGAGGTCTGGTTGGGGAATTGGGTGAAAACACACTCAGTGTTAGAACTCGATTCGGTCGTGTGTGGATTCCTCGTTTTGGGGATCTACGGGTGAAGATAATGGATGAAGCCCACAAGACTCGATAATCCATTCATCCTGGTGCCACGAAAATGTACCATGACATGAAGAAAGATTATTAGTGGCCGGGTATGAAGCGTGACGTCGTGGAGTATGTGAGTAAGTGCCTTACTTGCTTACAAGTGAAGGCAGAGCATCAAAAGCCGTATGGGAAGATCCAACCCTTGGATATACCGGAATAGAAGTGGGAGCACATCACCATGGACTTCATTACAAAGCTGCCGCGTACCCCGAAGGGGTATGATGCCATATGGGTGATAGTTGATCGTCTGACGAAGAGCGCTCATTTTCTACCGATCCGCGAGACGTATTCATCTGAGAGGTTGGCTGATCTATTCATCAGGGAAATTGTAACTCGTCATGGTGTGTCGGTGTCTATTGTGTCTGATCGCGACACTCGGTTTACATCTAAATTTTGGAAGAAATTCCACGACGCTATGGGGACGAGGTTACATATTAGCACGGCTTATCATCCCCAAACCGATGGTTAGTCGGATAGAACCATTCAGACATTGGAAGACATGCTGCGGGCATGTGTGATCGATTTTGGTGGAAGTTGGGATGACCACTTACCGTTACCCGAATTCTCATACAACAACAACTATCATGCCAGCATTGGTATGCCACCATATGAGATGCTATATGGTAGGAGATGCAGAACACCCGTTTGTTGGGGTGATATTGGTCAGAAGGAATTGGGGAGCGTCGAGGTAATCGAGGCTACGACAGAGAAACTTGAAAAGACTAAAGCCTTTATGAAGGCAGCCAAAGATAGACAGAAGTCGTATGCTGATAAACGACGTAGGCCAATTGAGTTCCAGGTGGGTGACCGGATTATGTTGAAGGTCTCACCTTGAAAGGGTATTATCCGATTCAGAAAGCGGGGCAAGTTGAGCCCAAGGTATATAGGCCCTTTCCGAATCATTGCTCGAGTGGAAGAGGTGGCCTATAGACTGGAGTTACCGGATGAGTTAAATGGAATTCACCCAACATTCCATGTATCACATCTAAGAAAGTGCTTAGCAGATGAAGATATGATTGTCCCATTGGAAGATATCGAAGTAGATGAACGGCTCAATTATGTGGAGCAACCAGTGGCAATCATCGACCGAAAGGAGAGGAGGCTAAGGAATAAAGTGGTTCCTCTTGTGCGTGTACAGTGGAAGCACAGGAAGGGATCCGAGTCAACGTGGGAGGACGAAACCTATTTAAGGGGGGTGGACTTGTAACACCCGAATATTTATTATTTTGAAGCCGGTGAAGAAAGAAAAGAAAATAAAGTCCAAAAGTCGAGGGACCAAACTCGCCAACGAAGAAAAGTTGGGAAATATGGTGATATTAGTAGGGAGAGGGCAGCCCACTATCCCCACACACCCCACATTTCAACTTCATAAAGAGAAGAAGAGAGAAAGAAGAGAAAAAGAGGAAAAGTTGGTTCGAGTTGGTTCGGGTCGCCAAAATCATCGTGAAGCAAGCCAAATCGAAGCTCTTGTCGTTGTGCTCATTTATGTGAGTTCTAGAACCCCACTTTTACTTGTTTTCAAATGATTTTGGGGCTGGAAAGCATAAAAACCCGTTTTGTTTATGTGTATGTGTTTGACCCATTTGGGTGTGATGTGTGTGATGCATTTCGTGTATGTTTTCGGGCATGTGTGTGCTTGTATGGTGTTATGGTATGCATTCCTAAGGTTTAGGATGGTCGATTTAGGCTTAAAATGGGTTTGGATGAGTTTGGAGGCCGAAAACCCTCGCCTGCAGTTAGGATGAACTGCATTCTGCATCAGTTAGGGCTAGGCGACCGACTAGAGGTCGAATGGAGGCCATACGGCCGATTAGGGTGTGATTGGGGTCCATTCGCATGACTGAATGTCCAGTCGCACGATTGAATGTCCATTCGAACGATTAAAGGTCCATTCGCACGATTGAAAGGCCAGTCGCATGGAGGTCATGCGACTGAAGGTCCAGCCGCATAAGTGCTCATTCGCATTAATCCCATTCGCATGAGGTCCATCCGCATTGTCCATTCGCACGACTGGATGTTCATTCGCATAGGTGTTCATCCGCATGAGTCCATTCGCATAGTGTTCAGTCGCATAGAGGCCACGTGACTGAAGGGTGTCCATACGCCCGAATAGGGCTGTTGTACCCGAGGAAGGTGCAGATTGACTTCTGACTTTTGGGGGAAAGTGCAGATGTAAGTTTTGACGTAAAGGTTCCCATAGAGTTTGTAAGATGACGCTCGAGGCCTTAGAAAGCATGTTGGACATGATGATGATGATGATGTTGCATGATTAAGGCTTGTTATGTATGCATGATGTTGCCCTGTATGATGATGATGAACGTGTATGATATGTTCCTTATAATGATGTATGTTATCTTTCTTGTGGCCCTATGTGTCATGTTAATGAATAAATGAAGTATTATGTAACGTAAAGTGAAAGATAATGAAAGGGGAACATAAAGTAAGAATGCATGCATTATTGAATGACGAATGAATGAAGGAAAGGCTTGCAAGCATACAATGAGGTGAGCAACGTGTGGTTGCAAAAGACTCGGATCACAGGCAATCATGGAGATTGCCAATGGGGTGAGCAACGTGTGGTTGCAAAAGACTGGATCATAGGCATCATTAAGATGGCCAGAGAAAGGAGGTGAGCAACTCAGTTGTTGCAACAGACTGAGACAACGCATTATTGTGAAGTTGCCATGAGGTGAGCAACCCTATGGTTGCAAGAGACTCGGAAAGCATGCTATCGTTAAAACTGGCAATTGGGGTGAGCAACTTTATGGTTGCAACAGACTCGGTTAGCGCGAAGTCGTGGGGATTGTTAATGAGGTGAGCGACCCTGTTGTCGCAATAGACTCGAAGGAACGAACGTATAAAAAAACAAAAGATTACGTATGAAAGAACGAAGTATGAATGAACGAATGAATGAATGAAGAAGATAATAATGATATTATCTATGTGTACGTACGATGTGTGATCATGTAAAAGTAACGAAGGGTTTTATATGAAAGTAAAGTATGTTTTGTAATAAAACTAGAACTCACTCAGCAACGCTGACTTTTTGTATGTTTTCTAGTTGGCAGGTAATGTTTGCTGAGGATGGCACCCGTGAAGCTACTCAGCCCTTTTGGGATGGCATTCTTTTGATTAATGTTTTTGCATTGTAATGCGAACAAGCTATTTTGTAATGAATGTTGTATTAACTTGCAAAAGCATTTACATGGAAATGAAAGTTTGTTTTAGTTTTCCGCTACGATTTATTAAATACAAATGTAATTATACGTTTTATGTGCGATGAGAACCCAGCTGTAAGCGTCCCGGGAACGGGGCCTTACAGCTTTCAAGTAGAAGATGCTTCTCCAAACCAAGAACTAATGGCAGACCATGATGAAGCAAAGGTATTGGAACATCTCTGTACTCCTGAATGCATTGCTAAAGTTAATAGATACAGGTCCTATAACTTGGAGATGAGATCTGATCTTGAGTCCTTAAACAATTTAAAATCTGATTTTAGAAAGTCTGAAAATGATTATAAACTGAAGATAGAGGACTTAGAGAAAACCATTTCAGTTCTAGAACATGAGCACGGAGATTTGAGGACTCAAATCAAAGATCTCATAACCAAGCTGATTGAGTGTCAAGCTGAGCTTGTGATCAGCAAAGCCAGGGCAGAAAAGAGTGTTCTTGAAGAAGAGACCTTCAAGAACATGATATCCTCATCCATGCATAACAAGGTGTGTTATCAAAACAGGTAGGGACTGGGATCCAATGAGATAGCTCCTCCACACACAATCTTGTCTGTAAGATCTCTTAGGTGTGGAACTTGTGAAGATGAGCTTCCTCTCATAGATCCTATGAGTGAAAAGGATGAAGAAGAGATTGAAAAGAATTCCTCTGAGAAGAGTAAAAAGGAGGATTCTAAGAAGGGCCACTATCCTTCTGAGGAGAAGAAGAAGACTGTGATGACCAAGTCAATAAGAAAGAACTTGATCAGAAAGAGCAAAAGAAAAGCAAGGGAAGGCTCAAGAGATCAATGCTACTTTTGACTCTAAGCATAAACAAGTTTTTATCTCTGCAGGGTTTGAAGTAGTAAAGACTGAAGAGATCAACCAAAACTCTTCTGCTAAGAGTTCTGGTTCTTGTTCAAATCATCTCAGTAACAAGAAGAAGACTGATCTGCTGTGTACCGCTGTTGCACAGCCTGGACCATCAAACTCCAAGAACAGTTCCCAATCCAAAAGGACTATCTCAACATCTGTAAAGATGAAGATAGAGAAGGGATGTGACCAAAGACAGTCTTGTCCCCAGCAAAAGACTCTTGTGAAGAAGAAAATAGTGTGTGTCATGTGTGAAAGTACCACTCACATTCCTAAGGATTGTCCATACAATCCTAAAGGTACTGTCTATATGACCAAGACAAAGACTTCAAAGAGTCCTAAGAAGATTCAAGCTTCAGAAGGAAAATCTGTTTCCTTTGGAAGTTCCAAATCTAAGAAGAAGGCAAGTGGAAAATTACCTTCGGAAGAGAAGTTGGTCTCGGAAGAAAGAAATTATTCTGAAGCACTGAAGTGTACTGTAGTGTCTACAAAATCTTCCGAAGGTTCAGTCATCAAAACTTCTGAAGTCTCAAAAGCTTTCGAAGTTTTGAAGGTCAAGTCCAAGACTCCAAAGGTGGTGTGGAAGTCTAAGAAAGACCAAGTGACTGAAAATTCTCCATCAACATCAGCTCAAGATCCTTATAGTATAACCATAGAATCTATTATTGTTGCATTAACTTCTGTTTTTCTTTGTGAGCCCAACACAAGTAAAGCTTGGGTTTCCAAATATAACTAATCATTTTCTTTATGCAGGGACAGCTCAAGACAAACAAAAATGTCTGGATCATTGACAGTGGTTGTTCCAAGCACATGACAGGCAATAGGTCACTACTCCAGAAATTTGAAAAAGATTGATGGAGGACCAGTTTCTTTTGGAGGAGATGAAGGTGGTTACATTTCTGGAAGGGGCAAGGTCACAAATGGTAACCTCAGTATTGAGAAGGTAAACTTTGTCAAGGAGCTTGGGTACAATCTTCTGAGTGTATCCCAATTTTGTGATCAGAGTCATAACATGCTCTTTACTGAGCATGAGCGCATTGTTCTCAAGCCTGGAGTGGTCATTCCTCATGAGCACATCCTGCTTAGAGCCCCTAGGAAAGAGAACATGTACAAGATGGACTTGCAAGAAACATCTCCCTCTGGAGAAGTCTCATGCTTTCTATCTAAAGCCAATAGTGATGAGTCTTTCCTATGGCATGAAAGAATGTGCCATGTGAACTTTAAGAATATGAATAAACTAATTAAACATGATTAGGTAACTGGAATGCCAAAGAAAGAGTTTACAAGTAATGACCATTGTGTTGCATGCCTGAAAGGGAAGCAACATAAGGTATCTCATAAGCCTAAGGAAAGGAACTCCATCACTACACCCCTACACTTGTTACATATGGATCTCTTTGGCCCCACCAGTGTAATGAGTCTAGGAAGGACCTCTTACTGTTTAGTGATCACAGATGACTTTACAAGATTCACTTGGGTCTTCTTTCTTAGAACTAAGGATGAGACTCCTAAAATTCTGAAAAGCTTCATCTTGAAGATTGAGAATCAATTTGATCATAAGGTCAAGATCATAAGATGTGATCAAGGAACTGAATTTAAGAACCAAATCCTTGACACATTTTATGATGAAAAGGGGTAAGAACTGAATTGAAGAACCAAATCCTTGATACATTTTTCTGAAAAGCTTCATCTTGAAGATTGAGAATCAATCTCACCCCACCATAAACATCATTGGAGATTTGTCACAGGGGTAAAAACAAGAGGACAAACCCATGAAGCAAATGTTTGTCTTCACTCTTGTTTCTTATCCCAGATAGAGCCAAAGAAAGTTGATGAGGCTCTAAAGGATGGAAGTTGAGTTGAAGTTATGCAACAGGAGTTACTTCAATTCAAAAAGCAGAAAGTTTGGAACCTTTGTCCTTTTCCTTATGGGAAGAATACCATTGGAACCAAATGGGTGTTTAGGAATAAGAAGGATGATAGAGGCATTATTATCAAGAACAAAGCTAGACTAGTTGTTCAAGGATACACACAAGAAGAAGGGATTGATTACACTGATGTCTTTGTTCCAGTAGCAAGACTGAAAGTTGTTAGGATATTTTTGGCATTTGCTGCATCCAAGAACTTCAAGTTCTTTCAGCTTGATGTGAAGTGTGATTTTCTGTATGGAGTGATTGATGAAGTGGTGTATGTCAAACAGCCACCTGGTTTTGTAGATCCTAATCATCGTAATTATGTCTACAAGCTTGACAAAGCTCTTTATGGGCTACATCAGGCACCCAGGAAGTGGTATGAGACATTGTCTGAGTATCTTTGCAAACATGGATATAGGAGAGGTTCTATAGATGGAACTCTCTTCATCAAAAGACAGGGAAATGACATATTGCTAGTTCAAGTGTATATGGATGACATCATCTTTGGTTCATCTAATCGAAAGCTTTGCAAAGACTTTGAGAAGCTGATGAAAGACAATTTGAAATGAGTGCCATTGGGGAACTCAATTTCTTTCTGGGAATTCAAGTGAAGCAAGTTGAAGATGGCATCTTCATAAGTCACTCAAAGTATGTTCAGGATATATTCAAGAGGTTCAACACGACTAATTGTAAGATTTTCTAAGACACCCATAGCCAGAAACCACTCCCTTGGACCTGATCTTAAGGGGGAGTGTGTAGATGAACACTTATACAGGGCTATGAGGGTCTTTATGTATCTTACTGCTAGCAGGCCTGATATTATGTTTGCTAGATGCATCTGTGCAAGATATCAAGCCAACTCTAAGATGTCTCACCTCATCACTGTCAAGAGGATTCTAAGATACCTCAAAGGTTCTTCAACACTTGGTTTATGGTACCCAAAGAATCCTGAGTTCAATCTGTTTGCTTATATAGATTGTCACACCCCAACCTTGACGGCGGAAACGTCGAGGAGTGAGAGTTAAGATCGTTCACAGCCACATAACGCTATTTAATAACTCAAATATAAATTTAATCATAAAATTCAAATGGATCATTACAAGTTTAAGTCTCAAAGAAACAAACAAAATAACATAAAAGATTTCAAGTCTTTTTAATTCACTTATTTATCTAGGTCCATTCCTAGATGTGTAGGCTTCAATGTGTAGAAATCAAACTTGGGCATTACCTGAAACATGTTAAAAATAAAAGATCAACACTAATGTTGGTGAGCATTCCATAGTTTTAATACATAAGTATATATAAAAGATGGCAAAATCAAGTCATAAATTAGTGAATATAGTGATTAGGGATGCTATGGACAATGCAACAATCAAACCTTGACAATGTTTTACAAGTCTCAACGTTAAAAGTATATATACGATCAGCTAAGTGTACTTGGATCAACCAAGCAGGCTTGTCTTACCCATAGATCTATGACTTCGCTGGGCTAGCAATAGTTAATGATTGTACATATAACGCCATAACATGGTAACCACACAAGTTCAACTAACCACAACTTAACATGATGTATTGCCATAAAGTTTACAAGTCTCAAATAAGTTTACAAGTGCAAAGTATAAATTAACATGTTTCACCCCAAAGTGTAAAAGTATAAAAGGGGGTATGGAATACTCACTTGACCAAATAATATATAATTGATGATTAATAAAAATAAGCAACGTTCCAACGTAGTTCTCACAAGGCACCTATATATATACACGTTTTAAGTTAATAATTAGATTATCGTTTTAATGCGAGCTAGGAATTTGGGGACCTAAATAATCACAACCTATTAGAGAAAATTATGCATATATATAGTCTAATAAAAGAAAACATATCTTTTATAAAATTTTAAAAAAAAAGATTTTAAACTTTAATAAAAAAACTTGTGGATTTAAATTTATAAAATGTAGGTAATTTCTATAAAATATCATGATTAAACCACCCTTAAAATGATTAAAATAATGTAATGAGTCAAATTGTTATCTAAAATAAAATAATAAAACACTATATTTGTTGATAAATATTGTTAACATAATATATAAATTTACAGAAAAGGAATTAACTTTAAAAATATACAAAAGTTATAAAACCAATTCTTATAATTTTTAGAAAAAAAACAAGTTTCAAATGAAGGCTAAAAAGCCTTAAAAGTAAAACATGGGGTCCCCCGGATTCGAAACGGGGACCTCCTGTTTAACCTCATCCCATATTACCGCTGAACCAAGGCTCTCAGCCGCGGTAATACCCAGTTCCAATTTCTTTTGAATTAAATCCCAAATACACCCCTAAATCCAAGAACCCTAGAATCGGGTGATTCAAAATTGATTGATTAATCGATGCTTGGGGCATTGTTAACCATGGGGCTTTTGTTCCCCATGATCAACCGATTGAATACATGTAAGCAATTTACCCTTTCGATTGACAATTGAAAGTGCACACGTTGATGAACGAGTCGCGAAACGAGAGGTGAGGGAACGATGTGTAATGTTGATGATAGTCCAATTTACTTCGTGTGGTGCTTCGGATGATGCTCCCGATGTAAAGCCCTCTATCAATTCGTTGTTAACAGGTTGTTATGGTGGTGTTCGGGTGGTGTGGATCCGCGATGAAAAGTGAAGTTAAATCTGCGAATTGAGGTTGTTTCAGATGCAATTGAGGATGGTATTCGATTAATGATTGATAGAGAGTCGTTTAGGTTAGTTTAATTGGACTATTATGATTTGTAAATGCTCGAACGGCTATATGCTTTAATGCATATCGGTTATGCGATCTTAGGGTCGAAACCGATGTTTAAACTCAATTTAATGGAGTAATCAAGTTCGAAACATGCAAACGACACGATTTGAGTCGGTTTTGGGCTTCGAAAACGAATAAATTTGAGCGTTTGACCGTCGCCGGAGCTCGTCGGAGCTCCGCCGGACTTCTGGCCGGAACGCGGCTTTGGGGAAAAGTTTGGAGTTATTTGCACAAATGGTCCCTGAAGTTTTAAAGTTGTTATTTCATGCCCAGACTTTATTTTTCACAGTTTCAAAATTGACAAGGAGGCCCCTTGAGTTTAGATTAAGTTTATCAAACATTTTTAAGTTTAGAAATTTTTCATTTCATATTACTTTTATTGTTCTTATTATTATTATTGTTATTATTATTATTATTATTAGTAATATAATTATTATTTCCCTTACAATTTGTTATTATTATTATCATTATATTACAACATAATTATTATCACTCTTATAAATTTAAAAGAGCAATAAAGATAATAATCATAAGCAACCCATAAGTTTCATAAATAACACAATTAGCCCATGCAAGAATTTAACAAGGCTAACATTAAATTAACCCAAAATCACAAGATGTTACAGTCTCCCCAACTTAAAAGAATTTCGTCCCGAAATTAAGAATAAGTTAAGAGAACAAATGCGGGTATCTCTCCTTCATATGATCCTCACGCTCCCAAGTGAACTCAGCTCCACGTTTGTTTTCCCAACGAACTTTAACGATAGATGTGGTAGTTGTTCGGGTCTTCTTCAGGGTTCGATCCATAATCTCAACAGGCTTCTCAACAAAGTGCAATGACTCATCAACTTGAATTTCCTCTAGTGGGACATGCAAATTTTCATCAGTCAAGCACTTCCTCAGGTTTGAGACATGAAAGACAGGATGAACTCCGCTAAGTTCAGAAGGTAACTCCAGTTTGTAAGCCACTTTCCCAATTCTTTTCAAAATCTTGAAAGGTCCTACAAAGCGTGGGGCTAACTTACCCTTCTTCCCAAAACGTACAACACCCTTCCATGGAGAGACTTTAAGAAGAACCATGTCGTCGACTTGAAACTCCAATGGTTTGCGTCTTTTGTCGGCATAACTCTTTTGGCGACTTCTAGCCACCTCAAGATTATTTCGTATTTTGGAAATTTTGTCGGTCGTTTCTTGAATAAGTTCCGGCCCAGTGATAGTATTTTCCCCAATGTCAGTCCAACAGATTGGGGAACGACATTTACGGCCATACAAAGCCTCGAATGGTGCCATTTTGATACTTGAGTGATAACTATTGTTATACGAAAATTCCGCGAGCGGTAAATGCGTATCCCAATCACCACCAAAATCAAGGACACAAAGTCGTAACAGATCCTCGAGGGTTTGAATTGTTCGTTCGGTTTGACCATCGGTTGAGGATGGTAAGCCGTACTTAAATCCAATTGAGTTCCCAAAAGCTCTTGCATCGAATACCAGAAGTGTGAAGTGAAACGAGCATCTCGATCAGAAATGATGTGTAAGGGCACGCCATGACGACTCACAATTTCATCAACATAAATTCGGGCTAGCCTCGAAACCTTATACGTGTCTCGTATGGGTATGAAATGTGCTGTCTTGGTCAAACGGTCAACGATGACCCAAATGCTATCATGACCACGAGGTGTACGAGGTAACTTGGTTATGAAATCCATGGATATATGTTCCCATTTCCACATCGGAATTTCAGGTTGCTCAAGTAAACCACTTGGTCGTTGATGCTCAGCTTTAACCCTTGCACACGTGAGACACTTAGAAACATAAGATGCGATATCTTTCTTCATTCCAGGCCACCAATACTGACCCCGCAGGTCCATGTACATCTTATCGGAGCCAGGATGAACTGAATATCGGGTTTGATGAGCTTCGTTCATAATGAAGTGCCGAAGGTTGTCACGATTCGGGATCCAAAGTCGATTCAAGAAGTACCACATGCCGTTCGGTTTTGTCTCCAATTGTGACCGTACGTTAGTCATCAAATCTTCGTCTTTTCCTTCGTCGGTTAGTGCCACTTGTTGAGCCTCGCGAATGCACATCTCGAGGTCACTATCGATCCTTATGTTTTGAAGCATGATAGTAGCCTCGTTGACATCCACATGAATCTCGGTATCAAATTCTCCTAGCGTATCAAACCATTGCCTTCGATCTCGAATTTCTTGAAGCGAGACAGTCTTGTTGTGGACCTTGCGACTTAGTGCGTCGGCTACAACATTCGCCTTTCCAGGATGATAGCGAATGTCGCATTCGTAGTCACTAATCAACTCAATCCAACGTCTTTGTCTCATGTTGAGATCCTTTTGATTGAACACGTGTTGGAGACTCTTATGATCGGTGTAGACTATACATTGCGTCCCATATAAGTAGTGTCGCCAAATCTTCAATGCAAAAACCACCGCACCAAGTTCAAGATCATGCGTTGTGTAGTTAATTTCATGCACCTTCAATTGTCTTGACGCGTATGCTATAACTTTGCCTCGTTGCATGAGAACACAACCCAGACCTTGATTAGAAGCATCACAAATACAGTAAAGTCGTCGTTTCCATCGGGTAGTGTGAGAATAGGAGCATTACACAACTTGCGTTTCAATGTCTCGAAAGCCTCTTCTTGCTCGGGTCCCCATTCAAAAAGTCGATTCTTTTGGGTTAGTGCCGTAATGGTTAGCAATCTTCGAGAAATTTGCTATGAACCTACGGTAGTATCCCGCTAAACCCAGAAAAGAACGAACCTCGGTTGGGGTTGTGGGAATGCACCAATTCTTCACCGCTTCAATCTTGGTAGGATCAACGTGAATACCTTGGCTATTCACCACATGTCCTAAGAATTGAACTTCTTCTAACCAAAATTCACACTTGGAAAGCTTAGCGTACAACTGCTCCTTCTTCAAAAGTTCAAGAACTTGTCGCAAGTGTGTCTCGTGATCGACTCTCGTCTTAGAATAGATAAGAATGTCATCAATGAACACGATTACGAATTTATCCAAATACGGTTACATACTCGATTCATGAGATCCATGAACACGGCAGGTGCATTGGTCAAACCAAAAGGCATAACCATGAACTCGTAGTGCCCATATCGAGTACGAAAAGCGGTCTTTGGAATGTCATCATTGTGAACACGTAGTTGATGATACCCAGAGCGTAGATCGATCTTTGAGAATTGAGTTGCCCCTTGAAGTTGGTCAAAGAGATCATCGATTCGAGGAAGAGGGTATCGGTTTTTGATAGTTAGTTTGTTAAGTTCCCGGTAGTCGATGCACATACGGAATGACCCATCCTTCTTCCTCACAAATAGTACAGGTGCGCCCCACGGTGATGAACTAGGGCGGATAAAACCCTTATCGGTCAACTCTTGCAGTTGACTAGCGAGCTCTTGCATTTCAGAAGGTGCAAGACGATAGGGCGATCTAGCCACAGGGTTTGCACCAGGGATTAAATCAATCTTGAACTCAACTTCTCGCACGGGAGGTAACCCTTTAAGATCTTCGGGAAAAACTTCGGGAAAGTCTCGCACAACAGGAATGTCCTTCAACTCCTTACCCTTGGCTTTCGTATTAACCACATATGCCATGAAAGCCATGTAGTTTTTACTCAAGCACTTACGGGCCTTGATACAAGACATGAGTTTGAGTCTTTGGGATGATTTCTCCCCAAAGACCTTCAAAGTATCTCCAGTAGGTAAGGAATCCGGATACACTTCTCAAAACATAGAATTTCCACACGATGTTTGGCTAACCAATCCATACCAATGATAACATCAAAGCTTCCCAATTGCATAGGAATAAGGTCGACGAAAAACTCGTGTTCGTTAAGGCTTAAAGTGCAGTCGTGTATTACGACGTCCACGACAATAGATTTTCCGTCGGCGATTTCGACAGTGAAAGATCTTTCTAGATTGACGCGCGATTAGAAAGTAAAACCTCGAATTCCAGGGACACGAAACTCCTATCAGCACCCGAATCAAACAATACAGATGCATAATGTTTATTTACGAGATACATACCTGTTTGGTAACAACCTATTATTGATATGATGAACATAGATAGGAAATTTTGCAAGACAAGAAAAAGGACTAGAAGAAATTTAACGGCGTACCATTCACCACGTCGTTGTTGGCTTGCGCTTGGTTGGCGTTGATGTTGAAAGCCCTTCCACGAGCCGGTGGCACAGTTCCCGCATTGCGAGGACATTGTGGGCGAATATGACCAGCCTCGCCACAGTTGTAGCAGGTTCTGTTGGTAAGCATGGCAGTGTTGTTTGGCGCACGAAGACAAGTAGCCACTAAATGACCATACTTTCCACACAGAGAGCAGACTCGACATGGAATGTTGCTTGCATGGTGGTACTTGCACGTGTTACACATAGGATGTGGACCAGCATAAACCTTAGCCATGGGGGCTTGATTCGCAACCACCATTTGTTTTTGAGGAGCATTAGGAGCGGTCACGGCGTAGTTGCGTGTCGGATAAACTTACGCTTCTTGTTTTGGAAGATGACTCGGCCCTTACCTCCTTTGTTGCCTCGGGTGTCACCTTCACCATAGCCTTGGAGCCCTTTGCCGACATCGTGCCAGCTCTTATATGATTCTCGGTGAGCTGTGCAGTAATAGTAATTGCTTCCTCTAAAGTTGTGGGCCTACTACCCACCACAACATCTTGAATTTGAGGTGGCACCCCCTTGATAAACTTCTCGATGTTACGGGGCACGGTGTCCACCATGTGTGGTAGAAGCATACTCAACTCATGATGTCGGGTGGAATAAGCCAAGTGATTCCCACCATCTTGTTTAAGGTTCCAGAATTCCTCCTCCAGCTTTTGTAACTCGCTTCTTGGGCAGAACTTTTGGATCATAATATCTTTGAATTCCTCCCAGGGCATCGCCATTGCAACCTCAGCTCCCCGGTTTCTTTTTTCACTATTCCACCAAGTTAGCGCTCGTTGTTGAAGAACACTTGTGGCATAGCGAACCTTGAGCTCATCGGGGCACTCGCAACAATAAATGTGTTCTCCATGCCTTCAAACCACTCGAGAAGTCCAGTGGCTCCTTCTTTTCCACTAAAGCTTGTGGTTTGCACGAATTAAAATGTTTGAAGGTGCAAGTACGGTTGTTCCCTTGTGGATTGTTCTCATTTTGATTGTTGCTATTGTCTCCATTAGCACCACTATTGTTCCCATTGATGTTGTTGTTGCTATTAGCCATTAGTGTGCTATTGAGTTCAGCCACCATAGTTGGGAGAACGGCAGCCATTTGTCGTGCAATCATGGCAGCCAGCTTACGGTCGGAACTTCCACGCTTTCCATGGTGACGAGACATGCTGGATATACAAAATGAGTTAGTTACAGGAGCGGAGATAACAGGGGATAGTAGTTTAACAAAGATAAGCTAAGAGTTTTTAAGGTACACGGGATGTTTTCATTTGGTAACGCATTACCATTTGAAAACGTTGACACGTCAAGGTGAATTGACCCATTTACCTTAGAAACTTGTGTATGTTGACCATAGTTTATCACTCATCCCAGAAATCCCCAGGTAAGCATAACTAGTCCCGTAGGATTTATGCGATATGCTTGCCTTAGCCCGAGGGCCTTTTGCCAGGAGAACCAGGATACAGGTGTCTATGTGTCACACAATATTTCTTAGGTTCATAGAATCAAAACCTTGATGAGATTTATACAGATTAGACGTAACGTCTAAAGATCAAGTCATAACATAAACATAAGATTCCACGTGTCGACGAGAATAAGTTTAAGAGAGTTCATGTTCGGGGGAGTCAAAGGATCAAAGTTAAGTTTAGGGAGACAAATAACAATGGTTAGGCAATCCTATGCTAAGGCATCAAATTGCACGTAAGAGGCATAGCATTATGTAGCATGAAAAGTATATAATTTACAAGATAGGAATATAATTCTATAAGGTTCATGCATACTATAGCCTAGGTCACCATTTCTAATAACCTAGATCCCTATAGTTATGGGCTCTGATACCAATCTGTCACACCCCAACCTTGACGGCGGAAACGTCGAGGAGTGAGAGTTAAGATCGTTCACAGCCACATAACGCTATTTAATAACTCAAATATAATTTAATCATAAAATTCAAATGGATCATTACAAGTTTAAGTCTCAAAGAAACAAACAAAATAACATAAAAGATTTCAAGTCTTTTTAATTCACTTATTTATCTAGGTCCATTCCTAGATGTGTAGGCTTCAATGTGTAGAAATCAAACTTGGGCATTACCTGAAACATGTTAAAAATAAAAGATCAACACTAATGTTGGTGAGCATTCCATAGTTTTAATACATAAGTATATATAAAAGATGGCAAAATCAAGTCATAAATTAGTGAATATAGTGATTAGGGATGCTATGGACAATGCAACAATCAAACCTTGACAATGTTTTACAAGTCTCAACGTTAAAAGTATATATACGATCAGCTAAGTGTACTTGGATCAACCAAGCAGGCTTGTCTTACCCATAGATCTATGACTTCGCTGGGCTAGCAATAGTTAATGATTGTACATATAACGCCATAACATGGTAACCACACAAGTTCAACTAACCACAACTTAACATGATGTATTGCCATAAAGTTTACAAGTCTCAAATAAGTTTACAAGTGCAAAGTATAAATTAACATGTTTCACCCCAAAGTGTAAAAGTATAAAAAGGGGGTATGGAATACTCACTTGACCAAATAATATATAATTGATGATTAATAAAAATAAGCAACGTTCCAACGTAGTTCTCACAAGGCACCTATATATATACACGTTTTTAAGTTAATAATTAGATTATCGTTTTAATGCGAGCTAGGAATTTGGGGACCTAAATAATCACAACCTATTAGAGAAAATTATGCATATATTATAGTCTAATAAAAGAAAACATATCTTTTATAAAATTTTTAAAAAAAAGATTTTAAACTTTTATAAAAAAAACTTGTGGATTTAAATTTATAAAATGTAAGTAATTTCTATAAAATATCATGATTAAACCACCCTTAAAATGATTAAAATAATGTAATGAGTC
This sequence comes from Flaveria trinervia, assembly GCA_025506515.1. Classification (NCBI taxonomy): domain Eukaryota; kingdom Viridiplantae; phylum Streptophyta; class Magnoliopsida; order Asterales; family Asteraceae; genus Flaveria; species Flaveria trinervia. The sequence continues at coordinate 25,355,095 of CM046450.1, read as the reverse complement.
AAATTGTTATCTAAAATAAAATAATAAAACACTATATTTGTTGATAAATATTTGTTAACATAATATATAAATTTACAGAAAAGGAATAATTAACTTTAAAAATATACAAAAGTTATAAAACCAATTCTTATAATTTTTAGAAAAAAAACAAGTTTCAAATGAAGGCTAAAAAGCCTTAAAAGTAAAACATGGGGTCCCCCGGATTCGAACCGGGGACCTCCTGTTTAACCTCATCCCATATTACCGCTGAACCAAGGCTCTCAGCCGCGGTAATACCCAGTTCCAATTTCTTTTGAATTAAATCCCAAATACACCCCTAAATCCAAGAACCCTAGAATCGGGTGATTCAAAATTGATTGATTAATCGATGCTTGGGGCATTGTTAACCATGGGGCTTTTGTTCCCCATGATCAACCGATTGAATACATGTAAGCAATTTACCCTTTCGATTGACAATTGAAAGTGCACACGTTGATGAACGAGTCGCGAAACGAGAGGTGAGGGAACGATGTGTAATGTTGATGATAGTCCAATTTACTTCGTGTGGTGCTTCGGATGATGCTCCCGATGTAAAGCCCTCTATCAATTCGTTGTTAACAGTTGTTATGGTGGTGTTCGGGTGGTGTGGATCCGCGATGAAAAGTGAAGTTAAATCTGCGAATTGAGGTTGTTTCAGATGCAATTGAGGATGGTATTCGATTAATGATTGATAGAGAGTCGTTTAGGTTAGTTAATTGGACTATTATGATTTGTAAATGCTCGAACGGCTATATGCTTTAATGCATATCGGTTATGCGATCGTTTAGGGTCGAAACCGATGTTTAAACTCAATTTAATGGAGTAATCAAGTTCGAAACATGCAAACGACACGATTTGAGTCGGTTTTGGGCTTCGAAAACGAATAAATTTGAGCGTTTGACCGTCGCCGGAGCTCGTCGGAGCTCCGCCGGACTTCTGGCCGGAACGCGGCTTTGGGGAAAAGTTTGGAGTTATTTGCACAAATGGTCCCTGAAGTTTTAAAGTTGTTATTTCATGCCCAGACTTTATTTTTCACAGTTTCAAAATTGACAAGGAGGCCCCTTGAGTTTAGATTAAGTTTATCAAACATTTTTAAGTTTAGAAATTTTTCATTTCATATTACTTTTATTGTTCTTATTATTATTATTGTTATTATTATTATTATTATTAGTAATATAATTATTATTTCCCTTACAATTTGTTATTATTATTATCATTATTATTACAACATAATTATTATCACTCTTATAAATTTAAAAGAGCAATAAAGATAATAATCATAAGCAACCCATAAGTTTCATAAATAACACAATTAGCCCATGCAAGAATTTAACAAGGCTAACATTAAATTAACCCAAAATCACAAGATGTTACATAGATAGTGATTATGGTGGTTGCAACATGACCGCAAAGTCTACATCTGGGGGATGTCAGTTCCTTGGTGGAAGGGTTGTCTTATGGCAATGCAAGAAACAATCATGTGTCTCTGCATCAACTACTGAAGCTAAATACATTGTTGCTGCAAGCTGCTGTGCTCAAGTGCTTTGGATTCAGAATCAGATGCTGGACTATGGGTTAAACTTCAAGGGGACTCCCATTCACATAGACAACAACAGTGCTATCTCAATCACAGAAAATCCTATACAACACTCAAGGACCAAACACATCAATATCAGGTATCATTTAATAAGAGATAACTATGAAAAGGGATTAATTAAACTGGTCAAAGTTCACACAGATGAACAATATGTTGATCTATTTACAAAAGCTTTTGATGAACAGAGATTTAAATATCTAATGTCAGCTATTGGGATGATTAACCTTGAGTAGGTTTTTCTTAAAACTAATTCTTATTATTTCTTAAAATATGTGTGTCCTAAGTTGTCTAGTTTATCACTTTCATAAGCTCTTGTTTTTTTGGATAAAAAATCCTTTTTGAAGACTTTCCTTAGATTTTTGACAAATTTTTTATCCTTCGGAAGTTATGTTTTTAACTTCAGAAGAAAATCATGCCTTCAAAACAAATAACTATCTAAGAAATTTAGAAGAGATTTCTGAAATATCTTCCGAAGCTTAAATGGTTGTCTAAGACACTTATTTATTTTCAAGAACTATTTTCTTCTGAAGCAAAATTAACTCTCGGAAGCTTTGTTGTTTTATACACAAAGCATTCAAGTTTTAATTTCTCTTCTGAAGCAAAGTTTTGAAAATTCTCAGGAAATTATTCCGAAGTCATTTTAGCTTTGGAAGCTTTTTCATTAAAAAAATTCCAAAGATAACTTACCTTTGGAAGCTTTTTGACTTCCAAAAAAACTACTTTTTGAGCATAAGTAAACTACTTTTTCAGAGGTGGAACCGACATCCGGATTTCAAACTTTATCCTCTTTTCATTAAACTTTATCTGAAATCATTTTCACATATAAACCCAATGGTTTTCCCCTCTTTCTATCATCTGTTCTGCCTCCAAACCTAGAACCCAAAATTTCTCTCTGAAATTTCTTTCTTCTTTCTTCCTTCATCCTTAAGCTACCTTACAATGGCCAACCCCACTCACAGAAATGACCCCAACTTTAGCATGCAGCTACACAGGAAACACAACCAAGTTGTTTTGTTAAGCTCTGAGAAAGATCCTTATTTCTCAGAGGTTTTCCGTTTCTTGGCTTTATCAAACTACTTCACCTCCCTAACCATTGATCCTCTGTTGTATGAGGATCATCTGCTTGAATATTGGAAGACCTGCTAAGAGATCATTATAAATGGAGAGAAGGCACTGTCTGCCACAGTGCAGGGGAGAACAGTCTTCATCACTCTGGCCATCATCAACATGCATCTTCAGCTGGATGATGAAGAAGGTGAGATGTTCTTCCTAAAGGAAGATGTTAATCATTCCTTTGAGCAAATGGGGTATGAGGGAGACTTCTCTGTAAAGACCTTTAGGAAAGGGAAGGTCTCATCCCAGTGGAGATTCCTGCTCCATGTGGTCATCCACAGCTTATCAAACAAGCATGGTGGATGGGACCAGATTCCTGAGGATCTCTCCTTCATCATCCATGAAATGATTCAGGGGGTCAAGTTCAGGTACTCTCAATTTGTTTACACTAATCTACTTGCAAACTTGGACTCCTTAGAATATTACATGTTTTCTAAATATGGTCAGTGCATTCTTAACTGTGATATGGGCTCACAGTTAAGGGAAACATGTAACATTCTTAAACTGGGACAAATGAAGCCCGTCATCTTCAAAATACTGAGAAAGCCCACTGTTGGCTTCTCTAGGGTAGAAACAACCCTAGTCCCAAAAATATTAGAGCTCATTGCTCTAGGTGACGACCTAGCAGCACCAGCTAGTGTTGAATCCACACCTTCTATATCCCATCCACCCACATAGCCTCAAATCACCATCACCTACCAAAGATAATCCAAACGAACCTCTGCTCAGACTATTCAGTCTGTGGAGGCCCCCATATACTCACCCATACAGGAGGAAGTGGACACTGGAGCTCCCACTTCTCCTGAGGAGCAGAACACTCCCATCTCTTCAAGGATCAATGCTGAGGTTTCTCATGCTCAGCCTGATGAGCTCATTAGCCAAACTGCCTTATGCCATCACTCTGAGTCTCAACACTCAAGTGATCAACCTTCAGGGGACAGTTACCATCCCCAGCCTATAGATCTCAACCAACCAATCCCCAATCTTGATTTCTACACTGATGAAGATCTAGGTTTCAGTGAGTACCATGATTCTCTCTTCTTTTCCCCTACACACAGAGAGATGAGTGCTTCTGAGGCTCCTATTTCCAGCCCCCATCAGTCACCTACTACTGAGGTGGATACTTCTGAACCTGTTCAGGATGTCCATATGGAAGAGGCTCTTATTTTTGAAAGTGATTACATAATTAAGACCTCAACCATGGCAACTCAGCCCACTGACATCTCAACTGAGATTGCCAGTAAGCAGAGGAAATACAGCAGCCAAGAAACTGAAGCTGGTGGTGAGAATGAGAACTTTAGTCCAATCATCTCATCGCCTAATAATTCTTCTGATGATGATGAGGGGAATCTAAGACTAAAGGTGCAACAACTGTCTTCAACATGCACCTATTTAGTCTCCAAGGTTAGTCACCTTGAATCTCAAGTGACTACCTTGCAGAACTGGGTCAATGATCAGCAACTTGAAATTACATATCTTAAGAAACAACTAGCTGGGAGACCTTTAAGAGGACCTCAACCAGGAACACAAGAACCTGTGGAGGTGATTGACCTAACTCCTAGCTCACCTATGCAAGTGGGTGATGCTACCAAAAGGGGGAGAAAGTCATTAATACCACAGATTCTGGGAGTTCTTCAGAGCATATGGACCTTGAGTACTCACCATCCTTACTTGCAATTGTGCCTACTCAACAACTTCCTCAAGTTCACATTAATGTGGACTCTATAGACTCCCTAATATAGAGTCTGTTTGAGGAAGGAATACCAAGGGCAATGTCATCTCCATTAACTTCCAATCACATCATTGGATGGAGGTATGACATCAACAGGAGAGCCCTAATCATCATGAAAGTTTAAGGGCAACAAGAGATCTTCAACTTTCAGACCTTGAACTATTATGACTCTGGATCTAGTCAGTATGCCACTTGTCAATCCAAGCAAATCAAGACAAGCTGACAATTTGGCTCAAAGAATCCAAGACTGGATCACTATAGAGTTCAGCCTAAGAAGAAGACTATGGGAATCAAGCAATGTTATCGGTCAACTGGATGTTGAGGCAGACCCTAAGATTAGCTTCATAGGGGAAACCTTGACTGAAGGCCCAGTGACAAAATCTGAGAGCCCAGTCTTATCACCAACAATTACTGCAGAGATCAATGCCCTTTTTGAGACACCTACTAGTGAAGGTCCTTCTCAACCGCTCTCTGGCCAGAGCTTAGAAGCTGCATCAAGCAATGAAGGCCAAAGTTCTCTCCACCTTGATCACAAAGGTCTGTGAGTGACAAAGGAAGAAGAAAGATGACATCTGAGGAGATTGAGGAGGAGGAAAGAGAGAGGAAAAGGAAGCTGAGGGGAGAAAGTTCCTCTGCTGAGTCTTCAAGACTCATGGAGTCTGCTATCGGGGATGCCCCAGACCAGATACTCAGAATGATGAGTTAAGGGCAATTAGGATAAACTATCTGCAGACAAGGAACTATGACATAGACAATGCCATTTCTCTCCCCTTAAAAGAGTTAAATGAACTGGTTGACTTGGAAAGGTTAAGGGAGAAGAAGGAGGCAGAAGATGCAAAACTTCTAGTACAAATCAAAAAAGAGAGAAGAAAGAAAAGATTGTACAAACATGTGTCTACCCTCTCCCTAGTTCAAGAAAGTCCTGCACACGAGGATATGGTTCAACAAGAACCTCAAGTAGATAAAGAAGAAGATAGGATCAAGATGATCAACTACCTGAGTGCCACAGGCCTTTATCAAGTAGAAGCACTTCTTCCTTTGTCCTATGACTATGTTGAGTTTGAGTACTTAAAACAACTTGAACTTGAGATAGTCAAGGATAGAAAGACAACTAAGAGGAAGCTAAGGGAAGAAGTTGCTAAATCAAGATCCATCATCCACAAGAGCATGAAGAAGTCTGCTAACAGGCAGAGGATGATAAGCTTCTTGAGACTGTATGGATTCTCTAGAAGGAGACTTGGCCCCATGTCTCTATCCACTATGAATGAGCATATCAGGGTGATCAAGCAGAAGATCAAGAGTGGAGAGCTCATTGACTTACACTCCCCTCCAAGTCAAGCCCCACCTGAAGTGGAGGTTAAGGTTGAACAACCAGAGACAACACAACCTGGACCTCCTTCTGAATCTCAGCAAGCTTCATCTTCTGATCCACAGCAGGGTCAATGTCACTCTCAATTTGAACCTGTGAGAGTAGAAGACCCAACTGAAAAAGACAATAAAGATCAATCTGGTACTACAGGCCAGTCTTCTTAGTTATATCTTGTAAAGAGAGAGAAGAGGATGGCTTCTAAACCAAATCCAAAGAAGAAAAAGACTACACCCTCTTCTAAACCTTAGGATAAGTCAGAACATCCTAAGGATGTGCAGCCAGAGGATGCTACATCAACTCCAATTCAAACAGCTCCTCTAGCATCAGGAAGACCCATCTTGTCTTGGACATATACCACAAATCCAGAAAGATGGCATGCCATTAGAGATCAAGGCATTGAAGACATTTACACTTGGTAAGATATGTTTCAGTTGCCTCTGCGTGATCTTTTTGACATGAGAAGACATTTTGACAGTCTGAAGGATCTTGTTCACCTCATGAAGAAAGGAATGGTGATCATCCTAATAAGGACTCTTGATATCTGAAGTTTACTAAGTGTTTTGTTAGCATCAGCCTAGGGGGAGTTTGTAGAGAATGTATGAAGAGGCTGATGCAACCCAAACATCCAAAGTCTATCCTGCATGCTGCATAAGTGCATTGAAGAAAAATGCTTAGGAAGTTTTACACATGCAATAGAAAATACTCTAAGTGTAAAATCTTCCGAAGCCAAGACCAATATCCTCCGAAGCCAAAGATGAAGTCTTCCGAAGCCTCAGAGACAAAGTCTTCTGAAGCTTCAATTCATGAAGACAGATTTCTTCCGAAGACTTTTAACATATGCTTTATCTGATGTACTTTTCCATAAAGCGGACCCCCCGCTGCAAATCTGTAAAGTCACTTACTTACATGAGTTGGTGAAAAGATCCATGCTTTTGGTAACTGTACATTGAGGTCTTGAGTCTATAAACTTTCTACTTCATGTACTTTATCCTTTTTGTAATAGATAAGGATGTGAGCTATGGCATGTCATAGTCACTAGTCAAAAGGCAATCTGCCTTTTGACTTTACAATTGATTTTGTTTGTGTCTAGTCAATTTTATCCAGGTAGCTTTCATAGTATGGTCGTCTGTAGGATGTAGTATAAGTATTTCTTGTTTTTGTATCTTTCCTTTATGCTTTATAACACTTGTAATAGAACTTGAGAAAACAATATACTGCATCCTTGAAAACTAAACATATGTGTTCTCTTGTTCTTTCTCTTTCTTATTACTTGTGTTCTTAGTATCTTACTTGTGGTTAATCCAGTTTACTGTTTGATTAAGTTTGGTTAATCTTCTTTTTGTGTTGTTGTGTTGTAAGTGACCTCCTTCACCGGTCCTGCAATATCCAAAAGCCTAACATCACTTTATGAGTTTTTTCTTGTGTTGCTTGAATTTTGAGTTTATGGTTTTTCATCTTTCATTGGTTGATAATCAAAGTATCGGATTTTTTTGGTGTCAGTTATATCTGTATTTTAAATGGTTAGTTATGTTCTAAACTAAAACAAATATTAAGATTTGTCTAGATGCAAGCATTAAAGGAAATTTCTTACTAAGTTTATATATCATGTGATGACAAAGAAGATTCGACTGATACTAAGAAAGAAAATGTATACGTCGTTTACTGTTATGAAGGCATATTTGTTGACTCATTTGAGACCAATTTTTCGAAGACATTATTTTGCACACATGTGGAGATGCTATATTATGTTACCCAGTGGTGGATAGAGCTTCAAATTTGACCAACGCTATGGTTAAGGAAAGGCAACGAAATGAAAAAAACTCAAAAACGTAGACCATCAACCGAACAATCGAGTAAAAGAACATGCAAATAATCAAAACATACAATCACCAGATAACAAAATTCATCACAGAGAAGAAAACCTAAGGCGTGATCGAAAATGATGGCATAAAACTAAACTTTGTAACTGCCGCCGCCACCACCACCGTCGACGGACCACCACTGCCGACCGCCGCAGTTGCTCTCGTCGACAGACCGTCGACCGCCACCCCCGACTGCCCCAACAAACCGCCACCGATGCCGACCATGACCACCCACCGTTTGCCCCAATCGCCGAACGCCGCGAACCTTGAGTCGCCGACCGCCCTTGCCGAACCGCGTTAATTAGACGCCCTTGATAGAGACTGGTGGTTCTTGACGATGAGCATGCTCGGTTGGTGGCGGCGGTGGGATACAGTCGGTTTACGAAAACGGGCGTGGTTGGTGGTCGTAGTCGATTGTCGGCAGTGAAGGTGGCAGCGGTCGGTGGTATGTAGCGACAGTGATAATTTCAATTCGATTATTAGTGTTTTATCACTATAAATGCATTTGAAATTTAGATTACTCTTATAGATTTTAATTCCATTGATTTTCAAATCCTTTTAGAATTATTGAATTTCAAATCCTTTAGAAACTATTGAATTTTAAATACAATTACTTTTAATTTTAATTTCAATTTTAATTCTAACAAAGATGATCAAATGTCCTGATAAGTCATACACAAGTATCAATTACAACTTCTTAAACTAATACTTTTTAAATAATGACCCTCTTAAACAGGGTACCTTGGTCAAATTCACACATCGCATATCAAAACTAATTACAAAATATAATAAAGAAATATAATCAGTATCCATCACATTGAAATATCTATGGAGTAAAAGTGAATTAATTGGAGAAAATATCATTATCTGTAGCATTTTAATGAAAAAAAAAACTAAACAAAAAAATAAATTAATAAACAAAGAGGTGCATAATAAAATAAAGTAAGTTAATTCCAAACTTTCTTAAGAAAAACAACCCATTGCCATGCTTTCGTCATTTTCTGCTGATCAAAACATTTAAACAATGCAAACCTTGAACAAAATAACAAACAACACTGAAAGAAATCCTATAGAGCAATGATAGATTGATAGTATATTGGTGGAATCAGATCAGGTTCTACCTTCAAGGGGAACGATTCAATTGCCTTGAATCGAAACTCAAAATTGACATTCTGTACTATAATCAAGAATCATACAAAAAATCTGTCTTGTCTTTTGAATAACAGTGACTTAATAAAAACATAAATCCCTAAGTACTTGAAGCAACATAAACAGAACCCTAAAGCCGACTTTGTGTTTAGCCATTCAATATAATCTTCCTTAGGTTTTTCGAATAAATCACACTCGAATGAATCGCCTAAAGGTGGAACGAGGGGTACAACTGGAAGCATCACAAGCTTTTCAATTGCTTGTAACGACTCGATTTCAAGTGCTTCAAAAGTGTTTACAGGTATACTTTGGGCTACTTTGAGCACATCAATATGGTCTTTCAAAATTTATAAATAAAGTGGTGTCCTCATAGAACAACAACGACAACAAAAAGTGTTAAAATATATGTATATTACAATTCAATAACAAACATATTGGTCACATTCATTCTAATTTGTGATGTGATTTTTAATGGGTTGGAACTACTTCATTTCTTTTGAACCATGTCAAAGATAGTTAAGCTAAATAAATATGATGTTAGGCTTTGTGTTTGGGTTACTGCTATACATAACTTTGGCTTCATTCATGTTCATATATGCTGAAAAATGGGTTTAACCCAAGAAGGAAAAAAGCATTTACAACCAATATAAAAGTCTAGATTGTCACCATGACATAGATAAGTTTATCATCTTCATCTTCGTCACTTTTGCTCACATGACACCATGTTCTCTCATCTATCGTCTTCATACAAGTAGTCTTAGATTCATTATCCATGACGCATTGCGTACATCTCATGGAGTCTAAGTTTTTTCGTTTTTTGAGTTAATATATACATTTGCTATAAAGGTGAATTGATCTTGTTGTAGTCTTTTACTGATTTTGATGTTTGAGTCTGTAATCTTTGGTTTATGTTTCAATACTTTACATTTGTGAGTTCTTGACAAAAAAGATGACAAATAATCGGTGGTCAAGGACGGAAGCCCCGATAAACTGATCGAAAACGGTTTGCTGGTCATAGCGGAGTTGCTAATGATTTTCTTGATAACACATGAACCGTTACTAGCAAAATTTGAGATAAACCGTTGCAAGGTGGTAGTTGGTTCCGGTCCATGATCATGACCATCAATACATGAGACAAGTGTTGAACCTTGATGAGTTGTTTCTACGTTAATGCATCATATGGCGGAGTAGCTGGTGCAGAAGGTGACACACTTATTAGATTAAGTGGTATATTTGTTAGGTTTATTTATCAAAACGACTTTGATAACTATGAAACTGATTAATAATATATAACGTAGCAAAGTAATAATTAAAAATACTAAAAATGAACCCGATTGGATCTGGGTTACAAACATTGTAGATAAAATAGATAATCGTTTGAGACACCGAGGTGCAACGACTAATTGCTAGAACACAAACTGATCAGGAACCAGGAATCTAGCGTGGGACTAAATCACGGTTGCTTGGGGCGCGACTAAGACCTTGGCGGATCACAGTTCTCGGGGTGTTTCGTGGTGATGAATGCTGGCCAAAAATAAGGGCAGCTTTATGTGCTACGAATTACGATCAAGATCAGGGAAGTCCATTCCTATGGTGGCCAAAAACCTTTCATTTTGGTGGTGGCTATCAAGCTTTGAGGCTGCCAAAAATTGAGAAATTGTGTTACCCTTTTTCAAACGTGATATATCATATGTCTCCATTTAAAAGGGTGAAGGAATTTCCTAATGATCTCTTATTTATTAATTTAACGGTTTGAAAACCGGTCCGGTTTGAAACTGGTTCGGTTTGAAACCGGTTTTAAGTTTGGAAAGGGGAAACCGCATAAGAACCGGCGGTTCGGGGCCGGTTTCAAACCGGTTTGAGCCAAACCGGTTATGCCTCAAAACGATTCTGGTTTTTTTGACTGAACCGGTTTTTTTGCCCATCTCTATTTTGACCCTAGCGGGCCTGAAGCCCGGTTGGATAAATTTAGCCCACAATAGTAAACTTAAAACCGCAACTAATAACTTTTAATAAATAAACGTTTTAACTAAATAATTTATAAAAATTATAAATTATTAAAACCCGATATAGTTAGTAAACGCCATTTAATCAAACTAAGTGGGGTTTGACATTCGTTGCCCAATGTGTAACTTTTACGGGTCATAGCTTAGTTTGTAACATGGCATAATCGGACCCGTACATAATCCAGCAATACTGACATCGACACCCAAGTTAAGGAGACGGTCGGCGAAACCGAGGGATGGGTTAATATGGCTTTGGTTTGGATAGGCGACAATGAGGATTTTGATTCTCCGGAGGCCTATCATCGACGACACCCATTGGGTTGTTGTTAAGGTCCTAAAGGACTCGTTTTTGTGTAGTGTGACCATACGAGACAACAAAAGGTCATATAAGCAAAGGAGAATAATTCCACTTTTATAATAGACAAGTTTTTTTTTCTAATATATGGAAAAGCAATTAGGAATCTTTGTTATAAAAGGAAGTTCTCGAATAAGATTTTAATTGTAGATATAAAAATGTAGAACATAGTTTTTTTCAAGAACAACGAGAACAAATATAATCTTTCATTTTTAAATCCAAATCTTTGGTAAATTGTAAGAAAATGATTTTATTTCTGTATTTATTCATCAATTTTAAGATTCAACATAATATTTTTAAGAAATATTGTTTATTTATTGAATCTACTCATGTGTAATTTATGTATAGGTTATATTAGCAACATAAAACTTACACATGTGTAGATACATTTCAAAGTTAGAAAACATATTAAAAATATTTTAATGTTTTTTTACATAGATATTATAAATATTTGTATGTAGAAACTAAAAATTTTAAAAAAGTTAACCATCATTAAAATAATTGAATGATTTAGGTTTGTTCTCGTAATAACTTATGATAATGCGATCTAACTTCATTAGCAACTCGTGCTGATTCGTAAAGCTAGTCTAATATATTGTAGGAACCGTTTATATAAAATAAAAATTCAAACAATTTTATTGATATACTCAATACAAATAAATATAAATAATTGACTATCAATCACTTTTACAATGGTACATTTACAGAAATAGAAGAAACAAAAATGTAAAAGTTGAGGATCGTGTTCAACACGGGGCTCCTAAAACAAATTCCGAGCCTCCCAAGAGAAGTCGTTTTGTTTCCCAGGGTACAACAGCCGAAGCAGTTTGTACTGCCGGGATTGATCTAGAACCCGAACTAGTTTGTAGAAGAGAATCCAGAGAGATAGAGAACCTGTTTTGCTGCAGGTTTCGAGTTGTGTTGGTGTGTCTTTCAACTGAGCTACACTTATAGTGGAATTCGAACCATAACAGCCACCCAGCCATTACACAGACATTAATCCAAAATCGCAACTGCTCATTTAATTCGTAATTAACAGTCGTCGGTTTCAGTCAATGTGTAACGGAAGCTGTTACGAGTCACAACTCTGACCACGCTCAAAGGTCAGTCACACCTGACCAGACCCTAGAACCAACCTTCAAAAATACTAAGGTGGCTCTCTTTAGCGGCTCGCGTTGTGCGAAGTGCGCCATCAAAGCGCCACATTGCGTCCACATGCCTACGCCGCGCGCGCTTGTGTTCGAGTGCGAGTGCTAGTTAAGGGTGCTTCGCACCCTTCGCGAATCCACTTAGTGTGACACCTTAGAAAATAATATAGACAAGAGGTTATAGAATACAAACCATTTTATATTCTTTCTTTCCTCCAATGTGGGATAACTTCCCACACTATTAATTCCTAAGTTAATTTTCATTCAACACATTAATTTATTGATTAAATATTAATAACCATATTAATATTATCAATAAATTTCCAACAATCCCCCACATGAATGAAAATCACTTCTCCAAAAAATTCAGCAGTCAAGTGTCGCAGGATAGGTAGGTCTTTCCTTTGAACCTTTCTTTATGATGTATATTAGTCTTCTAGTGGTGTGTAGGCACGATGTTATTGAACAGACCCTATTTTATGTAGATGACAATATACAATCACACAACACTCTTCCTGGTTTGATCAACCCCTCATTATCATGTCCGTTAATAGTCATGGGACACTTTCCTGGTTCTGCGATAGCTCTAGGATTTGCGCCTCCCCCCACAAATCTATTCGAAGTGACCCCACTCTCTGTAACATAGGTGATTCGATGAATCATTAAAAGCATCATAGTTATATTGATTCCCATAAATCATCTAACCTTAATATACTTAACCTCATTTTGGTCACTTGTTCGAGGTACTCCCCAGAGTGAATGGACTAGGAAGTTTGTCACTCCCTTTAAGTTTTAGGGTACTCCCCTATAGTGACTCCGTTAGTCATATGATTAAGTTGTCCTATTGAACCTAGATGTTGGGATCTCTAGTCAACTAGGTTAGGATTCCCTCATATTCCCCTTTTCCATGAGCTTTAGTCCTATTCCTCTTGACAACGAATTATAAACTATTTCTGTGCATAAGCCTTTTATTAACGGGTCTGCAATGTTATCTTTTGACTTGACATGGTCAATCGTGATAACACCCGTTCATATTAGTTGTCGCATTGTGTTATGTCTACGGCTGATGTGTCTTGATTTGCCATTGTACATTGAGCATTTGGCTATACCAATTGCCGACTCACTATCACAATGTATGAAAATAGCCGATAACGGCTTTGGCCATCTTGTAATATCTTCCACAAATTGATGTAGCCTTTTCTCTGGCTTTATCCAAAGCGATAAATTCCGATTCCATTGTGGATCTAGCTATGACGGTTTGCTTGGATGATCTCCAAGATATTGCTGCTCCACCAAGTAAGAACACATACCCACTTGTTGATTTGGAATCTTTTATATCCGATATCCAGTTTGCATCAGTATACCCTTCAATCACAGTTGGAAGACGGGTATAATGCAATCCATAGCCTCTTTGTGTATCTTATGTATCTAAGCACCCGCGTTATACTCTTCCAATGTTCTAACTTGGATTACTAGTATATCTGCTTAGCCTACTCACCACGTATACTAAATCAGGTCTCGTACATGTCATTAGATACATTAAACTACCAATGATCCTTAAATACTCTAACTAAGCAACCCCCTCGCCTCTATTTTTCTTTAGATGTTGGGTGGTATCAACAGGAGAACGTGCTACACGCGTGTCTCCCGAGTTGAATTTTTCAAAAACCTTGTCCACATAATGAGCTTGACTTAACACAAGACCATCTTGGGTTCGAATAATTTTCACTCCTAAAATTACATCCGCTAAACCCATATCTTTCATGTCAAATCTTCCTTTCAACATGTACTTAGTAGATTATATTATTTTATCATTACTCCCAATGATAAGCATATCATCTACATAAAGACACAAAATTACATAACCTCCCGGTATATCTTTCACATATACACATTTGTCACACTCATTTATTTTGAAACCGTTGTCAATCATGACACGATCAAACTTTTAGTGCCACTGATTTGAAGCTTGCTTTAAGCCATACAATGACTTGACCAATTTACATACTTTAGCCTCTTGACCATGGGTAGAGAAACCCTCAGGTTGCTCCATGTAAATCTCTTCTTCTAAATCGCCATTTAGAAATGCGGTTTTGACATCCTTTTTGTACTTCCAAATTTCTTAATGCTGTAATAGCAAGAACCATTCGTATGGAGGTTATGCAAGTCAGAAGTGAGTAAGTATCAAAATAGTCTAGACCTTCCTTTTGTTTAAAACATTTGACTACTAGTCCTGCTTTGTATTTATCAATACTTCCATTGGCTTTCATCTTCTTTTTGAATATCCAACGATATCTAAGCGGTTTACAACCAGGAGGAAGATCTACTATATGGTTGTGAAGAATTGAATCAATTTCATTCTTGATTACCTCTTTCCATTGAGGTCCTTCCGAAGAAGATACCGCTTCACGGTAGGTATTAGGCTCACCCTCAACCGTATAACTTATGAAGTCTGGACCAAAGGATTTCTCAACCCTTGCCCTTTTACTTCGTCTAATTTCTCCCTCTTCAACCTCGGGTCGTTCATGTTGACTATCATGAACTATGTCATGAATTTGTGTTGATGAACTTGCACCTCCATCAACAAACCGCGATGATGAAGATGCATGTGTTTGCCCTCGCATTGGAAACACATTTTCAAAATATGAAGCATTCCCCGACCTTATCTCCATGATAGTGTTCTTTTGTACATCGGGATTATTGGACTCATATACAAGAAATCGATGTGCATTATTGTTTTAAGCATATCCAATGAATATGCAATCGACAGTTTTGGGTCCTAGTTTTTGAGCTTTAGGCGGTGGTACAATCACCTTAGCTAAGCACCCCCACACTTTGAGATAATTATATGATGGTTTTCTACCCATCCATAAAGGGGTTACATCCCTTTTCTTTGGTGGTATTTTATTTAAAATATAATTGGCCGAGAGGATAGCTTCCCCCACATGTCATGGCTCATCCCAGAGCTTATCTATCTCTTTTAAAGTACGGTTTTTCCGTTCCACGATGCCATTTGATTGTGGTGAGTAAGGTGCCGTACATTCATGCATTATACCACTTTTTGCACATAAATCGGCAAACGATGCAACATATTCACCACCTCTATCACTTCGCACAATTTTAATTTTCTTGTTTAGTTGATTCTCAACTTCATTTTTATATAAGATAAACTTATCGATTGCCTCATCCTTACTTTTAAGTAAGTATACATAGCAATATCTAGTGCAATCATCAATAAAGGTGATGAAATATTTTTTGCCACCTCTTGTTGGGTGTGCTTTTAAATCACATATATCAGTGTGAATTAAACCAAGGGTTTCGGTTATTCTTTCAACCGGTTTAAATGATGATCTTGTAAGTTTTGCCTCAATGCATGTTTCACATTTAGAGTTTGTCAATATGGAATGTAGGTATGCATTTTAAATTTATTAAACGACGAACAGAATTATAATTTACATGTCCTAGTCTACCATACCAAACATTTGAAAACTCAAGCATATAAATAGAAGTAGTAGTCTTATTCATTTCACTTTTGACAACTGTGACATCTGGTAAATTTTCGTTACCAAACTCCGTTAGTTCTGTTAAGTCTTGCATACACGTGTCGTAAACACACACTAGTTGTCATTTAATGTTGGTGGCCTAATAATAATTAATAATGTTAAATTAATGATAATCTAATTGATTATGTGATTATTGTGTTATGTTTATGTGTTTGCATGTTTTAAATGTTAATTAGAAAATTAATCGCGTAACGCGGAAACGTGCCTATTTATTTGTAAGCCTTGTGTTTTTATAAAGATAAAATATATAATGATTTTCATTAGTTTATATATTTATATTATTAAGTTAAAAGCACTTTACAAAGAGTTTAAAGCCTAGTTTTTATAAAATACAAATTACAAGGGCTTAAAGGGTAAATATGGAAAATTAGATTAAACAAAACACAAAAACCCTAGCCCACACCCCCATCGGCCACGATTTCACCCTCACACCCCTCTCCCTTGCGATTTCGACCTTGAACAAGCATCAAAGCATCGATTTGGTTCGATTACAAGGCATACAACATGTAGGAATCATCAATTGCAAGTTAACACACGTTTAAAGGTTAGATTTTTCAAGTTTTTGTGAGTTGTTCATGATGGCCGAACCTAAATTCATGAATGGGTGTTCATGGAGTCGAAATTGATGTTAATTGATGATGTTAGTATGTTAGTTGGATTGAATACATGTTATTTAACGTTGATTATGTATGAATTATATGTTTCTAGTGGATTGATCATGAACTTTGGTTTTATGCAAACCCTAATTTGAAATTAGCATGATTATGTGAAGTTGATGATTTTTTGATGAATGTATGATGATTTGTAGGTTGTATGAATGTTAGGATACGTTGATCTTGCAAGAAATTGATGAATGAGTTGGTGTTCATAGCTTACTAATAATAGTAACTTTATTTTGCATGTAATGTTGAATTATTGATGAATTGATGTTATGGATGTGTTCATGGTGATGATTAGATGTTAGATTGTTGTTGTGATCAATGGTAATTCAAGAACACATGTTATAGTTCATACATTACTAAAGATAGTAACTTTTTAGGATATGAATTGATGAGTTATGATGTTTGGATGTTGTTGATCATGCTTAGATGTTGATATGAACTTGAATTGGTATATTATTAATGATTCATGAATGCATTGGATGTTTGATAGATTTTGGGATGTGCTTTCCCAAAAGGGAAACTTTATTTGCACAAAGTTTGATGGATGATAGTTTGAACATGTTTGGGATGTTAGGAGCATGTTAGTAAGTTTATGGATGAATTCTAATATGATAGAACATGTTAAATTAGTTGTATGGGATGCTTGGATAATTATGGGTGATGTTTGGACTTTGATGATCATGTATGATGTTGATGTTGATTAGTAGTTAGGACATCATGTTTGGGACTGGAAATTGATTGTTGTCATGTTTGTTGAATGCAAGGAACATGGTTAATGAATATGATTATGATCATCATACACGCGTGCGAATCTGAGGCCCCTACTTAGTAGGATTGGCAGGGTTTAGGATGTGAAGTTGTGAGTGGCTTCACATGGCATGTGGTGCGTGATTTGATCTTTGTGTGACATGTTAGTTGTGTTATAACTAGTGGACATGTTAATGTTCTAGATTCGCATGACTTGTATGATACTTTGTTGTATGATGATCTAAGTGATACACCTGGTTAATATAGCATACATATGATCTATTTGAATGTTAACCATGTATGATATATGTGTATGATTACTTGAATGGTTTACAACACATAAAGTCACTAACGAGTCAAACGTGTCTGTTCTCTGAAATCTTGAGTCCTTGGTTGTAGTGCACTTAGGGTTTCACATGTTCTTTGTATACACGTACTCATGTACTTATATGATCTAGGTAACCTCTGAAGGCTGGTTGTCCATTCTGTTTGTCAAGTAAAACTCTAAGTGTCTATTACGCGTATCAGGTGAGTTCATGCCCCACTCTTTGTTTAATCTCTTTTGGGGGAGATAGCATACTGGTAAATCACAAACGCTTTATATATTCAGTTGTGTATAATATTAATATAGTGTTGATATCATGGAAAATTCCTCACACTTTCGAATTGTTAATATTGAATAGCGGGGAAATTTGGGTCGTACTACTGGGTCTGACAAGCCCCACCTGTATGACTCAAGGTCAACCGGGTGCAATTTGTCCTATTGAACATTGTCACGACCTGTTAAGTCGTGACAGGAGGCAACAATGTAACACAGTCAGCTTCAATTGTGAAATCACTATGATTTAATATTTACTGTTAATGGACTAGCTATCTGTTACAATGCATTACTTTTATATCTATGTTATTAAACTGTTTATGTTTGATTATCACTTTTGAACTCACCAACCACTGTGTTGATATTTTAGTATGCTATTATCAGGTCATTAGCTTGCTTGCCATAGGAGCACTACATGGTTCACTTGCATTCTAAGACTCGGTCTTCAAGACATTTTTAGTATTTTAATGATTAATGTTTACTCTTTTGGGTTGGCACATGTTTTGCCATAGTATACATTTTTATTTCTTTGGGTTGTTTTACAAAACGCTTCCGCATAGTTTAAAGTTTGTACTTTGGTTGATTTTATTTAAATTATGGCATATAGAGTCGTTCTGAGTAACTATTGACTGTGATCCTGGTTTGTTCACATGCCTCGCGATAAAACTCCGCAAGTGGATTTTAAGGGTGTGACAACAACGGTTACATTCAGGGCACAACCTTTCCTACATACATTCCACGTTTAGTAAGGACAAACTTGTCCGACTCAAACATTAAACGAAAACCAAACTTATTAAGCAACCATCCCGAAACAAGATTCTTGCGAATCTTCGGGACATACGAGGTGTTGCTCAAGGTAAGTTCCTTCCCGGAAGTCATCTTCAAGATCATATTTCCTTCACCTTTGATGTCGGTCGCAGCTTTATTACCCATATAAAGCTTTTCATCACCCTTAACCTCTTTAAAAGTGCTAAAGAGGGTCTTGTCACCAAACACATGATGGGTAGCTCCCGTATCAATGAACCATCCATGCGGATTGTCTCCCACGAGATTGACTTTTTCCACCATTGCCGATAACTCGGTGATCATTGCCACTAACGGTTCACCGTCTTCATCCACCATATGTGCACGCTCACGCTTTGGTTGCTTGCATTGATTAGCACGTTGCCCCGTCTCATTGCAATTGTAGCAAATACCTTGGAAAGGAGGAGGTGGAGGTTTCTTTTTCACAA
This sequence comes from Flaveria trinervia, assembly GCA_025506515.1. NCBI lineage: Eukaryota > Viridiplantae > Streptophyta > Magnoliopsida > Asterales > Asteraceae > Flaveria > Flaveria trinervia. The sequence goes on along the minus strand of CM046450.1, from coordinate 25,335,944 downwards.
CTCCTTTCTTTGGTCTAAGGTTCACCTTTGGTTTCACAATTGGCTTTTTCCCTTTACTTTATAACCCCTTGACGATTGCCCATGTTCAACCACATTTTCCTTTGCCATCGGTTCCACACGGGTGCCTTTTTGAGCCATTTTGTTGTCTTCTTCAATTCAAAGACGAATAATAAGTTCATCCACAATCATCTCCTTTTGTTTGAGCTTAAGATAGTTCTTAAACTCCATCCAACTTGGAGGCAACTTTTCAATCATGGATGCAACTTGGAAGGTGTCATTGAGAGGCATCCCCTTAGCATGAATTGCATGAAGTATAACTTGTAATTCTTGAATTTGGCTAATCACAGTCTTGTTATCAACCATTTTAAAATTCAATAACCGAACCACAATGAATTTCTTACTACCGACATCCTCAGTTTTATACTTCTTGTCTAAAGACTCCCATAGTTCTTTGGCAGTCTTTATGTTGCAATACACATTATACAATGAATCACAAAGACCATTCAAAACGTAGTTGCGACAAAGAAATTTCGAATGCTTTCAAGCATCAATAGCACTCAAGGCTTGAGCATCATCCCCTTATTTAGGTAGGAGAGCAGTTTTCTTCAAGAACTGCGCTAAGTTCAAGGTTGTGAAGTAGAAAAACATCTTCTGTTGCCATCTTTTGAAATGGACACCCGTGAACTTTTCGGGTTTCTCGGCATGGTTTGTCACAGTGTCGCTCCCACAGTGGTTCCAGCTAAAGTTGCTGATAAAGAGAAACTCATAGCACTTGAAGACATGTTGTTTGCTGTTTTACAAAAACAGTTTAAGTTAGAACAATTTCCAACAAATTGAAATAACTACCAAAATTGAAAAATAATTCAAGCTATTTTCACAATTTTAAAAATTCAACAAGAGATGTTCTAAGTCCAACTTTGAAGATCACTCGTGAATAAGAAAGCAAAAATAGTTATAACCACAAACTAATTTGAAAAAAAAATTAAATTAATTTCAGAATTCAACGATAGATGTTCTAAGTCCAACTTTAAAGATCACTCGTGAATAAGAAAGAGAAAACACTTTAAAGAAAAATTAACCTTTTAAAAACACAGATTAATATATGAATGGTATTTTTAAATTTTGTTTTAAGTTTGTAGGAACCGTTCATATAAAATAAAAATTCAAACAATTATATTGATATACTCAATACAAATAAATCTAAATAATTGACTATCAATCACTTTTACAATGGTACATTTACAGAAATAGAAGAAACATAAATGTAAAAGCTGAGGATCGTGTTCAATACGGGGCCCTTAAAACAAATTTTGAGCCTCCCATGAGAACTCGTTTTGTTTCCCAGGGTACAACAGCCGAAGCAGTTTGTACTGCCAGGATTGATCTAGAACCCGAACTAGTTTGTAGAAGAGAATCCAGAAAGATAGAGAACCTGTTTTGCTGCAGGTTTCGAGTTGTGTTTGTGTGTCTTTCTACTGAGCTTCACTCAGTATTTATAGTGGAATTTGAATCATAATAGCCACCCAGCCATTACTCAGCCATTAATCTGAAATCGTAACTGCTCATTTAATTCGTAATTAACAGTCGTCAGTTTCAGTCAACATGTAACGGAAGCTATTACGAGTCACAACTCTGACCGCGCACCAAGGTCAGTCGCACCAACCTTCCCAGACCCTCAAACCAACCTTCAAAAATACTAAGGCGGCTCTCAAGCGACTCGCGGTGATGTCAGTGTACGAAGTGCGACATCAAAGCGCCACATTGCGCCCACAAGCCCACGTCGCGCGCATGCGCGTGGGCGAGTAAATCTACTTAGTGTGACACCTTCAGAAATAATATAGACAAGAGGTTATAGAATATAAACCATTTTATATTCTTTCTTTCCTATAATGTGGGACAACTTCTCACACTATTAATTACTAATATCATTAACCACATTAATTTTCATTTAATATATTAATTTATTGATTAAATATTAATTATCATATTAATATTATCAATAAATTTTCAATATATATCATAACAACATGATAAAGAGATGCACAGAAAAAAATATTTATATTTTTTATTAATATGTATGATAATGAGATATAATGAGTGTATCTATAGTAGCAGGAAATTTAATTTTTAATAATTCCATATTTCGAATAACTATTTGAATAAGATAAAAATATCTGAAAAAGAAGTTGAAGGTACTATTAGCAGATTATTGGTGAAACTAAAGGCACACATTTTGAATTGCTAAACGAAGTAAAAGAAGCTCAGTCATTTAAAATTGATCCTACTCACGTATATTTATCATTTATTTGACTTGGTAATTTTACCTAATATTTAGGAAATTTATATATTATCTGTAAAGTTACTTGCAAAAAGTATTACTTTGTAAACTGTTGGAACTTCATTCTCTTTTTAATCCGTAAACTTAGTTACATGATGAACAAATGGTTATTCACACTGATTTAACTTTTTACAAATTAATATGATTTGATTTAACTTTTAGCTAATATTCAGTGAATATCAATTTTCTTTTCTTTTATCTTTCTTTTATCTTTATGGTAAGCTCAACTTTATAAACTTTAAAAATTAAAGAGTTACTTGTTAAGAATCAATTGTGACCAATCTAACATTGAACAATGCCTTGCAAAGTGTTTTGGATGCATCATGTAAACATTCCGAAGTCAGTTCTAGGCTGATGATGATCTTGTGATTCTATAGTCTATTGCGACGACAAATGTCGTCGCGATAGCCCTTATTTCTTGTAGTGAGACTGGTTGAATTGCTACATCAACATATCATTTAAATATAACATCTATGATAGTCCTTCGTAGGTACCAATTCAATCCATTTCTTCCACAAATGAATACTTATTTTTTTGTGTGTTTTACTTTACTTTTTCTACAGGACCCCTTTTTTACTTGAAAAGGTCTTCAATATTTACTATGTTTTTGTTGGGCGTCTAAAAATTTTGTTGAGTCACCCATGTTTACATTAACTTGTGAAATTTAATGTGTCAATCTAAGTTTGTTTAAATATCCGTAATCGTATACATTGTTTAAATCTTAATTGGTAATGTTAAATTTAAAGAATTTATATTTTAACCCATGTGAATGTGTCATACATGAATATATAACTAGTATACTGATAATCAAATACTAGTAAATACATATACATGCACACATATATATACATATACTTACACACATCCTTACTATACAAATTAGTAGACTAAAAATCAAATACCAAATCTACAAACTACATACTACATATACATATAAATACATATACATACAAACATACTACATACAAGCCATTATATACATTCAATATATAAAAGCAAATTTTTAATAGTAGATGAGTTAAGTAGTCAGAATTTACTAACACTAACGAATATCCTAATGAAGATATTAAATATGAAGTTGTGAATGTTAAATGTAAATTCAGTGACTAAAAATAAAACATCATATACATTCAGTCACTAATAATTAATAAACATAATTATTGATATCTATAATAATAATTGAGTCAAGAGAGTTAGAAATTACAAACTTATAGAAATGAGTGAGTCTAGGGAATGATTAATGAGGAATGGTTGGCTTACCTCAAGGTGAGGGAAGGCCATACATTTATACAATACAAAAGTACACTAAGCATACATGAAGAATAAACTAAATACAATACAAGGCCATAAGAGTTGACATATACTAAGAGTGGTTAATATCCCCCCTTAAGCGAAAGGAGGTGGCCCGAGCCTAAGCTGCCGTCAAAACATCTCAAATTGAGGGCGAGGGAGAGCTTTGGTAAAAATGTCCGCAACCTGAAGCTTGGTAGAAATGAACTTGGTGTGAAGTTTGCCGGAGAGAACTAACTCCTGAATAAAGTGATAATCCAAGTCAATATGCTTCGCCTGCTTGTGCGTAACCGGATTCTGTGTTAGGAAAAAAGCACTGTTGTTGTCATATAGAAGAGCAGGGCATCCAGAGGAGAGACCATGAAGTTCACGCAACAGGTGAGTGAGCCACATGATCTTAGCCGCAGCATTAGCCATTACCCGATACTCCGACTAACAGCTCGAACGTGACACGGTGGGGAGTTTCTTCGCACTCCAGGAGACAAGATTGCCTCCCAAAAATATAGAATACCCATAAGTGGAGCGTCGGGTCTCAAGACAGCGGGCCCAATCAGCATCAGAGTAACCAAGTATTGAGGTGTGAGGACACCTAGAAAATGTGATTCCGAAGGAGCACGTTCCTTTAAGATAACGCAGAATTCGTTTAAGTTGCTGAAAGTGAGTAACGGTTGGACATTGCATGTATTGGCTTACTTGATTAACCATATAAGAGATATCCGGCCGGGTAATAGTTAGATATTGAAGAGCACCAACAAGCGAGCGATAAAGAGATGGATCATGAAAAGGCTCCCAGTAGACGAAAACATGTCGTTGGTGGCGAGCGGTGTATAAACTGGTTTACAGTCAGTCATTTGACCCCGATCAAGTATTTCCATGGTATAGTTTTATTGAGTCAAGAAGAGACCATTAGGGAAATGAAGAACCTTAAGTCCAAGAAAGTAGCTCAAGCGACCGAGATCTTTAATAGCAAACTCATGATTCAAGGTTTTGTAACACCCGGTCATTTTTAAAAGTCAAGATATAAAGAAGAAAAGCAAGAAAGGAAATAAAGTCCAAGTGGGGGGACTAAAAGTGTCCAAAATGGACAAAACTTTCAAAAGTTGGTGTAAAGGTGGGTATGGCCGCCCACCCTCACCTCACTCCACCATTTTTCTCGATTTTAGAGAGAGAGAGAGCAGAGAATACTCTCGGTTGAAGAAGAAGAGGAAGAAGAAAAGTGAATTCAAGGTAAGAATTCAAGGTTTTTATGTTTTTATGACGGGTTTTATCCCGGTTATGTGTTTATGTGCTTATGGGTTGTGTTTGTGCTCGGGTGTGTGTGTTTTTGGTGTTGTTTTTAGGTGTTTGAACTCTTTTCAAGCGGGTTAAAAGGAAGAACACCCAAGTTGCACCAGATGAGTTCTAGACCCTGGTTTTTACATGTTTTAAACTATCTTTGGGCTGGAAACGTATTAAAATGATTTTACAATTTATGTGTGCTTACCCGTATGTATTGTGTATGTTGGTTGTTGGTTCTTGAATGTTTATAGGCTACTCATGTTTGGAATAGCCACATTATGCTTAGGACAATGAGTTTGAGGATTGGAGTTGAAAACATCCTAGAAACATGTTTTACAGAATGCTCATGCGCCTAGATAAGTGTACATACGCCTGAAATTGCCTTAGAAAGAATTAAGTGTAAGCCATGCGCCTAAACAGTAGCTCATGCGCCCAAAATTTTCCTTAGAAAAGTCTAAGTATAGCCCATGCGCCTGAACAGTGGTCCATGCGCCTAGAAATGTTAGTCAGATGACTAAGTGTAGGGCCATGCGCCCCAATAGTACCCATGTACCCAAGTGGCCCATGCGCCTAAGTGTTCATGCATCTGATTAGTACCCATGCGCCTAGACTGGGCTGGAATTTACAAAGTGTTCAGACGTCCAGGATTCCCCATGCGCCTGAACAGTACCCATGCGCCTAAAAGTTGCCCATGCGCCAAAGTGTTCCCCATGCGCATGAATAGTGTCCATGCGCCTGCATAGTGCCCATGCGCCTAAGGACTTAGAATATTTTTCTGATTTTTGGGAAAAATGTGTAAAGTAGGCTTTGACTTGGGAAATTCCTGGGGGACTATAAAAGTTGACTTTGGGGTCATAGATAGTATGATGGGCATGTTATGTATTGTGATTGATGCTTATGATGATGATGATGATGATGATGATGATGATGATGATGATGATGTTGCATGGTTATGCATGATGTATGTTATGTATGTATGATGCCCGATATGATGATGTATGAATGATATGTTATGTTATGTTCCTATGATGATGAATGTTTATCTTTCCATGGCTTTACGTGTTATGTTAATGAATGAACCGAAAGTATTATGTAACGTAAAGTGAAAGATAATGAAAGAGGAACATGATGAATAAATGCATGCATTAACGACTGAATGAACGTAAAAAGTCTTGTAAGCAAATGTATGGAGGTCCACACCCAATGAAGGGTGTTAGCTCAACTGTGTGCGGGTTAGCTACCCCAGAAGGATGCATATTGGGGTCCAATCCTTGTGATTGACCATATGTAAGGGATCCTTGCCACTTGCCCTAGGTACTGGAGTCAGCTTCGTGCACAATGTTCGGGGTCTATGAAAGACCTCAGGCCCAGTAAGCAGCTTCATGCACAATGTTCGGGGTATAGTATATGGCATTGATCCGGAATGAAAAGAAAAGATAAATGGTGAATGTACTTGCACTAGGTACTAGAGTCAGCTTCGTCCACAATGTTCGGGGTCTATGAGAGACCTCAGGCCCAGTTACCCGCTTCGTGCACAATGTTCGGGGTAACGTACATGTCACAAGATGTAATGAATGAACGAAGGTTAACGAACAAAATGGAAGATAATAATGATATTATCTGTATGTATGTATGATGTATGATCACGAACGAATGAAACGTATAGTATGGACTCTGAAAGGAAATAAATAATGATTTTATGTATGTTCAATTGTAAAACTAGAACTCACTCAGCAACACTGACTTTTATACGTTTTCAGTTGGCAGGTAAACGTTGTTGAGGATGGCACGAGGCGGCTACTTAGCTCTTTTGGATGGCATCCACTTATTTAAAGCTTTTGTGATGTAATACAACAATGTAATTTTGTAACCGACAAACGATGCATTATTTTGCAAAAGTTTTTATGATGAAATGAAATGCCATTTGCTTTATGTTTCCGCTGCAATGTTTTATGAATGATTAAATGTAAAGCATATGTTTTATGTGCGATGATTTACCAACTGTGAGCGTCCCAGGAACGGTGCCTTACAGTTTTGATAAACGTAGTCATGACATCTCGTTGGTTCCCTGTTAGAATTAAGTCATCAACATACACTAAAAGATACATGACATAATTATCACGTTTGAAAATAAACAGTTAGTATCAGCACGACTGCAAGAGAACTTATGTTGTAACAAAAAATCGCTTAGGCGATGAAACCAGGCACGTAGAGCTTGCTTGAGCCCATAGAGAGCCTTATTGAGATGACAAACATGATTGGGAAAACGAGAGTCAACAAATCCTGGCGGTTGTTCAATGTACACGAGTTCACTAAGATGTCCATGGAGGAATGCATTGTTCATATCGGGCTGGTGTAGAGGCCAGTTATTGATGACGGAAATTGAGAGGACAACCCGAATGGTAGAAGCTTTGACGACTGGATTGAAGGTGTGTGAATAATCAAGACCAGGAATTTGGCTAAATCCTTGGGCAACAAGGCATGCCTTGTGTCGATCAATGGTTCCATCTGAACGGTACTTGATTCGAAACAACCACTTGGACCCAATAACATTTTGGTGGAGGAACAAGCGTCCAAGTATGATTGTGAGAGAGGGCAGCGATTTCTCTTTTTGGAGTTTCCATCCAATGAATATGCTTGGTAGCAGAGTTGAATCCTTTTGGTTCAGTAGCAGTGAAGAGAGCATTGCAGTGGCGACGGAGCTGATTGCGAAAAATCAGCCCGATGTTTTGGTTTAAACGTATTAACTTTTGACCGAGTAACCATAGGGTGGGTGGAGGTGGTAGTGGGCAAGTGTGAGGAAGGGGTAATGAGAGGGTTGGTAGGGGAAAGGGCAGATGGTTAGTGGTGGTAGCAGGGGTGGTCGGTTCGGGAGGGGAGTCTTCGGATGGGGAGGCAGCCAGGGTGATGGGCTTAATTTGTGGGCTAGTTGAAGGGGCAGTGGGGGTGTTGGAAGGATTGGGCCAGGCAAGTGATGGGCTGCAAGAGATGGGCTGGTGCTGGGTCTAGAATGGTTTGTGCTATTGTTTAGTGCAATTGACATTGAGTTAGGACCTGATTGAGTAGTGTTTGGCCCAAAGTGAGATGGGCCATTAACAGGAGTAGATTGAGTTGGGATGGTGTTGGATCCGGATGGAAGTTCAGAGGTGTCACATGGCCCACAAGAGAAGAATGGGGCTGAAAGAGTGGCAGGAGTATAATTAGTTGTTTTCGAAACGGGAGTATGGGATTGGGTATTTTCCAAAAAATGATATAGAGGAAGACTGTTCACATCACCTTGAGATGAATTTTCTTTGAATGGAAATTGAGATTCATCAAAACAATCATGACGGGTGATGTATGTGCGGGACATGGATGGATAAAAACACTTAAATCCTTTGTATTGGGAGTTGTAACCCATGAAGATACATGGTATACTCCGCGGTGCAAGTTTGTGTGAGGAGTAATTCCGTGTGTACGGGTAGACCCGACAGGCAAAAGGGTGGAAGTTAGAGTAAAGAGGTTTAGTGGAAAATATGACTTCATACGGAGAGGTCCACCCCAAGAGTTTGGAAGGCAGACGTTTCATGGTATATATGGTGGTACTGAAAGCTTCCACCCAATAGGAGGATGGAACATGGGCATTGAACATCATAGCAAGCCCAGTTTCAACAATGTGTTGGTGCTTGCGTTCGGCACGACCATTTTGTTAGGGGTGTACGGACAAGATACACAATGAAAAGTGCCATTGGAATTGAAGATATTTCTAACCGTTTGATTAAGAACTTCAGTACCTCCATCGGTTTGGAAGGTCTTGATTTTAGAGTCGAATTGAGTTTGAACAAAATTTATAAAAATGGATAAAATATGAGAGAACTCATGTTTGCGACGTAACAGATAAAACCATGTGAAATGCGAGTAATCATTTACAGATATAACATAATAACGGTAGTTGTCATTGGAGACAACCGGCGATGGTCCCCACAAGTCACAATGAACTAAGTCTAATGGTTTGGTTGCACGTTTTTCATTTGGAGCAAAAGGGAACTTATGACATTTAGATAAAGCACAAGACGAACATATATCGGGTTAGGTAACAAAGACGTAATAGATAAGTAACCCAATTTATTTAATTTGGATAGAACATTTATGGAAGCATGACCCAAATGAAGATGCCACAACTCAAAAGAGGCTTTCGGTGAGGAACTAGAGATGACCGACAATGCAGTGGGAGCCAACTGGAGGACATAAAGTCCCTTCTCACACCGACCGTGAGCGAGAACTTGCTTCGTGTTTCGGTCCTGAATAAAAAACATAGGAAATGAAAACAAAATATCCAAAGCATTATCAGTGGTTAACTTACTAATCGATAGAAGAATATGTTGCAAGTGGGGAACAGTTAACACATTTTTGAGATGGATGTTGATATTAATGGATGTTTCTCCAATATGGGAAATGGGGAGGGAGTTACCATTTCCAAAATTGACCTGATGTGATCCTGCATACGGAGTGGCTTTATCAAGAGTAGTAGGTGAAGTCACCATGTGATCAGATGCACAAAAGTCCACAAACCAATCTGGTGAAGAACCGGAAAGATGACACTGTGCTTGAAAGGCTTTCAGTAGATCTTGATCAGAAGTGGTTGAAGTTGACGCATAAGATGAAATATTTGGACATATGTTGGCGTAGTGGCCATCACAGAGACACAATTGGCAAGGGGAGGGCGTCGACCATGACCCCGGCTTCCTTGGAGACCACCGCGATGATTGTGTCCCCCACGACCACGAGCCAGAACAGAAGGTTTAGCCTGTTGGGCCGAAAAGGCAGCAGTGGTGGCGGCAGGAGGTCCGTGAACGGAGCGAAGGAAGATTTCATGACTTTCTGCCTGGATGAGGAGATCTTGGAAGGCAGGAACCGGTTTGGAAGCACGTACGGCAGTGGAGAATGTCTTAAATGTGTCACCAAGGCCACAAAGAAACCAATGGACTTTGTCCGAGTCATCAACCGGATGACCCACGACAGAAGTTGATCACAAAGGGCCTTAAACTGGCAACCGAAATCGGCCACGGAGGAGGAGCCTTTAGAGAGATGGAGAAGTTGGTCACGGAGATGATGAACTCGTCCAGTTGAAGTGTTGCTATAGGCGTTTGCCAAAGCAACCCAAATGTCACGAGTGGAGGAAAGGCCAAGAACTTCCGCCATGGCTTCCTCAGAGAGGGAAGCATTTAGAATGACGGTGGCCCGTTGGTCATTGGCAAGCCATTGAGAGTGGACAGTGTTGGATCAAGAAGAAGGCTAGTGTAACCAAAACCAAATCACTTAATCAATTTTTGGTGCTACTTACAAAGGCTTCCGAAGCCAAGTGTGGAACTTCCAAAGGTTGTAGAGTTCTTCCGAAGATAAAATCTACTTCCAAAGTCAAAGAACTTACTTCCGAAGATCAAGTCCAAGAAGAATAATTCAGATGACTACTCCGAAGTATGAAGGAAAGAAGAAGTTCTCAAGCCTCGTAAGAAACAACCTCTTCCGAAGTATAAGTGGCTTCGGAAGTACTTGTTCTTCTGAAGCCATTAACCTTCAGAAGATACTGCTATGAACCAGTGGTCATAAGTATGGTCTCTGACACTCCGCTGCAGACCTCTGATACTGCATGGCGCTTTCTCAAAGAGCGATGTAGTTGACCATACTTTATTCCACTGTTCACCTTTTATGATAGTACAAGTTACCAACTTTAGTTGGTGATAAAAGGTAAGTCCGGGACATGTCCTGACTACCATATCTCAGATAAGACTTTATCTGAGATACCTTAAACTATAGCTTTGTAGTATTTGCTTTAGTTATAGGATCCTAACTGGTATCAAAGTATATCCGACTGTAGGTAGTATTATATATAGTTTCTCATTGTAACTCATAACATCATGCTTGTAAGAGTCTTGTAACCTTTGAGTTGAGAAGCAATATATGCAAGTACCTTGAAAATTACTTCTTGTGCTCTTTACTACTTATTATATTATGATCAACTCTTATAGACTCTACCTTCATCCGAGTGTAGTTCAAGTGAGTTTGAGAGAAAAACAAAGTGTTAAGTGACATTAACCGATCCTGCAATTGGTATCAGAGCTTTTTAGGATCTTGATTGTGAGATCCTACCATCCAAATCAACCTGTTTTTCATTCCTCCCTACAACTCACTCAAAATGGCCCTTAACAAATCCGAAGTAGAGATGGGAATTATGACTAAAGCTCCCATCATTACTCCTGAAAATTGTAGGTCTTGGAGCAGAAGAATGGAAGGCTTCATCAGATACCGAGACAGCAAAATATGGAACTCCATTGTCAACGGCCCGTATAAACCCAAGGTGGCTTCACTTGGAGGAAACGGTGCCATGATAGAAAAGGTTGTTGAAGATTATTCTAATGAGGACCGGAAAAAGATGGACATCGACAACAATGCAATGACCATTCTTATGACTGCAATACCCACCTCCATCATGGTGGGGTTTGAGCATTGTAAGTCTGCCAAAGAATTGTTTGATGCACTTGCTCAGATGTATTCAAGCTCCAACGACTCCAAGAAGGACTCACTGAAGCAGCAGTTCGAGAACTTCACTTACATTGCTGAAGAGACCCTCAGCCAGCAGTATTTCAGGTACATGGATCTTATTTCTTCTCTTCAGTCTGTGAAGATCACTCCTGAACTTAGAGATCTCACAAGAAAGTTCATGAGTGCTCTTCCAAATGAGTGGACATTCTACTATGTCTCTATCAAGAGGACAGAGAACTTGAACACTCTCACTATGACTGAACTCTATGGCATCCTTGATGGATATCGCCTGGAGATAGAGAGTAAGAAGGGCCACTAAACAAGCAGACCTCTGAGTCTTCTTGCTAGCAACGCTTTAATGGTTGCTGAAGGCTCAGTACCCCCACAACCTCAGCACTACCTGACTTACCACCAGCAGCCATCATGCTCTTCTAGACCATACATCACCTTTCCTTGAGACTCTAAGGTCTGAACAGGCTCAGCACAGTTCCTTTTAGGACAGTTGTGCCTTTGTCTCAGGAAGTGGACACTCTGGTGATTTTCAATATTGTTTTGATGATCTCGAGTGTTTTAGTCTAGACGATATAGAGTATATGGACATCGTCCAACAGATGGCTCTCTTAATCTACAGAGCGAAGAAGTTCTTTAAGAGAACTGGAAGGCAATTCCCTTAAAATCCAACTACCAGCAAGTTTGGGTTTGACAAAGCCAAGGCCAAATTTACAACTGTAACCAACTTGATCACTTTACAAGAGAATGCAAGGCTCCCAAGACAAATCTGGGAACCCCACAGGCCTCCACACATCCCTCTACATCAAAGCCCACTAGAAAGTCAACTGAAATAGCTACAATGGATCAAGAAGTTGACTAGAGCTTTATGGTACAAGATATGACTCCTGCTCAAGCTCTCATGGCCGGAACAGATGATAACCAGGTATATGAACATCTCTGTACTCCTGCCTGTATAGCTAAGGTTAAATTATACCAGGACCACAATATGGAAATTAAATATGATATTAAGTCTTTCGGCCGCAATCACACGACTGGCATGCCTATGGACCTCAATTGCATCTCTTTCGGCGTATGACCTCCAGTCGCATGCCATTCGATCGCATAGCCCTAACTGATGCAGAATGCAGTTCATCCTGAACCCAATCTGCCATTTTCGACCTTCAAGCTCTTCCAAACCCCTTCTAAGCCTAAATCAACCATCTTAAACCTTAGGAATGCATACCACAACCCCATCCAAGCACACACAATCCTGAAATCAAACATCACTCGCATCACACACAAACACATACACACGGGTCAAACACACACATTTCAAAAACAGGTTTCACTATCTGTTCCAACCCCAAATCAGTTGAAAACGTGTAAAAGAGGGGTCCTAGAACTCACACAAACAACACCGTCGAGTAGAGCTTCGATTCAACCCGCTACACTTCAACTTTCATGCTCGAATCCATACGAACCAAGCTTTTCTCCCTTTTCTCCTCCTCTCCTCTCTTTGCTGAGTTTTTGCAAGTGTGGGGAGGGTTTGGGCTGCCCTCCCCTCTTATTCCTCTACTCATCCAATCTTTCTCCCGTTTTGGCAAGTTTGGACCCTTGACTTTGGACTTTATTTCTTTTTCTTCTTTCGTCGGCTTCAAAGAAAATATCCGAATGTTACAAGTCCACCCCCTTATATAGATTTCATCCCCGAAACCTGTTATTCTTCGAACAAATATGGGTAATGATGTTTGATTTCTTCTTCAATCTCTAATGTAGACTCGGATCCTTTCCTTTGCTTCCACTGTACACGCACAAGAGGAACTACTTTATTCCTCAGTCTCTTCTCTTTTCGATCGATGATTGTCACTGGCTACTCCACATAATTGAGCCGTTCATCCACTTCGATATCCTCTAGTGGAACAATCATATCTTTATCCGCTAAACACTTCCTCAGATGAGATACATGGAATGTCGGGTAAATTCCATTTAACTCATCTGGTAACTCCAGCCTATAGGCCACCTCTCCTACTCGAGCAATGATTCGGAAAGGGCCTATGTACCTCGGGCTCAACTTGCCCCGCTTTCGAAACCGAATGATACCCTTCCAAGGTGAGACCTTCAGCATAACCCGATCACCCACCTTAAACTCAATCGGTCTGTGTTGTTTATCAGCATACGACTTCTGTCTATTTTTGGCTGCCTTCATGAAGGCCTTGATCATTTCAAGCTTCTCATGCGTAGCCTCGATTACCTCGACACTCCTTAACTTCTTCTGACCAATATCACCCAACACACGGGTGTTCGACATCTCCTACCATATAGCATCTCATAAGGGGGAATACCAATGCTGGCATGATATCTGTTGTTATATGAGAACTTAGCTAACGGTAAGTGGTCATCCCAACTCCCTCCAAAATCGATAACACATGCCCGAAGCATGTCCTCCAATGTTTGAATGGTCCTCTCTGATTGACCATCAGTCTGGGGATGATAAGCCATGCTAATGTGTAACCTCATCCCTATAGCATCGTGGAATTTCATCCAAAATTTGGATGTAAACCGGGTGTCACGATCCGACACAATAGACACCGATACACCATGACGAGTTACAAACTCCTTGATTAAAAGATCTGCCAACCTCTCAGATGAATATGTCTCGTAGATTAGTAGGAAGTGAGCACTCTTCGTTAAACGGTCAACAATCACCTATAGAGCATCATACCCTTTCGGGGTACGCGGCAGTTTCGTAATAAAACCCATGGTGATGTGCTCCCACTTCCATTCTGGTATATCCAAAGGTTGAATCTTTCCATATGGCTTTTTATGCGCGACCTTCACTTGTAAGCAAGTAAGGCACTTACTCACATACTCCACCACATCGTGCTTCATACCCGGCCACCAATAGTCTTTCTTCATATCTTGGTACATTTTCGTTGCACTGAGGTGAATAGAGTATCGAGCTTTGTGAGCTTCAGCCATAATCTTCATATGTATATCCCCAAAACGAGGAATCCACATTCGTCCAAACCGGGTTCTAACACCAAGTATGTTGTCACCCAACTCTGGTACTAGACCTCTCATTCTTTTAGAGTTAAGATGATCTTCTTTCAATGCCTCATCTTGGAACTCCATGACTTGCTTCATCATATCCGAGCTCATGATCAACTGATATGCTTTCACCCGAATTGGCTCGAGCCTTTATTTTCAGCTAAGGGCGTCCGCCACCACATTGGCTTTGCCCGGATGGTAGTGGATCTTGCAATCGTAATCCTTTATGAGCTCCAACCATCGTCTCTGCCTCATGTTCAGATTTTTCTGCTCAAAGAAGTACTTCAAGCTCTTGTGGTTAGTGAATATGGTGCACTTCGTCCCATACAGATAGTGCCTCTAAATCTTTAGCGCAAAGAAAACGGCTGCTAGCTTCAAGTCATGAGTAGGGTAGTTAACCTCATGAACCTTCAACTGTCGGGATGCATAGGCTATAAGCTTCCCTGTCTACATTAGTACACACCCAAACCACGAGTAGGAAGCATCAGAATAAACCACCAGATCTTCACTTCCATCGGGTAATAATAGAACAGGAGCTTGAGTCAACCTGGCCTTCAGTTCCTCGAACGCCTTCTATTGAGCCTGACCTCATACAAACTTCACATCCTTCCGGGTCAACTTAGTTAGTGGATAAGCGATCTTAGAGAAGTCTTGGATAAATCTTCTGTAGTAGCCCGCCAAACCCAAGAAATTATGAATCTCAGATGGCGTCTTTGAGACTTCCATTGCATCACCGCCTCCACCTTTGCTGGGTCCACCATAATCCCGTCAGGATTCACCACATGACCCAAGAATGAACCTCGCGCAACCAGAACGCGCACTTGTTGAACTTAGCGTACAACTTCTCCTTTCTCAACGTCTCCACTACTTCACGAATATGACCGGCATGCTCAATCTCGCTCTTCGAATAAATCAGAATATAATCAATAAACACGATCACTGATTTATCCAACATTGGCCGACACACTCGATTTATTAGATCCACAAAAGCAGCTAGCGCGTTGGTCAAACCAAATGACATGACAAGAAACTCGTAGTGACCATAACGCGTGCTGATGGTAGCCCGATCGAAGATCTATTCTTGAGAACCAACTAGCACCTTGGATCTGATCAAACAAATCATCTATTCTCGATAAGGGGTATCGGTTCTTCACCGTCAACTTGTTCAGATCACGGTAGTCAATACACATCCTCATACTACCATCTTTCTTCTTCACAACAGGATCGGAGCACCCCAAGGAGAGATACTCGGTCTAATGAACCCCTTATCAAGCAGCTCTTGCAATTGC
Organism: Flaveria trinervia; assembly: GCA_025506515.1. Taxonomy (NCBI): domain Eukaryota; kingdom Viridiplantae; phylum Streptophyta; class Magnoliopsida; order Asterales; family Asteraceae; genus Flaveria; species Flaveria trinervia. Next base: position 25,320,188 of record CM046450.1, on the reverse strand, counting down.
TCCATCAACTCTTTCATCGTAGTTGGAGCCAATCGATACGGTGCCTTGGCAACAGGTTGGGCACCTGGTATCAAATTGATCTGGAACTCGATCTCTTTGTTAGGTGGCACTCCTGGTAAGTCTTCTGGGAACACGTCTGGAAAGTCACACACAACCGAAACATCAGATAGTTGTGGTGTTCGCGTATCCACATCCTTTAGATAAGCCAAGTAGGCGTTACATCCACAACTCATGCACTTTCCCAACACCGCCATTAAAATTACTTTTGGGATCGTCGTGACCCGATCCCCATGAATCATTACCAAACTCCCGTCAGGCGCTGTCAACCAAATCATCTTTTTGCGACACACAATGTTCGACTCAAATTCCACTAACCAATCCATCCCAAGCACCAAATCGAAACCACCTAAGGTCATCACAACGGGTCTAACTGGGAATTTTTGACCTTCTAATTTCAAGTCACAACCCTCTATCATCTCCAAAATTCTGGTAGACTTACCTATATCGGTTTCTACATCAAAGGGCGCATCAACATGTCTACTACTAACAGGCAGCTTAGCATAGAAAGCAGCAGAAATAAAACTTTTACTGGCGCCCGAATCAAATAACACAGAAGCTAAAATTTGGTTTACTAGAAATGTACCAGACACAACATTAGGGTCCGTCCTAGCTTCCTCCTATGTCAGTGAATGCTCTGGCGCTCGCCCTTGGTCCTTCACTCCCCGTCTTCTTCGCCCCAGAAACCTTGGCCCTCAGCTTCTTACAGTCTTTACTCATATGACCACTTTCCCCACAGTTGAAACACCTCGTACCTCTGTAATCTCTGGCCATATGACCAGGCTTCCCACACTTGAAACAGACATTCAACCCCCATCTACACTCGCCACTATGCTCCTTCCCACATTTGCAACATTTCTTCGATCCCGTACCCGGTGTGACTACACGGCGATCGTCCACCCGTGCCTTCTTGTTACCCGTCGAGGCATCACCCTGACCAAACCTCTTACCATTCTAATTCCGATCACCACCACCCTTCTTACTACCTTCAGCCACCACCACTACAGCCCTATCATCATACAATTTCCCTGCCAAATTCACCGCCGACCTAAACGTGCTCGGTCAGGCGACGATCATGTGCCTGCGGATATCTGCCGGCAAGCCCTGAATATACCTTTTAATCTTTCGTGACAAAGGTGTCACCTGATCAGGCACTAGCCATGCCATCTCATTAAACTTGGTGGTGTACTGTTGATATGTCATTGTCCCCGCCTCTAACAGCAGGAACCCCCTCTCAACTTTTTTCCATTTCTCCATGAGGACAGAAATCCTCAATCACCAACTTCTTCAATTCGGACCATCTCATCCTCCCAATAGCCCTACTACCCTCAGCTTGGACAATGTTGTCCCACCAATATAAAGCTGAGTCCCCAAAAGAATGGGCAGCAAACTTCACCTTTTGATCCTCTCGGCACTCGCTGATATTTAAAACAGCCTCCATTTCTCTCACTTTCAAAAGTAGGGGGCTTGCATCGTTGAAATTCCCCATAGTTACAGCCTCGTGCCGCCTCCGACACAAGCTCTTCTTCTTCCTCCTCTTCATCATCGGAGAGGACCGTTTCAGTCTCGAGCTGTCTCCTTTCGCCCGTAGGTCTACTTCTTTCCTTCCTCTCCCCCTCCCGTACCGCCTTGATAACTTCGGTCACTACAAATGGTAAGATCGTCTGCATGACCTGATGGACTTCTTCAACAACAACCTCCTTTACCGAGGCTCTCAAATTGGTGCTCTCATCGCCACCCTCTGGATGAGGAGTCTCGGGTTCTTCATGGACCACCTTTTCTACTCTGGGTCTTCCCCTCTTGGGTCCCGGTTTGGCACCACGACCTCCACCATGTGAAGCTTTCGAAGATCTACCACCTTCCATTCACACGCACACTGAAAGATTCAAACATCAATACGGTCATTCAAGGAAACAACTAAGTTTATGTCAAGTATAGTAAGTCCCTAATTACAATGGCCAGTTGTGATTAACCACTTACTTTACTCTTCATACCCCAAGCATTACCTGTCCTGACTACATCAGTATTTAAATCTACAAACAACACATAACCACATAACATGCGCACATAATACCGGTTATCATTGAGAAAATACATGATGGCACACAGCTACTCAGATTGGCATTCCTTCCCTTTCCGTCCCATTCTCATTTTAAGTTAAGGTTTATTTTGAAAATTTACCCGTTTCACTTAAACTTTGGCTTTGATACCAACTTGTAAGGCCTCGTTCCTGGGACGCTTACAGTTGGTCAATCATCGCACATAAAACATACAAATACATTTAACTTTCATAAAACCTCGTAGCGGAATTATCAAAATTGACATTTCATTTCATTATAAAAGCTTTTGCAAAACAATACATCGTCATCAAGTTACAAAATACATGTTGCATTACATCACAAAAGCATTATAAATATGGATGCCATCCAAAAGAGCTGAATAGCCACCTCGTGCCATCCTCAGCAACCATTACCTGCCAACCAGAAACACATAAAAGTCAGCATTGCTGAGTGAGTTCTGGTTTTATAATAAAACATACTTTTCTTTTATTAGAATCGTTCTTTACTTTCATGCAATCATACATCATATGTACACATAGATAATATCATTTTTATCTTCATCGTTCATTCGTTCATACTTTTATTCTTTCATTCGTACGTTCATTACTTTCGATGACATGTATATTACCCCGAACATTATGCACGAAGCGGGTAACTGGGGCTGAGGTCTTTCATAGACCTCGAACATTGGGCACGGAACTGACTCCAATACCTAGGGCAAGTACATTCACCACTTATCTTTTCTCTTTCATTCCGGATCAATGCCATATGCTATACCCTGAACATTGTGCACGAATCGGGTAACTGGGTCTGAGGTCTTTCATAGACCTCGAACATTGTGCACGAAGCGGACTCCAGCACCTAGGGCAAGCAGCAAGGATCCCATACATATGGTCAATCACAAAGATTGGACCCCAGTGTGCATCCTTCCGGGGTAGCTAACCCGCACACCGTTGAGCTAAGACCCTTCATTGGGTGTGCACCTCCATACATTTGCTTACAAGCCTTTCTTACATTCATTCGTTCATTAATGCATGCATTTATTCATCATGTTCCTCTTTCATTATCTTCTACTTTATGTTATATAACACTTCCATTTCATTCATTAACATAACATGTAAAGCCACAGGAAAGATAAACATACATCATAATAAGGAACATCAACATACATAATCAATATCATCATACAGGGCATCATACATACATAACATACATCATGCATAATCATACAACACCATACATCATCATCATGCCTAACATAACGTCCATGCCCTCAAAAGTCAACTTATATGAACTCCCGAGAACCTTCCACATCAAAACTTACATCTGCACTTTCTCCTGAAAGTCAGTAAATACACTACGTTTTCCTCGGGTACACCAGCCCTACTTGGGCGTATGGCATCCTTCAGTCGCATGGCCTCCCAGGCGACTGAACATCAAGTGAATGGATAATATGCGAATGAACACCTATGCGAATGGACCAAATGCAGATGAACACTCATGCGAATGGACCTAATGCGGATGGAACTAGGTGTACGGACCTCAGTCGCATGACTCCCCATGCGAATGACCCTCAGTCGCACGAATGGCATGCGTATGGGCTCCAGTCGCATGACTCACATGCGAATGAGCCTCAATTGCACAACTGGCATGCGTATGGACCTCAATCGCATCTCTTTTAGCCGTATGACCTCCAGTCGCATGCCATTCAGTCGCATAGCCCTAGCTGATACAGAATGCAGTTCATCCCAAACCCAATCTGCCATTTTTGACCTCCAAGCTCTTCCAAACCTCTTCTAAGCCCAAATCAACCATCCTAAACCTTAGGAATGCATACCACAACCCCATCCAAGGACACACAAGCCTGAAATCAAACACCACTCGCATCACACACAAACATATACACACGGGTCAAACACACATATTTCAAAAACGGGTTTCACTATGTGTTTCAGCCTTAAATCAGTTGAAAACATGTAAAAGAGGGGTCCTAGAACTCACACAAACAACACCTTCGAGTAGAGCTTCGATTCAACCCGCTACACTTCAACTTTCACGCTCAAATCCACACGAACCAAGCTTTTCTCCCTTTTTCTCCCTATTCTCCTCCTCTCCTCTCTTTGGCTGAGTTTTTGAAAGTGTGGTGTTGGACCAAAAGAACCAATGAGCCAAGATCAGAAAACCTCTAAGTCCCACATGGTATCACAACAACTGCTGAAAGCCTCATCAGCAATTTGACAAGTGCTGAAGACTTCAACAGCTGAAGATCAAGTGCTGAAGACTTCAACAGCTGAAGAACTAAAGTGCTGAAGTACAACAGCTGAAGAACACAAGTATTGAAGTTGAACAGCTGAAGAACGCAAGTACTGAAGCTGAACAGCTGAAGAACACAAGTGCTGAAGCTGAAAGACCAAAGTACTGAAGTACAACAGCTGAAGAGTTTACAAGTGCTGAAGATCAACAACTGATGTACAAAGTCTGAAGACAAAGACTGAAGACATCAGCTGATGATATCTACTGAAGTCATCAGCTGATGAAACACCTGAAGGTCAAGTCTGAAGATCAAGTACTGAAGCCTAAGTAGTTTGTCAAACTGCTGAAGAGTACTTCTTCAGTAGTTGTGATATCAGTAGTTTTATGTTTCAGTAGTTTTGTAAAACGACTGAAGAGCTTGTTCTTCAGTCATTGTAGTTTCAGTAGTTTCTAATCAGTAGTTTTATATTCTGTACTTAACACTCTGATATGTTCTCAGTAGTTGTGAACATTTCAGTAGTTTGTTAAAGTTAGTTATTTTTGTATTAGATCTGCCAGTTGTCACTTTCCCGTGATAACAGCAGCGATTGCACTCTATATAAGGAGTGTCAACCTATTGTAATAATTGATGAATGACAGGAATGATATGAATGATTTGATTAGAAATTTATAATCTAAAACATTCTCGAATCAAAAATATATATTCTCTCACTATAACCGTATGTGCTCTTAATGCATACAAGTATCGATTACTTGCTACAATTTGTCTAATTCCTGTTCGTATTCGCTGCTTTGAACTCTAATACATCAAACTTGTGATCGTTGATCCTGTCAAATGGTATCAGAGCAGGTTAATCATTGATCGATCTAATAATGAATCATTGAAACTGCTATTCAAGATCTAAGTTTGATTGAATTAGCTTTTGTTTTTGCAGAAATGGTATAGAGATTGAATTTTCTGTATTTGGTCATTCATCCTGAGATCTTTTCTTGGTTTTCATTGAGTTTGATGCAAAAGCCCATGGAATTCTGGCCATGGCTCTGCCAAATGAAATCTATTCTGGGCTAATACATCATGAAACTGCCCATGACCTCTGGAATGCCTTGAAAGAACAATTTGGAGGAACAGATGAGGTCTTGGCAAATAATAGAGAAATCCTCGCCCAACAATATGAGACATTTTCTCATAGAAAGGGTGAGACACTGACTCAACAATATGAGCGGTTCTCTTGTTTGATCTCTGAATTAAAAATGGTCAAACTTGAGTACACAAATATCCAGATGAATAACAGATTTCTCAGATCACTGCCTGAGAGATGGGACACATATACTATTGTCCTACGCTCCAGTGCAAGTTTGGACAAACTATCTCTCACCCAACTCCATGGGAAACTGCTCACGTTTGAGAGAGAGATAGAACAGAAGAGAAAGTTGTCTTCATCTGGAAAGCTCACTGAAGACTTTGTACAAGGCAACACTGCCTTGGTGGGTCATGAGTCAGAATATGCTTCATCTGAATGCCAGTATGATGAGCATATTAATTCTCTTCAAGCACTTTTGATTCTGCATTTTGAGTGTTGATGGTCAGTTTACTGGGTGTAATAATGACAATCTATGTTTCATTATGGATGATCTCAAGGGGATTGCTGATGATGATGACTTAGAAGAGATGGATATTTGAGCCAAATGGCCTTGATAAATATCAGATCTCAGAAGTTCTACAAAAGAACTGGAAGAAAATTCAGGACTCTCTGGCAAAACCAAAGTTGGTTTTGACAAGAGCAAGTTGAGGTGTCACAAATGCCAAAGGCTTGGACACTTTGCAAGAGAGTGTAGATCAACTGGATCTAACTCCACTGCACCCTTTGTGACTTTTCTGGCAATAGTCAACAACACAGGGCAACATCCTGTCACTTCTAGTCATCATCCTCAACAACAATCTCCGGCATATTTTGTTCCTCAGGGTCAAATGCCATATCCGTACCCTTGTTATTACATGCCACAGTCAAATCAAGTTCAAGTTCCTATGGCACCACAACCTCATGCACTACCAGAACCTCAGCCATCCCAATCTCATCAACAAACTCAACCTCCACAACACAGCTTCTTCACCCCAGGAGTTGTTGACTGGAGCAGTTTACCAGATGACATGTCTGGTCATGACCAACTGTTCTCAGGTGCTGGTCAACATGGTGGTGACAGTCCTTTTGGGAATCTAGCTCTTATGGCTTTGGAGTCTGCTGATACTTCATTTTCTAATGCCTCTACACCTAAGGTATCACAGGTATCCTCTGAGGCAAAAGCCAAATTATGTTCTGAACCATGCATAGCAGCATTTGCTTCCATTAGAGAAGCAAATGTAGCTCTAATTAATAAGAACATTGAGCTAGAACAAATAATTTCCAAAAACAAAGCTGAGTTTGAGTTGTGCTTAAAGATAAAAATGATGAGATTACAAACTGAATGCCAAATAATTGATGATAAGGCTAGAGAAGAGGTACTTCTAGAGAAGTACAAAGATCTCAAAGAAACCCTTGCAGTTACCCAGGTAGAGTGTGATAGATGGGTACAATCATGCAAAGGTTTTGAAATGCTTCTTAGTAAGCAATCTGCTTCCAATGTGAAGTTTGGCATTGGTTACAATCACACTGCTCCACCTACAGATTTTACTCCAAGAGCAGAAGTAGAATCTGAGGGTGAGAGTGATAACCAATCCATCACATCATGTGATCTACCTTCTGATACAGCACAATCAGAAGTAGCAGTCAGCATCAAGCCCTCTTTGAACTTATCAGCTGATGTTGATGGTTCAAATGCTGACACTCACATGATAATGAGTTGATCAACTCAGGAGTTAATTCTGAAGGTCCTGAAAGGACTAGAGAGCAGGATTTAACACCTGAAGTTCAAACTTCAACTGTTGTCAGTACTGAAGAGAAGAAAACTGCCAGTAGAAAGAGTTTGAAGACTACTAAAGAGGCAGTCAAGAAAGCAAACATGCTTCCAAAGCATTGAAGAACAAGTCTTCAGTTGCTTCACCCTCTTTAGTTGATGATCAACCTAAGATGAAGAAGAAACCATGTGAAGTATGTGGTTTGTTCAATCATCTTACAGATGATTGTTGGTACAAAAGAGGTTCCAAACTCAAACAAAAAGAAGAAATTAATGAGAAAATGGTAAAAATGAAAACTGAGTTTGAGACCACATTTGTATCAGCAACATCAAATCCTGTAAACCTTAAGTCCTCAAAGAAATCCAAAAAGGAAGGGGTTAAACAGGTGACAGCTGAGAATGCTCAGAAGAAGAAGGTGCAACATAGGAACTTATCAAACTCCACTGGCAATGTGTCTGATTAGCTGAAAGCTTTATCACAAAATCAGACACAGCTGGTTATGATGGTTCAACATCTGTTGGGTAGAGTTAACCAACTAGATGCTCCTATGTTGAAACCACAGAAAAGGAGGTCCAAGCCAAAGGACTCCTCTTCTACACCATCTTCTTCCTCTCAGGCTGTTGTTTCAAATAAACCTGTTAGTTTACCATCTATTGATGAGACCAGGCCCAAAACCAAAAAGGTTTGGGTCTCCAAAACTAACTGATTGTTTATTAATGCAGGGTTCTTCAACATGCCAAAGTAGCATCTGGTATGTAGACAGTGGGGGATCTATGCACATGACTGGGAACAGCTCTCTTCTTCATGACTACTCTCAAGGAAAGAAGGGATTTGTTTCTTTTGGCAATGATGCTAGGGGTTACATCATTGGTAAGGGTTTTGTCTCTAATGGAGAAATCAAATTTGATGATGTTAATCATGTGGAAAATCTCAAGTACAATCTCTTGAGTGTCAGTCAAATGTGTGATAAAGGCCATGTTGCTCTTTTCACCAGTCAAAACTGTAGGATTCTGTCATCCAAAGTTTTGCACTTGATTGACAAGGTGTTGGATGATCACACTCTCCTGAGAGCCAACAGGACAGGAAGAGTGTATGCCTTAGATCTTTCTAAGAAAATAGATCTCAAAGGCAATCCTTGCCTATTTTCCAAAGCCTCTTCTCAAGAATCTAAACTGTGGCACAGAAGGCTTGGTCATGTTAATCTCAAAAACATGAATCAGCTTACCCACAATAGTTTAGTCAGAGGCTTACCAATAAAGGAGTTCCACTGTGATGAAACCTGCACTGCTGTTTAAAAGGAAAACAGCACAAAGTCTCATTCCCTCCTATTGAAGTGCCTAAGTCCACTGCCTGCTTGCAATTACTGCATATGGATCTATTTGGTCCTGTGAGAGTAATGAGCATGGCAAAGAAGAAATACTGTCTGGTAATTGTGGATGATTACTCCAGATTTGTATGGACTTTCTTTCTACATTCAAAGGATGAGGCTGCTCAGAAGATTATTCACTTTGTGTTGTATATTGAGAAGCAGTATTCCCTTCCAGTCAAGTGTATTAGGAGTGACAATGGAACTGAATTCAGAAATCATACACTTGATGACTTCTATCTTTCAAAGGGAATCAAAAGGCAGTTTAGCATTCCAAGGACTCCAGAACAAAATGGAGTAGTGGAGAGAAAGAACAGGACCCTCATTGAAGCTGCAAGGTCCATGCTGGCTGACTCTGGTTTGCCACTGACCTTTTGGGCTGAAGCTGTTAACACAGCTTGCTATGTGCAAAATAGAGTTTTAGTAAATCAGAGGTTGATGAAGACTCCATATGAAGTCCTCCATCATTTGGCTCCTCTGATTTCATTTTTCAAAGCATTTGGGTGTCCCTGTTTTATTCTCAACACAAAGGATCAACTCCATAAATTGATCCTAAGGTGGATGCAGGGTATTTTGTTGGTTATTCATCTACTTGCAAGGCATACAGAGTCTTCAACTGCAGAACAAAGATGGTTGAAGAAACTCTACATGTTAAGTTCAATGAATCTCCAAAGGACAAGATTCCACAAAGCCCTGTGGAGTTATTTGATTTGGACATACTGCAATATGTTCCTTATCAAACTCCTGCTGTTGCTCCTGTCAACAGTTCACCACCTGGTGGTACTGCTGATGATGATGATGATTGCAGTACTCACCTCTTCAGGTTTAGTGATCAGCTGCCTGATTCAGCTAGACCTGATGTTCCTGTAGCTCCAGTAGCACCATCCACAACAAATGCTGATGAGATCTCTTCGAATTCAACTTCCTTTGAATTACCATCCACTGATTGGTTTCAAGGAAATGATTCACCATCACCATCTGTTACTGCTGAGCCAGCTACAAACACTTGCACAGATCTCATTGTGTATCAAGATCTGAAGAATCACCCTATGTCTCAAATCATTGGTGATATCACTGCTGGAGTATCAACAAGAAGTCAATTGTCAAATTTCTGCTTCTATGCTCTCTTCATCAGTCAGCAAGAGCCAAAGAATTATCACATTGCTTTAAAGGACAATGGATGGGTTGATGCCATGCAGCTTGAGCTTCTTCAGTTCAAGAAACAGCAAGTGTGGGAACTGGTTCCTCTACCTCCAGGTAAGTGTGCAATAGGCACTAAATGGGTGTTTAGGAACAAAACTGATGAAAATGGGCTTATTGTTAAGAACAAGGCCAGACTGGTTGTTCAGGGGTTTGCACAAGAAGAAGGTATTGATTATGATGAAACCTTTGCCCCTGTAGCCAGACTGGAAGCAATTCGATTGTTTTTAGCTTATGCTGCTTATCAAAACCTTAAAGTTTTTCAAATGGATGTCAAAAGTGCATTTTTGTATGGAAAAATTAAAGAAGAGTTTTATGTATGTCAACCTCCAGGCTTTGAGGACAATAAACATCCTAATTGGGTGTATAAGCTTGATAAGGCTCTTTATGGGTTAAAACAAGCTCCTAGAGCCTGGTATGAGACATTATCAAACTTTCTTCTGGAAAATAATTTCACTAGAGGCTCCATAGATAAGACTTTATTCATTAAGAAAGCTAGGCAGCATAATCTACTTGTTCAAATATATGTAGATGATATCATTTTTGCATCCTCTGATCCAAAGTTGTGTGATGCCTTTACAAAGTTGATGCAACAGAAGTTTGAAATGAGTGCCATGGGAGAATTACAGTTCTTTCTGGGGTTGCAAATCAAACAAAAGGCTGATGGAATTTTCATTCATCAGTCCAAATACACAAAAGATCTTTTGCAAAAGTTTGATTTACAAAACTGTAAGCCTTGTTCTACCCCCATGTGCAGCACCACACAACTGGATACAGATCAGAAAAGTAAAGTGGTTGATGAAACACTTTACAGATGTATGATTGGGTCCTTGATGTATTTAACAGCTTCTAGACCAGATATTATGTTTGCTACATGTGTTTGTGCTAGATTTCAGGCTGCACCTAAAGAGTCTCATCTGATTGCAGTCAAGAGGATCTTTAGATATCTGCAAGGCACTCCATCTCTAGGTTTATGGTATTCTACTGGACATTCTGGTAAATTAGTTGCTTTTTCTGACAGTGACTATGCAGGGTGTAAGTTGACCAGGAAATCAACTTCTGGTGGATGTCAATTCCTAGGCAACTGCTTGATTTCTTGGCAGAGCAAGAAACAGACCTCAGTTGCTACATCAACTGCTGAAGCAGAGTACATTGCTGCTGCAAGTTGTGCACCTCTCAGGTACTCTGGCTTCAGAACCAACTTCTGGATTATGGCATTACAGAGACTAAGACTCCATTGTTAATGGATAGTGCTTTCAGCTCTGTGTATTGTCAAAAATCCAGTCCAGCACTCTAGGACCAAACATATAGAGATCAGACATCATTTTATAAGGGATTGTTTTGAAAAAGGTCTGATTGATCCTAAGTTTGTGCCTAGTGCTGATGAGCTTGCAGACATTTTTACTAAGCCTTTGGATAGTTCAACTTTCCAAAACCTGGTGTTAAGGCTTGGTATGCTGCAGCTAGAATAAGTGACAACTACTGATGATTTCAGTAGTAATTACTGGTGATCATTGGTACCCGTCACATATAAGTACTGATGAATCTTTTCCCTTCAGTAGTTTTTATAACTACTGATGGCTAAATGTCTCATAAGTACTGAAGTACTTATCTGTTCCAAACTACTGATGTAGTTAAACTACTGATGTAGTTACAACTACTGAAATCAGTATAAACAGATAAGTACTGATGTCCCATGAAACAACTGAAATCCGCCAAAAAGGCTGATGAATGTGTTGAGGACAGTATGAAACAGCTGAAAAGCTAAGAATTGACGAAAACAGCTGATGAGAAATTTCTCTTCAGTCGTTTGTACAACTGCTGTTTCATTCTAAACAACTGAAGCAATACCATGTCTTCAGTAGTTTTATAACTACTGATGACTAATACCAAGTCTTCAGTTGTTTACAACAGCTGATGACAAAACCACTGTCTTCAGTAGTTTCAAACTACTGATGACAAACACCAAGTCCTCAGTTGTTTCAATCATCTGAAGTCAAAACCACGGTCTTCAGTAGTTTTCTAACTTCTGATGCCTAACACCACGACTTCAGCTGTTTCAACGTCTGAAAGGATAATACCATGTCAACGGTCGTTTAAAACTACTGATGACTAACACCACATCCTTCAGTCGTTTATTACCGCACCCTATAAATATCCTGACCTAATCCCTCAATGCTTCATCTTCTTCAAACCTAACGTTCCTCTCCAAAACTTCCTCTTCTCAATGGCGTCCATGCAAATTAAACCGCGACACAACTGTGTTGCCTACCTTACTAAATCGCCTATCTGGACTAAGTTCGATACTGCTATCGATCTTATGGTTCAGTCCCAATACAATACGGCATTTCTTCTGAATCCCATACTACATGCCGAATCCCTTCAACAATTTTGGATGAACGTTACTATTACCACTGGGGAGAACAACACACCATCTCTCCAGTCGGTCGTCAATAACAAAGAAGTAGTCATCACTCCTGCAGTTATCCGCCAATTCTTCATCTGGATGATGCTATCTCTCCTGCTGGATATCCGAAGGGCACCACAGATCTATCCTTTGCCCAACATGGATATCAAGGCAATCTCAGTGCCTCCACTATCCTGAAGAACACTTTAATGACGCTGAGCGCCTAATTTTTCACATGGTGAATGTATGTTTGGCTCCTAAGACGTCGTCTTGGGATCAAATGTCGACAAAATGGCAGCAGGTAATGTATTCTATTCTTGAGCAACAACCGCTAAACTTTTCAGAAATAATATTTTCGGAGCTCAAGGACATGGCTCAAAAACTAACTGCCAACCGTTGGATACTATATCCACGGTTCATAATGGCCATCATTACAAACCAGCTTAATGCTGAGGGACTTGTTGGCTTGGGAGTCCCTGCTACGGCTGTTCTGCCGGAAGTATACTCCCGGCACAACTCTGACCAGACACTAAAAATGGCTGCCAAGCTGCGAAAACCCACGCAGCTGGAACCCACAGCCACCACCTCCAAATCAAAAGTCCCCACCAACCCACCAAAAAGAAACCCAAAACGGCTACTCAGGGAATTGATTCCCCTGAGGATGCCCCTGCACCACAAACGCAGGATATATCCACTAGTCCAAACCCCCTAGTGGATACAATGACTCTTCCAGCCATAGCCGCTCAGGCTTCCTCTCAACAGGAGCCTGCAGCAACCAACAAGGGGTACCTACATATCTGGGATCTTCCTCACTTGAGGAGATTGCCATTGAAGAGCACCAACCTCCCCAGGTGCACACTGCTTCTATCCCTTCACCCCAAACAACCGCCCCTCACAGCCCAACTTTAATAGTTGCACAAGTGCTGACTCAACTGCACTCCTCACCCCCTCCCCAGAAACCACTTACTACTGGGAAACCTCTACAATTGAGGGGGAGGAACACAGTGCACTTGAGAACCACAGCACAGGGGTTTACCACTTCTATCTCCTGGTGTAGATAAGGAGCTTAGAATATCTAGTGAGGCTGCCACCTCTTCTGAATCAGCACATGATCAGAATGAGGCTGGTAACATTGCTAAGACCTCACTAGAGGCAACAGCTGATGATGGACATTGTCCTGAGGCTGGAAGTCCCCAGTACCAAGCACAAGGGGCACATGCAACAACTGGTCTACACCCAGTGCATGTAAATCCTGCTCTAAGCAGGAGGTCAGATGATTAGTTTCGGCTGATGATGACCTGGGCTTTTTCTACGATGTTTTGCCCAGAACACAATCCTTGAAGAGAAAGTCAGTAGGCTGCAAAACCTACTTGACAACTCTCACAAGGAGAAAGACCATCTGCCTCTACCAACCCACAGATGGCACCTTCACTTGAAGGTTCCCCAAACACTGAGCCACTCCAAACTCAACCACCTGCCTCTGCTTCAGGCCCTATTTCTCAGGAACAGAACCCTCCTGAGCAAATAGGTGCTGTACTTCAAAATTCCCTCCCTCTCATCACACCCATAATCACTGATATTGTGACTAAAGCCATTGATGAGAGGCTTTCCTCAACTTTACAGCCCTTGATTGATGCTGCTGTACAAAAGACTCTTTCTGCGGTACAAACCCCTTCCTCCAATGCATCCAAAAAGGGGGAGAGTACTGCAGTGAAAGAAAAGAAGAGGAAAAGAACAGAGGAAAAGAAGGAAGAGAAGCAAGCCCAAGAGGAGGAGAAAGAAAAGCAACCTCTGCTCACTTACAAGCGAAAGAAAAGTGCTGATGATCATACTGCTGAAGACAAATCCTTGGAAGAGCTGGTAAAAGAAGCTGACACTACACACAGCCGATCCATGGATAAAATAATTGAACAACTCTTCAGGCAGGGGTTGATACAGCCACATTGGATAGTGAGATCAGAAGGTTGGAAGTCCAAGAGATCAGACCCGATGGGCTGGGTATGATGCTCTGGAAAAAGAGAGATTGGAAATAATGATCCGCTTTATTGCAAAATACTTAGGAAGATCGTTAATGGAGATTCGCGCGTGGACCAGGGACAGTATTCTGGCTATAGCCACCAGAATCTGTCTGTCTGAGCATTCAACAAAGGGATTATTGTGGAAGCCCTTGATGAGGCTGGGGCTGGTAAAAGGTTAGAGATGGCTAAACTCACAAAGGCGAAACTAACTACAAAGATGCTGGATCAACCTTCCCTTCCACCCACTCAAACAGAGCCTATCCCTCAAATCTCCCAACCAATCTCTAAGCCAAAATCCAAACATCTTCATTCTTCAAAACCAATTCCTTCACCAACCCAACCATCATCCAGTGATGCACCTAGAAGGAGGAGAAGGGTGCTGAGGATGGAAGAAGAAGAAGAAGAGGAGGATGAAGATGATAGTCTGCCACTCTCTGCTGTTCTAAAGCTACCAAAACCCCGAAGTCAACCCATGATCACACCTGACTCTCAAAGGGAAATGGTCAGAGTCAAGATAGAAGAAGAAGAACAGCAGAAACAGCACGATGAGCAACTGTTGAAGATGGTTGACAAGGAATTTCCTCAGTCATCATCTATTCAAGCCATGAAAGGGCATGCTCAAAGGCTGTACACTCTCAGGCACACTTTCAGTATCAGAAGGAGAGAGTGAGAGTATGGCCAGACCCCAGGGTGAGTTCTAGAATCCATAAAAGAACTATTCCACACAGATACAATGGCCAGGTACGAAAAACAATAGATTCTACCATCATGTTGGCCATTGTAGTCTCACCTTGGGAAATCATTGATGAATTCAAGAAAGCTCACCAAGCAAAGAAGACCCCTCAAGCTTTACTAGAAAACAAGATGATTAAGAAGGGGTTGTTATATAAAAGCTTGAAGACATCTAGAAGAATGAGCTCCAGTTACTCCTTGAAGGCAACCATCCTGATGAATTTGTATATAGGGAGGTAACTACGGTGGAGCTGAAAAATGGCAGGACCATGAAGTACTTATCAGAGTACTATGGTCCAGAGTTCTTCTTCGAAGGAGGAGTAGAAGAACTCTCTCAGGAGGAACAAGTTGTTCTCCTTGAGGCCTATGTTCGAGTGTCATACAGACTCATTAGGGAAGTAAATCTCATGAATGGGATAACAACTCTGTGTCTAGTTCCCAAAGCAGAGTTCCCATTCATACCCTACCAAACAAATATCTGAGATTTCTTCCCAGGCCGGAGCTTACATGGGTCATCTTCTCTACTGATCAAGAAGGAAAAAGACCAACATTTTGCTACAATAAGTGGGATAATAAATAATTTAGAGGTTTTGGCTGCATTGGTTCAGGGGGAGTTTGTTGGACCAAAAGAACCAATGAGCCAAGATCAGAAAACCTCTAAGTCCCACATGGTATCACAACAACTGCTGAAAGCCTCATAGCAGTTGACAAGTGTGAAGACTTCAACAGCTGAAGATCAAGTGCTGAAGACTTCAACAGCTGAAGAACTAAAGTGCTGAAGTACAACAGCTGAAGAACACAAGTATTGAAGCTGAACAGCTGAAGAACGCAAGTACTGAAGCTGAACAGCTGAAGAAACAAGTGCTGAAGCTGAAAGACCAAAGTATTGAAGTACAACAGCTGAAGAGTTTACAAGTGCTGAAGATCAACAACTGATGTACAAAGTCTGAAGACAAAGACTGAAGACATCAGCTGATGATATCTACTGAAGTCATCAGCTGATGAAGACCTGAAGGTCAAAGTCTGAAGATCAAGTACTGAAGCCTCAGTAGTTTGTCACAACTGCTGAAGAGTACTTCTTCAGTAGTTGTGATATCAGTAGTTTTATTTTCTATTTTCAGTAGTTTTGTGTTTTAGTAGTTTTGTAAAACGACTGAAGAGCTTGTTCTTCAGTCGTTGTAGTTTCAGTAGTTTCTAATCAGTAGTTTTATATTCTGTACTTAACACTCTGATATGTTCTCAGTAGTTGTGAACATTTCAGTAGTTTGTTAAGAGTTAGTTATTTTTGTATTAGATCTGCCAGTTGTCACTTTCCGTGATAACAGCAGCGATTGCACTCTATATAAGGAGTGTCAACCTATTGTAATAATTGAATGAATGACGGGAATGATATCAATGATTTGATTAGAAATATTCTATATCTATAAACATTCCTTGAATCAGAAATATATATTCTCTCACTATAACCGTGTGTGCTCTTAATGCATACAAGTATCGATTACTTGCTACAATTTGTCTAATTCCTGTTCGTATTCCGCTGCTTTGAACTCTAATACATCAAACTTGTAATCGCTGATCCTGTCATGTGGGGAGGGTGTGGGATGCCCTACCCTCTTATTCCTCTACTCATCCAATCTTTCTCCCGTTTTGGCGAGTTTGGTCCCCCGACTTTGGACTTTATTTCTTTTTCTTCTTTCGTCGGCTTCAAAGAAAATATCCGGGTGTTACACTCTCCTTCAACAGTTTCAACACTGTGATGGAGGTCCTGTCCAATTTGGAGGTGAGACCGGAGGATATATTTCTGGCAGAGGGAGTATATCCAACGGGAAGTTAAAAGTTGTCAAAGTTCACTTTGTCAAACAGCTTGAACACAATCTGTTAAGTGTTTCTTAGTTTTGTGATCAAAAGCATCAAATGCTTTTCACAGAACATGAGTACATTATCCTCAAACCAGGGATGACAATTCCTCCGGAGTTGGTGCTTCTTAGATCTCCCAGAAAGGGGATATTTACAAGCTTGATATGAACAAGGCTTCCCTAATGGGAGAAGTATCATGCTTTCTTTCCATGTAGATAGTGATGAGTCAACACTTTATCATAAACGTATGTGTCATGTAAATTTTAAGACAATGAATAAATTGGCTAAAAATAACTTGGTACATGGTTTGCCTAAAAAGGAATTTTTCTACAAAGATAACTATGTTGCATGCTTGAAAGAGAAGCAACACAGAGCATCTCACAATTCCAAAAGTGTTAACTCCATCACTACTCCATTACACTTATTGCACATGGATCTTTTTGGTTCCACAAGTATAATGAGCATTGGAAGGAAATCATACTGCATTGTGATAGTTGATGATTTTACAAGATTTACATGGGTATTCTTTTTAAAAACTAAAGATGAAACTACTGAAACATTAAAATCTTTTGTACTTAAAATAGAAAATCAAATTGATCACAAGGTTAAAATAATTAGAAGTGGTCAAGGGACTGAGTTTAAGAACTTCGTTCTTGACTCATTCTGTAACTTAAAAGGGATTTCCAGATAATATAGTGCTCCCAGAACTCCTCAACAAAATGGTGTTGCTAAGAGCAAGATTAGGACACTTATTGAGGCTGCTCGAACTATGTTAGCTGATTCAAAACTACCTCTAATATTCTGGGCAGAGGTACTGAGCACTGCATGCTATGTGCAAAACAGAGTTCTTGTAGTTAAGCCACATGGAAAAACCCCTTATGAGCTATGGAACAAGAGGCCACCATTCATTGGCTTTCTAAGGTCCTTTGGCAGCAGGTGTACCATACTTAACATAAAGGACAATTAGGCAAAATTTGCTAAAAAGTCAGATGATGCTATCTTTGTTGGATACTCTTCTAGCTCTAAAGCTTATAGGATATACAATATTAAGAATCAACAATTTGAGGAGTCATTCAATATAGTTGTTAATGAGCACACTCCTTGTGTTAGGGGGAATGGAACTGATCATATCTTTGATTTAGAATTGTTTCCTAACTATTCTAACCCATCTTGTGAGAATGTTTTAGTTGGAACAGGCATTTAAAATGATGTTGATGTTGTTGTTGACACCAATCAACTATTTGAGCTACCCTGACCTCTTCCAAGTTCTCCAAGAGCTGTAACAAATCAAGCATCCACTATTTACAGATCAGATAGCTTAACTATGTCAAGAAATAGTGAAGCTTCAACAAGTGAATCATCTGCTGATCCTCAAAACTCATCAAGTGATCCTACAAAACACCAAGCTAAAGGAAGAAGCATCTTAAAGGAACAGGCAACTATTAATGCTACTTCACAGCCAACCATTGATGATGCTTCTCATTCATTCAATCAGTTCTCATTGAATGACTTTGAAACAATAGCTAGACAAAGTGTTCAAGTTCTTGAGCAGAATATGTCCATCCTGGATTTATCTCTGCAATTGGAAGTGATTCCTCGTCTTAGGATTCATAACACTCATCCAACTGAGAACATCATAGGGGATGTCTCTGAAGGTGTGAGAACAAGAGAGCAGACTCGTCACAGGAATGTTTGCTCGTACTCATGCTTTTTATCCCAGATAGAACCCAAGAAGGTGGAAGATGCCTTGAAAGATAATAGCTGGATTGAATCGATGCAAGAGAGGCTACTTCAATTCAAGAGACAGAAGGTTTTGAACCTATGTTCGCTACCAACTGGCTAAGTATCTATAGGCACTAAATGGGTTTTCAAAAATAAGAGAGATAATAGAGGCTTGATTATCAAGAACAAGGCTAGACTAGTGGTTCAAGGATACACCCAAGAGGAAGGAATCGATTATATTGATGTCTTTGCACCTGTTGCAAGACTTGAGGCAGTTAGGATCTTCCTTGCTTATGCTGCATCCAAGGATTTCACTATCTACCAGCTTAATTTCAAGTGTGCTTTTCTATATGGGGATATAGATAGGGAAGTTTACGTGTGCCAACCTCCAGGATTTGAAGACCCATAGCACCCCAACTATGTGTGCAAATTGGATAAAGCTCTATATGGGCTGCACCAAGCACCTAGGCTGTGGTATGAGACTCTGTCTCAGTTTCTTCTGAAGAATGGTTACACTAGAGGTACCATTGACAAGACTGTCTTCATTAGAAAGTCTGGAAAGGACATTTTTCTTGTTCAAGTCTATGTTGATGACATCATATTTGGTTCTTCAAATGACCAAATATGCAAGGACTTTGAAAGCATTATGAATAAAAAGTTTGAGATGAGTTCCATGGGAAAATGGACTTTTTCCTTGGAATTCAGGTAAAGCAAATGAAGGAAGGGTTCTTCATCAATCAATCTAAATATGTTTCTGACATCTTAGAAAGATTTGAGATGAAAGATTGTAAGCCAGCCAAGACACCCATACCCAGAATCCATAATCCTTTGTCCTGACCTTGAGGGGGAGGATACTAATCAACATCAGTATAGGGAATTATTGCTTCTTTGATGTATCTCACAGCCAGTAGACCCCATGTTTGCCACTTGCATATATGCAAGATATCAGGCTGCTCCGAAGGTGTCTCACCTAGCTGCTGTCAAGAGAATCCTCAGATACCTCAAAGGAGCACCTAAACTAGGTCTCTGATATCCTAGGAACAAGGATTTCAATCTCTATGGATACTCTAACAGTGACTATGGTGGCTGCAACATTGACAAGAAATCAACATCAGGAGATGTTAATTTCTTAGTGGAAGGATAATCTCATGGCAATGCAAGAAGCAATCATGTGTCTCTACATCAACTGCTAAAGCTGACTATATTGCTGCTGCAAGTTGCTATGCTCAACTGCTGTGGATTCATAATTAGTTGTTAGACTATGGATTCAACTTTATGAGCACTCCTATCCATATTGACAACAACAGTGCTATCTCCATCACTGAAAATCTGGTGAAGCATTCCAAGACAAAGTATATTGATATCAGGTACCATTTCATTAGAGATATTCATGAGAAAAATCTGATTATGCTAATCAAAGTTGATTCAAATGAACAATATGCTGATTTGTTCACCAAAGCTTTTGATGTACAAAAATTTAAGTATCTCATAATAGCTATTGGGATGATAAACATTAATTAGATTACCTCTTTTGAAAACCTTTTAATATGTAATGTCTTATGTCAATACAATCTAAGCCCTGTTACAAAATATCTCTCTGAAAATTTTCTAAGTATAAATTTCTTCCGAAGAAAAATTTCTCCAACGATAATTTTCTTCTCGGAAGAGTTTTTAGTCTCGGAAGAAGCGATTGATTTCATATCAGATCTACTTCCGAAGCTTATACAATCTCTCCATTCAGAAAGCAATCCTTACCTTCGGAAACAAAACCAATGCTTCGAAAGTAAGAGTTGCCTTCGGAAGAAAAATTACCTTCGGAAATGTTTTATATTCGGAAGAGAGATTTTACTGTGTAACGGAAATCTCTTGGGCCCCACACTGTAAAAAAGCAAAGATTTTGTTGATGATGTTGGATTATTTAACTGAATTATACTTACCGCCACTGTCATTTCGTCCACTAAAACATCACATCATCTTATCCTAACCCCAGTACCGCCATTCCACCCTGTTTTAAATAATCCCGACTATTCAATTTCATCTTCTTACCTATAGTTTACTGCCCTAAAATTTCCTTCACTCTAACTTTACCCACTCTCAAATTCATCCTCATTCACCTTTCTCAAATGGCATTCAACCCTCAGCACAACCAGGACCCATTTCTAGATTCTTCAAGGGCAGCTGACTTCTCACAAATCATCTCCTTTCTTACCCAATCATCTTATTACACAGCCCTTACCGTTAATCCCACTGTTTACTCCATCAAATGGCTGAATTTTGGGACAATGGTCAAGTCAAAACCCTAAATGGGATTCATGTGATAAGATCTCACATTTGTGGACAAGAGTTGTCATCACTGAACAACTCATCAAGGAGCATCTCGAGCTTTATGATGAAGGTGCTCCTACAGAGTTCTCCAAAACAGATTTAGACAGCACTTACATCCTCATGGGATATGGTGGAGACGTGAGCAGATCGACTGTCTACAAATTCAACTTCTCCTACAACTGGAAGTTCCTCCTGCACGTTGTCCTCCACTGTCTATCAAAAAAATTTGGGGGATGGGATCAAATCCCATATGAACTAGGATGCTTAGTTCATGGATTGGTGAGAGGTCCCCGCTTCAACTACTCAAGATTTGTGCTAACCAATCTTATTAGAAATCTCCAGAGGGACACATTCTTCATGTATCCCAGATTTCTTTAGCACATCATCAACTGTGAGCTAGACCAGAGTCAGCTTGTCTGTGCAGCTGCTCTGACTGTCCCTCAAATAAGGCCTACTATCTTCAAAACCTTGAAGAAGGTTTCCACCAACTTTACTGGAAGGTACACTTCTCTACTTCTAGGTATGATTGAGCATATAGCTCCTGGTGACATTCCTGTTCACCCCACAAGTGATTAACCCACACTAGCAACCGCCTCCATAATGCCTACACTGCCTTCTCACCCCATCACCATCACATGCAAGAGACGCCCCAAACGAACCATTGTTCAATCTACTCTGATAGAACAAGCCCCTCCTGTTCAATCCAAAAAAACTAGAATGGAACAATAGGCTCCCACTCAGTCTGAGGTCTCACCATCCTTCTCTTTTGACCTCAATTTGGGTTTTGAGTCTTCTTAGTCTCAAACCCATAAGCCCAAAACCCAAGCCAACAGCCCTCAGACATTGAGCAGCCAACAAGGACAGTCCCACCAGAGGCTCAATGCCTGTAGACATTGACCAAGGTCCCAGGTTAGTAGGCTTAACCTCCTTATCTTTCACTGACCTTCTTTTCAAAACTGATGAAGAGATAACGTCCCTCCACGACAATAAAGTTGATCTACAATACCCTCTCCAAGATCAACAGAGCCTAGAGAGACCTCTTATCTCTAGCCCCCATCAGCAACCCATTACTGAGGTGAGTCCCACTGATGTGGATGGACTCATGCAGATTCAGCTGCCACAACAGAAGGTGCCTTAATGGACCTTATGGACAGTGGTAACATCTCTGAGACTGAATCTATGGAAACCATACCTTTTGATGACTCTGAAAGAGACATCATTAAGCAGGGGAAACCAAGGTGCTAAGAAACCACATCTGGTGGTGAGGCTGAACATACTAGGTATGTTACCTTATCTCCCCGTGATTCTTCAAAAGAAGATGAGGGAAGCATGCAACTCCTCATACAAGACCTACTATCTAAAATCTCAAATCTTGAATCCAAGTTAGGACTTTAGAAGAAAGGTCTGCCACTCAGCAACTTGAGATTGACACTCTCAAGGCTCAACTAGCAGAGAAACATATTGAGAGATCTATTAGGCACGCGCACCTGTTCAGGTCTCCTTGACCTCTTCCTCCAGCTCATCTAGCTCTCAAGATGATGCTACCAAAAAGGGGAGAGTGTTCAAAGACAAACACTTGAGGACCCACAGAGCCAAACTTCAACTTCAACACTTTCAGCTCCCTTCACAACTTTGTATGAGCCATCCCAAGTTGTACTTCAAATTGACCCAAGGATACTCAGAGATCTCTACAGACTCTTTTCCAAGTTTCTATTGAGATCCTTTATTGATCAACCAAGCCCTGATGTTGCCATGATGTACTTTGGAGCAAAAGAGCTTCAGAGGATAAGTGCACCTTCTACCATTATGGAAGAAGTTGGTTAACCTAAGGTCCAAATAGAACCTAAGATTCAATTCGAAGGGGAAATAAGGACTGATGGCCCAACAACTGAAACAGTTGGGACAGAATCTACGCCTCCTCAAACTTCCAAAGCTGAAGTTAAAGTCTCGGAAGAACAACCAAAATCTTCTGAAGCTGAAATGGAAGTTGCGAAAGGACTGTTTTTTTTGTCCGGGGACCTAAGCATCACAGATGCAATTCTGGAACTAGCATTTGAGGTGAATAGTGAGGACTTTCTAGATCAACCTCTTGTTCAAACACCCTCTCTTCCTCTCTCACAATCTGAATCCACTCTCCAAGAATCCAAGAACCACCTAAGTCAAGCTCTTCAAAGGATAACAAAGGAAAGAAGACTGTTTTCTTTGTCTAAGGACCTAATCATCATAAATGCAATTCTGGAACTAGCATCTGAGATGAATAGTGAGGAATTTCTGGATCAACCTCTTGTTCAGACACCCTCTTTGCCTCTCTCACAATCTAAATCCACTCTCCAAGAACCACCTAAGTCAAGCTCTTCAAAGGATAACAAAGGAAAGAAGAAAATGATTGTGGAAGAGCTTTAGGAAGAGGAAAAGATTGAAAAGCTGAAACGAAAAGGAAGACTTCCAACTGGGAAGCTATTAGCTGCCAGTACAAAAGCAGCTACAGCCAACCAGGAGGTTGTCAACAACAAAAGAAGAGAGAGATCATTGACCAGCTCATTCAACTTGGAGCTGCCAATGAAGAATCACTCCTGCTACCATTAGAGGAGTTGGTGAAACTGGAAAACACAACCAGGCTGCAGAAGGAAGCAGCTAGGTGGCCACAGAGGAAGAAAAGGAAAAGGAATAGATGGAAGCTGACATGTAGCTCAGGAGGAAAAGGATAGATTACCTAACCTCCAGAGGCTTCTCTCTTCAAGAGTTGTCTCCACATAATGATGAAACGATCCTTTGGCTCTTCAACAAAGAGCAGGATCAAATGGAGAAAGAAAGAAAAAGGGCTGCATGAGAAAAGTTGAAGGAGAAGAAGAAGAAGGAAGAAGGAGCAAGGGTCATTGCAACCAAGAAGACCGGTGATAAAGCCTGGATGAAAGACTATCTCCAGGCTCACAGCTTTTGGGAGTAGGTGGTCCCATGTCTGAAAGGACACTCCAACGGATTGTCAGTGAAATCAAGGCTGACATTCGTTTGGGGAAAAGGAGAGAGATGTATAGAATGGTACAAGGGATGACCTTCACACCAGCCACTCAACACCAACCTAAACCTATCCCCTCTCCAATCACCATCAAAACTAAACCTTCACCCCTGAACCCACACATTTACCCTCACCCACTCCATCTCCTCAACCTCCCAAACTACCCATCCTTCAACCTAAAACACTTACCAAAACACTACACCTCATCCTACCCAACAACTTTCCAAGTCATCCCCTCAGCCTTCCAAACATCTCTCCCTCGAGGAGTTCAAGGAAATCAAGACAAAGCTCACCAACTACACAACTTTGAGCGACATCTCTTGTGAGGAAGACTCTATCAAATTATCCTATGTTGATGGATCTTCACGTTCCCTCACAAGAGATCAATTTCTTGATCTACCTAGAGGAACACTAGACCATGCTACAAGACTTCTAGGCCTCAACTCAAAATCATTAAATAATAAAGAGAAAATGACAGGATCAGTGATCACAAGTTTGATGTATTAGAATACAAAGCAGCGGAATACAAACTAGAATTAGACAAATTGTAGCAAGCAATCGATACTTGTAAGCATTAAGAGCGCATACGGTTATAGGGAGAGAATATATATTTCTGATTTGAAGGAATGTTTATAGAGGTAGAATATTTCTAATCAAATCATTCATTCATTCCATTCATTCATCCCCATTTACAATAAGTTGTCACTCCTTATATAGAGTGCAACAATCACTGCTGCTATCACGGAAAGTGACAACTGGCAGATCAAATACAAAAATAACTAATTCTTAACAAGCTACTGAAATGTTCACAACTACTGAGAATATATCAGCATGTTAAGTACAAAATATAAAACTACTGAAACTACAACGACTGAAGAACAAGCTCTTCAGTCGTTTTACAAAACTACTGAAACATAAAAAATATAAAACTACTGATATCACAACTACTGAAGAAATACTCTTCAGCAGTTGTGACAAACTACTGAGGCTTCAGTACTTGATCTTCAGACTTTGACCTTCAGGTGTTTCATCAGCTGATGACTTCAGTAGATATCATCAGCTGATGTCTTCAGTCTTGTCTTCAGACCTTGTACATCAGTTGTTGATCTTCAGCACTTGTAAACTCTTCAGCTGTTGTACTTCAGTACTTGGTCTTTCAGCTTCAGCACTTGTGTTCTTCAGCTGTTGTACTTCAGCACTTTGGTTCTTCAGCTGTTGAGGTCTCAGCACTTGATCTTCAGCTGTTGAAGTCTTCAGCACTTGTCAAACTACTGATGAGGCTTTCAGCAATTGTTGTGATACCATGTGGGACTTAGAGGTTTTCTGATCTGGCTCATTGGTTCTTTTGGTCCAACAAACTCCCCCTGAACCAATGCAGCCAAAACCTCTAACTTATTTATTCTCCCACTTATTGATGGCAAAATGTTGGTCTTTTTCCTTCTTGATCAGTAGAGAAGATGACCCATGTAAGCTCCGGCCTGGGAAGAAACCTCAAATATTTGTTTGGCAGAGTATGAATGGGAACTCTGTTTTGGGGAACAGGACACAGAGTTGTTATCCCATTCATGAGATTCACTTCCCCATAATGAGTCTGTACGACTCTTGTGTAGGCCTCAAGGAAGGTGATTTGTTCCTCCATGGTTAGCTCTTCAGCACCTCCTTCAAACAATGATTCCGGCCCATAATACTCAGACAGGTATTTGGCCTGATTCCCATTCTTTAGCTCCATAGTTGTTATTATTCTGTAAGCAAACTCCCCGGGTGATTACCCTCTAGGAACAACTGGAGCTCATTTTTCCTGACTTCCTCAAGCCTCTTGTAAACTAACCCCTTTTTCACTATTTTGTTTTCCAGCATCTTCTGAGGAGTTAGATTAGCTTTGTAGGCCTTCTTGAAGTCTTCTAGGATTTCCCAGGGTGAAACTACAAAGACCAGAGAGATCACTTCATCTACGATCTTTTTCACCTGGCCAATGTATCTCCGAGGTATATTGTTCTTATGAATTCGGTGAGAGACCCTGGGATCAGGCCAAATCCTCACTCTTTCCTTTTGATATTGAAAGGTATGCCTGAGAGTGTAAAGTCTGAGGCTTGCTCCTTCATATTGATGATAGAAGATGTGCTGCATAAGCTTTGTCAACTCTCTTCAGCATTCCTCATCATGCTGTTTATGAAGCTCTTCTTCTTCTAGCTTCACTTTAACCATTTGTCTCTGGACTTCCGGAGTAATTGCTGAGGAGTGACTTGTGGCCTTAGGCAACTGAATCACAGCTGAGAGCGGCAGCCTGTCTTCATCATCTTCTTCATCTTCTTCTAGCCTCAATATCCTCCTCTTCTTCTTCAAGGGTATATCATCGGCTCTGGGTTTTGAGGGTAAGGGAGTTGGTTTGGTGGGTGTGTTTTGGGTGATTTTGGAGTGGGAATGTTGACAGGCTGTGCTAGCATCCTTGAGGTGAGTGTGGCTTTTGATTGCTTGGCTAGCTCAGTCCTGCTCCCAGCACCCGCTTCATTCAAAGCTTCAATAACAAGCCCCTTGGTGTATGCTTCAGACGAACAGATCTTGGTGGTAATTGCCAAGATACTGTCCCTGGACCAAGCTTTGATTTCAATCATTGATCTTCCAAGATATTTTGCAATAAATCTTATCATGATTTCAAGCCTTTCTCTTTCTAACACTTCATAACTTGCCCATCTATTCTGGATTTCTTCAATCTCTAGTCGTCGAATCTCAGAGTCAAGTTTATTGGTGTCATGGCCTTGCCTAAACAGCTGATCAATGATGTTGTCCATTGATCTGTTGTGTTCAGCATCAGCCTCTTTTATCAGTAGCTCCAAGGCTTTATCTTCAGCAATGTGCTCATCAGCACCTTTCTTTCGCTTGTAGGTGAGCATTGGTTGCTGTTCTTTCTCCTCCTTTTGGGCTTGCTTCACTTCCTTCTTTTCCTCGGATCTTTTCCTCTTCTTTTCTTTCACTGCAGTACTCTCCCCCTTTTTGGTTGCATTGGAGGAAGGGTTTGTACTGCAAAAAGAGTCTTTTGGACAGCAGCATCAACCAAGGGCTGTAAAGTTGAGGAAAGCCTCTCATCAATGGCTTTGATCACTATATCAGTGATTATGGGTGTGATGAGAGGGAGGGAATTTTGGAGTACAGCACCTATTTGCTCAGGAGGGTTCTGTTCCTGAGAAGTAGGGCCTGAAGCAGAGGCAGGTGGTTGATTTTGGAGCGGCTCGGTGTTTGGGAAACCTTCAAGTGAAGGTGCCATCTGTGGGTGGATAGAGGCAGATGGTCTTTCTCCTTGTGAGAGTTGGTCAAGTAGGTTTTGCAGCCTACTGACTTTCTCTTCAAGGAGTGTGTTCTGGGCAAGAACATCATAGAAAAAGCCCAGGTCATCATCAGCCGAAGCTGAATCAGCTGACCTCCTGCTTAGAGCAGGATTTACATGCACTGGGTGTAGACCAGTTGGTGCATGTGCCCCTTGTGCTTGGTACTGGGGACTTCCAGCCTCAGGACAATGTCCATCATCAGCTGTTGCCTCTAGTGAGGTCTTAGCAATGTTACCAGCCTCACTCTGGTCATGTGCTGAGTCAGAGGAGGTGGCAGCCTCACTAGATATTCTAAGCTCCTTGTCTACACCAGGAGATAGAAGTGGGAAACCCCTGTGCTGTGGGTTCTCAAGTGCACTGTGTTCCTCCCCCTCAATTGTAGAGGTATTCCCAGTAGTAAGTGGTTTCTGGGGAGGGGGTGAGGAGTGCAATTGAGTCAGCACTTGTGCAACTATTAAAGTTGGGCTGTGAGGGGCGGTTGTTTGGGGTGAGGGGATAGAAGCAGTGTGCACCTGGGGAGGTTGGTGCTCTTCAATGGCAATCTCCTCAAGTGAGGAAGATCCCAGATATGTAGGTGCCCCTTGGGTGGTTGCTGCAGGCTCCTGTTGAGAGGAAGCCTGAGCGGCTGTGGCTGGAGGAGTCATTGTATCCACTAGGGGTTTGGACTAGTGGATATATCCTGCGTTTGTGTTGCAGGGGCATCCTCAGGGGACTCAATTCCTGAGTAGCCGTTTTGGGTTTCTTTTTGGTGGGTTTGGTGGGGACTTTGGATTTGGAGGTGGTGGCTGTGGGTTCCAGCTGCGTGGGTTTTCGCAGCTTGGCAGCCATTTTGAGTGTCCGGTCAGAGTTGTGCCGGGAGTATACTTCCGGCAGAACAGCCGTAGCAGGGACTCCCAAGCCAACAAGTCCCTCAGCATTAAGCTGGTCTGTAATAATGGCCATTATGAACCGTGGATATAGTATCCAACGGTTGGCAGTTAGTTTTTGAGCCATATCCTTGAGCTCTAAAAATATTATTTCAGAAAAATTAAGTGGTTGTTGCTCAAGAATAGAATACATTACCTGCTGCCATTTGGTGGACATTTGATCCCAAGACGACGTCTAGGGGCCAAACATACATTCACCATGTGAAAGATCAGGCGCTCAGCGTCATTAAAGTGTTTCTTCATGATAGTGGAGGCACTGAGATCGCCTTGATATCCATGTTGAGCAAAGGATAGATCTATGGTGCCCTTCGGATATCCAGCAGGAGAAGTAGCATCATTCAGTTGAAGAATTTTGCGGATTATTGCAGGAGTGATGACTACTTCTTTGGTGTGACTACCGACCGGAGGGATGGTGTGTTGGTCTCCCCAGTGGTAACAGTAACGTTCATCCAAAATGGTGCAAGGATTCGGCATGTAAAATGGGATTCAGAAGAAATGCCGTGTTGTATTGGGACTGAACCATAAGATCGATAGCAGTATCGAACTTAGTCCAGATGGGCGATTTAGTGAGGTAGGCAACACAGTTGTGTCGCGGTTTAATTTGCATAGACGTCATTGAGAAGAGGAAGTTTTGGAGAGGAACGTTAGGTTTGAAGAAGATGAAGCATGAGAGCTAAGGTTAGGGATATATATAGGGTACGGGTAAGGAAACGACTAAAGGATGTGGTGTTAGTCATCAGTAGTTTTTAAACGACCGTTGACATTGTATTATCCTTTCAGACGTTGAAACAACTGAAGTCGTGGTGTTAGGCATCAGTAGTTTAGAAAACTACTGAAGACCGTGGTTGACTTCAGATGATTGAAACAACTGAGGACTTGGTGTTTGTCATCAGTAGTTATGAAACTACTGAAGACAGTGGTTTTGTCATCAGCTGTTGTAAACAACTGAAGACTTGGTATTAGTCATCAGTAGTTATAAAACTACTGAAGACGTGGTTTTGCTTCGGTTGATTAGAATGAAACAGCAGTTGTACAAACGACTGAAGAGAAAGTTCTCTTCAGCTGTTTTCGTCAATTCTTAGCTTTTCAGCTGTTTCAATCTGTCCTCAACACATTCATCAGTCTTTTGGCTGATTTCAGTTGTTTCATAGGACATCAGTACTTATCTGTTTTTACTGATTGCAGTAGTTGTAACTGCATCAGTAGTTGTGACTACATCAGTAGTTTAGAACAGATGAAGTACTTCAGTACTTGTGAGACATTTAGCCTTCAGTAGTTATAAAACTACTGAGGGTAAAAGAGCTCATCAGTACTTATATGTGACATAGGTACTTATGATCATCAGTATGAATTACTAAGATCATCAGTAGTGGTCACTTATTCTAGTTGCAGCATACCAAGCCTTAACACAGGTTTTGAAAATTTAACTATCAAAGGCTTAGTAAAAATGTCTGCAAGCTCATCAGCACTAGGCACAAACTTAGGATCAATCAGACCTTTTCAAAACAACCCTTATAAAATGATGTCTGATCTCTATATGTTTGGTCCTAGAGTGCTGGACTGGATTTTTGACAATGCAAAGAGCTGAAGCACTATCCATTAACAATGGAGTCTTAGCCTCTGTAATGCCATAATCCAAAAGTGGTTTTGAAGCCAGAGTACCTGAGATGTACAACTTGCAGCAGCAATGTACTCTGCTTCAGCAGTGGATGTAGCAACTGAGGTCTGTTTCTTGCTCTGCCAAGAAATCAAGCAGTTGCCTAGGAATTGACATCCACCAGAAGTTGATTTCCTGGTCAACTTACACCCTGCATAGTCACTGTCAGAAAAAGCAACTAATTTACCAGAATGTCCGGTAGAATACCATAAACCTAGAGATGGAGTGCCTTGCAGATATCTAAAGATCCTCTTGACTGCAATCAGATGAGACTCTTTAGGTGCAGCCTGAAATCTAGCACAAACACATGTAGCAAACATAATATCTGGTCTAGAAGCTGTTAAATACATCAAGGATCCAATCATACATCTGTAAAGTGTTTCATCAACCACTTTACCTTTCTGATCTGAGTCCAGTTGTGTGGTGCTGCTCATGGGAGTAGAACAAGGCTTACAGTTTTGTAAATCAAACTTTTGCAAAAGATCTTTTGTATATTTGGACTGATGATAAAAATTCCATCAGCCTTTTGTTTGATTTGCAACCCCAGAAAGAACTGTAATTCTCCATGGCACTCATTTCAAACTTCTGTTGCATCAACTTTGTAAAGGCATCACACAACTTTGGATCAGAGGATGCAAAAATGATATCATCTACATAAATTTGAACAAGTAGATTATGCTGTCCAGCTTTCTTAATGAATAAAGTCTTGTCTATGGAGCCTCTAGTGAAATTGTTTTCCAGAAGAAAGTTTGATAATGTCTCATACCAGGCTGGGAGCTTGTTTAAACCATAAAGAGCTTTATCAAGCTTATACACCCAATTAGGATGTTTTGTCCTCAAAGCCTGGAGGTTGACATACATAAACCTCTTCTTTAATTTTTCCATACAAAATGCACTTTTGACATCCATTTGAAAAACTTTAAGGTTTTGATAAGCAGCATAAGCTAAAAACAATCGAATTGCTTCCAGTCTGGCTACAGGGGCAAAGGTTTATCATAATCAATACCTTCTTCTTGTGCAAACCCCTGAACAACCAGTCTGGCCTTGTTCTTAACAATAAGCCCATTTTCATCAGTTTTGTTCCTAAACACCCACTTAGTGCCTATTGCACACTTACTGGAGGTAGAGGAACCAGTTCCCACACTTGCTTTTCTTGAACTGAAGAAGCTCAAGCTGTATGGCATCAACCCATCCATTGTCCTTTAAGCAATGTGATAATTCTTTGGCTCTTGCTGACTGATGAAGAGAGCATAGAAGCAGAAATTTGACAATTGACTTCTTGTTAATACTCCAGCAGTGATATCACCAATGATTTGAGACATAGGGTGATTCTTCAGATCTTGATACACAATGAGATCTGTGCAAGTGTTTGTAGCCGGTTCAGCAGCAACAGATGGTGATGGTGTATCATTTCCTTGAAACCAATCAGTGGATGGTAATTCAAAGGAAGTTGAATTCGAAGAAATCTCATCAGCATTTGTTGTGGATGGTGCTACTGGAGCTATAGGAACATCAGGTCTAGCTGAGTCAGGCAGCTGATCACTAAACCTGAAGAGGTGAGTACTGCAATCATCATCATCATCAGCAGTACCACCAGGTGGTGAACTGTTGACAGGAGCAACAGCAGGAGTTTGATAAGGAACATATTGCAGTATGTCCAAATCAAATAACTCCACAGGACTTTGTGGAATCTTGTCCTTTGGAGATTCATTAAACTTAACATGTATAGTTTCTTCAACCATCTTTGTTCTGCAGTTGAAGACTCTGTATGCCTTGCAAGTAGATGAATAACCAACAAAGTACCCTGCATCCACCTTAGGATCAAATTTATGGAGTTGATCCTTTGTGTTGAGAATGAAACAGGGACACCCAAATGCTTTGAAAAATGAAATCAGAGGAGCCAAATGATGGAGAACTTCATATGGAGTCTTCATCAACCTCTGATTACTAAAACTCTATTTTGCACATAACAAGCTGTGTTGACAGCTTCAGCCCAAAAGGTCAATGGCAAACCTGAGTCAGCCAGCATGGACCTTGCAGCTTCAATGAGGGTCCTGTTCTTTCTCTCCACTACTCCATTTTGTTCTGGAGTCCTTGGAATGCTGAACTGCCTTTTGATTCCCTTTGAAAGATAGAAGTCATCAAGTGTATGATTTCTGAACTCAGTTCCATTATCACTCCTAATATACTTGACTGGAAGGGAATACTGCTTCTCAATGTACAGCACAAAGTGAATAATCTTCTGAGCAGCCTCATCCTTTGAATGTAGAAAGAAAGTCCATACAAATCTGGAGTAATCATCCACAATTACCAGACAGTATTTCTTCTTTGCCATGCTCATTACTCTCACAGGACCAAATAGATCCATATGCAGTAATTGCAAGCAGGCAGTGGACTTGGACACTTCATAGGAGGGAATGAGACTTTGTGTGTTTTCCTTTTAAACAAGCAGTGCAGGTTTCATCACAGTGGAACTCCTTTATTGGTAAGCCTCTGACTAAACTATTGTGGCTAAGCTGATTCATGTTTTTGAGATTAACATGACCAAGCCTCCTGTGCCACAGTTTAGATTCTTGAGAAGAGGCTTTGGAAAATAGGCAAGGATTGCCTTTGAGATCTATCTTCTTAGAGAGATCTAAGGCATACACTCTTCCTGTCCTGTTGGCTTTCAGGAGAGTGTGATCATCCAACACCTTGTCAATCAAGTGCAAAACTTTGGATGACAGAATCCTACAGTTTTGACTGGTGAAAAGGGCAACATGGCCTTTATCACACATTTGACTGACACTCAAGAGGTTGTACTTGAGATTTTCCACATGATTAACATCATCAAATTTGATTTCTCCATTGGAGACAAAGCCCTACCGATGATGTAACCCCTAGCATCATTGCCAAAAGAGACAAATCCCTTCTTTCCTTGAGAGTAGTCATGAAGAAGAGAGCTGTTCCCAGTCATGTGCATAGATCCCCCACTGTCTACATACCAGATGCTACTTTGGCATGTTGAAGAACCCTGCAATAATAAACAATCAGTTAGTTTTAGAGACCCAAACCTTTTTGGTTTTGGGCCTGGTCTCATCAATAGATGGTAAACTAACATGTTTATTTGAAACAACAGCCTGAGAGGAAGAAGATGGTGTAGAAGAGGAGTCCTTTGGCTTGGACCTCCTTTTCTGTGGTTTCAACATAGGAGAATCTAGTTGGTTAACTCT
This sequence comes from Flaveria trinervia, assembly GCA_025506515.1. Lineage (NCBI taxonomy): Eukaryota > Viridiplantae > Streptophyta > Magnoliopsida > Asterales > Asteraceae > Flaveria > Flaveria trinervia. The sequence goes on along the minus strand of CM046450.1, from coordinate 25,287,164 downwards.
ACCCAACAGATGTTGTACCATCATCACCAGCTGTGTTTGATTTTGTGATAAAGCTTTCAGCTCATCAGACACATTGCTAGTGGAGTTTAATAAGTTTCTATGTTGCACCTTCTTCTTTTGAGCACCCTCAGCTGTCACCTGTTTAACCCCTTCCTTTTTGGATTTCTTTAAGGACTTAAGGGTTACAGGATTTGATGTTACTGATACAAATGTGGTCTCAAACTCAGTTTTCATTTTTACCATTTTCTCATTAATTTCTTCTTTTTGTTTGAGTTTGGAACCTCTTTTGTACCAACAATCATCTGTAAGATGATTGAACAACCACATACTTCACATTGTTGCTTCACTTGGTTGAGGAACCAGTATTGTGAGGATCATTGGAAGGAGTGGTCATTTTCAGTTCAAAAACAATTTAGTTCAAGTTTTAAAAAGTTTTAGACAGACCACAACAAACTCAATGAGAACCAAGAAAAGATCTCAGGATGAATGAGCAGAAATACAGAAAATTCAATCTCTATAACCGTTTCTTGCAACACAAAAGCTAATTCAATCAAACTTAGATCTTGAATAGCAGTTTCAATGATCATTGTTAGATCGATCAATGATTAACCTGCTCTGATACCATTTGACAGGATCAGTGATCACAAGTTTGATGTATTAGAATACAAAGCAGCGGAATACAAACTAGAATTAGACAAATTGTAGCAAGCAATCGATACTTGTAAGCATTAAGAGCGCATACAGTTATAGGGAGAGAATATATATTTCTGATTTGAAGGAATGTTTATAGAGGTAGAATATTTCTAATCAAATCATTCATTCATTCCATTCATTCATCCCCATTTACAATAAGTTGTCACTCCTTATATAGAATGCAACAATCACAAGCTACTGAAATGTTCACAACTACTGAGAACATATCAGCATGTTAAGTACAAAATATAAAACTACTGAAACTACAACGACTGAAGAACAAGCTCTTCAGTCGTTTTACAAAACTACTGAAACATAAAAAATATAAAACTACTGAAACTACAACGACTGAAGAACAAGCTCTTCAGTCGTTTTAACAAAACTACTGAAACATAAAAAATATAAAACTACTGATATCACAACTACTGAAGAAATACTCTTCAGCAGTTGTGACAAACTATTGAGGCTTCAGTACTTGATCTTCAGACTTTGACCTTCAGGTGTTTCATCAGCTGATGACTTCAGTAGATATCATCAGCTGATGTCTTCAGTCTTTGTCTTCAGACCTTGTACATCAGTTGTTGATCTTCAGCACTTGTAACTCTTCAGCTGTTGTACTTCAGTACTTTGGTCTTTCAGCTTCAGCACTTGTGTTCTTCAACTGTGTACTTCAGCACTTTGGTTCTTCAGCTGTTGAGGTCTTCAGCACTTGATCTTCAGCTGTTGAAGTCTTCAGCACTTGTCAAACTACTGATGAGCTTTCAGCAGTTGTTGTGATAACCATGTGGGACTTAGAGGTTTTCTGATCTTGGCTCATTGGTTCTTTTGGTCCAACAGAAAGGGACAAGAAGAAAGCTGGTGACTCTGCTGGATACAAAGAAAGAGGACAAGATCTAGTCAGCCTTTGTGCCTGAAGAAATTATCCAGTGGAGGTCGATGAAGATACTCATAACTTTGTTATGGAAAGAGAGATGGTGAAATCAACAAAATAAATGCCACCTGTTGCTACACTCTAGCAGGTTTGATATTGTGAGTTAGCAGAGAAAACCATTCTCAACCCCTCCAACTCCAAATCTGCTACTCTCATCAGAATCATTCAGCAGTCTTCATTTGCTGAGTTAATGCAAAAGCCAAGATTGAAGAAGAGTTAAAGTTGATAAGAAAGGAAGACAAGAAATGTCCTCCTACCAAGGGCACAACCTTTCTCAGATGATAGAGGGTCCGAATTGGAATCTATAGTTAGATCGAGAATATGATAATAGCTCCCATCAAATTACTCTTTTTAGAGGGCCACAACAAAGGATACCATCATTCAGGGTGACAGACGGAGTTCCTGTCAACTAAAGATTTGTACAAACTTCTCAGCATCACACAGGAAAGAAAAGAAAAGGAAACTGCAAATATCTACTCTCCTTGGTACTAAAAGTTTTGAGGACAGAACAAGTGAGGTTTGGTAGCATCAGCCTAGGGGGAGTTTGTTGATCAAGAAAGAAGGCGTTGCAACCACAACCAAATCACTTAGGCAAAATTCGGTGCCTACTACAAGGCTTCCGAAGCAAGTGTGGAACTTCCAAAGGGTGAGAGTCTTCGAAGACAAAGTGAAAGTTCAACTTTGAGACAAACTCTACTTCGAAGTCAAAGAACTTACTTCCGAAGATCAAGTCCAAGAAGAATAAATCAGATGACTAATGCTGAAGTCTGAACAAAAGCAGAAGTTCTCAAGCATCGTGAAGTATGTTGGACCAAAAGAACCAATGAGCCAAGATCAGAAAACCTCTAAGTCCCACATGATATCACAACAACTGCTGAAGGCTTCATCAGCAGTTCGACAAGTGCTGAAGACTCACAGCTGAAGATCAAGTACTGAAGACTTCAACAGCTGAAGACTAAAGTGCTGAAGCTCAACAGCTGAAGAAACAAGTGCTGAAGCTGACAGCTGAAGAACACAAGTGCTGAAGCTAAACAGCGAAGAACACAAGTGCTGAAGCTGAAGACAAAGTACTGAAGTACAACAGCTGAAGAGTCTACAAGTGCTGAAGATCAACAAACTATGTACAAAGTCTGAAGACAAAGAACTGAAGACATCAGCTGATGAAACGTCTGAAGTTCAAGTCTGAAGACCAAGTACTGAAGTTTCAGTAGTTTGTCACAACAGCTGAAGAGTACTTCTTCAGTAGTTGTGATATCAGTAGTTTTATGTTTTTACTTTCAGTAGTTGTGTAAAACGACTGAAGAGCTTGTTCTTCAGTCGTTGTAGTATCAGTAGTTTTATGTTTTTCAGTAGTTGTAGTAACTGATAACACTTAGTATTTTTGTAAGAAGATGTCAGCTGTTTTGACATCTTCAGTAGTTGTGTTTCAGTTGGAATAATTCTGTTAGATGTCACTATCAAGTGACATCAGCAGACGTCACATCTCTTATATAAGAGGTGTCGACCTAATTGTAAGTGTGACATTCCGTTACCACGAAAGCGAATATTGAATGAAATATATTTGCAGAATTCTCTCTATCTATAACCGTTTTTGTTCTTCATTGAATATCTTTTCGTTCTTGTGAATTGGCTAATTCATTGTTAGAATTCCGCTGCTATACTCTCTAATCAATCAAACGTAGATCACTGATCCTAACAAGTGGTATCAGAGCAGGTTAATCATTGATCGATCTAACAATTGATCATTGAAACTGCTAATTGATATCTATGTTTGATTGAATTAGCATATTCGCAAGAACTGGTTATAGATTATTGAATTTCTGACGCTTTCGTTCATTTATTCTGAGATCTCTCTTGGTTCAATTGGTTGTTGTGTTTTGTTCTAAATGTTATAGCTTAATTGAATTTGATTGAATCTGAGATGACTACTCCTTCTAATGATCCTCACAATACCGGTTCCTCAACCAAGCCTCCGATGCTGGTTAGGAGAGTATAACATATGGCAACGAAGAATGCTTCATCACTGTCTGTTAACAGTTCAGGTTGTTGGACATCTGTGGTACATGGACCACATAAGCCTATGGTGAACAATCCGGAAACCAATCAAATGGTTCGAAGAAGAAGGAACAATACTCTGATGAAGATCGGAAACTGTTTGAGATTGATGCTAAAGCCCATGGAATTCTGGCCATGGCACTGCCTAATGAAATCTATTCAGGGCTTATGCATCATGAAACTGCTCATGATCTCTGGAATGCCCTGAAGGAACAATTCGGTGGCACAGATGAGGTCTTAGCAAACAACAGAGAAATCCTTGCCCAACAATATGAGACATTCTCTCATAGAAAGGGTGAGACACTGACTCAACAGTTTGAGCGTTTTTCTGCTTGATCTCTGAGCTGAAAATGGTGAAACAGGAATACACCAATAGCCAGATGAATAACAGGTTCCTCAGATCACTGCCTGAGAGATGGGACACATACACTATTGTCCTACGCTCCAGTGCAAATCTGGATAGCCTATCTCTCACCCAACTTCATGGGAAACTGCTTACATTCGAAAGAGAGATAGAGCAGAAGAGGAAACTGTCCTCATCAGGAAAGCTCACTGATGACTTTGTACCAGGGAATACTGCCTTGGTTGGTCATGAGTCAGAATATGCTGCATCTGAAAGCAATTATGATGAGCATATTGATTTCTCTTCAAATAGTTCTGATCATGCATTTGTTGGTATTGAGAGTCATTCTGGCAGTAATAGTGACAATCTATGCTTCATCATGGATGATTTGAAAGGAATAGCTGATGATGATCTAGAAGAGATGGATATTCTGAGCCAAATGGCATTGATTAATATCAGATCTCAGAAGTTCTATAAGAGAACTGGCAGGAAATTCCTGGACTCTCTGGCAAAACCAAAGTTGGTTTTGACAAGAGTAAGTTGAGGTGTCACAAATGCCAAAGGCTGGGACACTTTGCAAGAGAGTGTAGATCAACTGGATCTAACTCTTCTGCACCCTTTGTGACTTTTCCTAGTACTAGTCCACAAAACAGAGGGCAACATCCTGCTGGTTCTGGTCATCATTCACATCCTAGATCTCCTGCATACTTTGTTCCCCAGGGTCAAATGTCATATCCTTATCCCTGCTATTATATGCCTCAACCAAATCCTGTTCAAGCTCCAATTGCACAACAACCACAAGCATTGCCTGAACCACAACCTTCCCAATCTCATCAACAAACTCAACCTCAACAACACAGCTTCTTCACCCCAGGAGTTGTTGACTGGAGCAGTTTACCAGATGACTTGTCTGGTCATGAACAACTGTTCTCAGGTGCTGGTCAACATGGTGGTGAAAGTCCTTTGGAAATCTAGCTCTTATGGCTTTGGATTCTGCTGATACTTCATCCACTAATGCCTCTACACCAAAGGTATCACAGGTATCCTCTGAGGCAAAAGCCAAATTATGTTCTGAAACATGCATAGCAGCATTTGCATCTATTAGAGAAGCAAATGTAGCTTTAATCAACAAGAACATTGAGCTAGAACAAATAATTTCCAAAAGCAAAGCTGAATTTGAGTCTGTGCTTAATGATAAGAATGATGAGATTTACAAACTTAAATGCCAAATAACTGATGATAAGGCTAGGGAAGAGATACTTCTAGAGAAGTATAAAGATCTCAAGGAAACCCTTGCAGTCACCCAGGTAGAGTGTGATCGATGGGTACAATCATGCAAAGGTTTTGAAATGCTTCTTAGTAAGCAATCTGCTTCCAATGTGAAGTTTGGCATTGGTTACAATCACATGCTCCACCTACAGATTTTACTCCCAGAGCAGAGGTAGAATCTGATGGTGAGAGTAATAACCAATCCATTTCATCATGTGATCTACTTTCTGATTCAGCACTATCAGAAGTAGAAGTCAGCACCAAGCCCTCTCAGAACCTATCAGCTGATGTTGATGGTTCCACTGCTGACACTCACATGATCAATGAGTTGATCAACTCAGGAGTTAATTCTAAAGTCCTGAAAGGACTAGAGAGCAAGATTAACACCTGAAGTTCAAACTCCAACTACTGCCAGTACTGAAAAGAAGAAAACTGTCAGTAGAAAGAGTTTGAAGACTACTAAAGAGGAAGTCAAGAAAGCAAACAATGCTTCCAAAGCACTGAAGAGCAAGTCTTCAGTTGCTTCATCCTCTTTAGTTGATGATCAACATAAGATGAAGAAGAAACCATGTGAAGTATGTGGTTTGTTCAATCATCTTACAGATGATTGCTGGTACAAAAGAGGTCCAAACTCAAACATAAAGAGGAAATTAAAGAGAAAATGGTTAAAATGAAAACTGAGTTTGAGACCACATTTGTATCAGCAACATCAAATCCTGTAACCTTAAGTCCACAAAGAAATCCAAAAAGGAAGGGGTTAAACAGGTAACAGCTGAGATTGCTCAGAAGAAGAAGGTGCAACATAGGAACTTATCAAACTCCACTGGCAATGTGTCTGATGAGCTGAAAGCTTTATCACAAAATCAGACACAGCTGGTTATGATGGTTCAACATCTATTGGGAAGAGTTAACCAATTAGATGCTCCTATGTTGAAACCACAGAAAAGGAGGTCCAAGCCAAAGGATTCCTCTTCTTCACCATCTTCTTCCTCTCAGGCTGTTGTTTCCAATAAACCTGTTAGTTTACCATCTGTTGATGAGACCAGGCCCAAAACCAAAAAGGTTTGGGTCTCCAAAACTAACTGATTGTTTATTATTGCAGGGTTCTTCAACATGCCAAAGTAGCATCTGGTATGTAGACAGTGGGGGATCTATGCACATGACTGGGAACAGCTCTCTTCTTCATGACTACTCTCAAGGAAAGAAGGGGTTGTTTCTTTTGGCAATGATGCTAGGGGTTACATCATTGGCAACGGCTTTGTCTCCAATGGAGAAATAAAGTTTGATGATGTTAATCATGTGGAAAATCTCAAGTACTCTTGAGTGTCAGTCAAATGTGTGATAAAGGCCATGTTGCTCTTTTCACCAGTCAGAACTGTAGGATTCTGTCATCCAAAGTTCTGCATTTGATTGATAAGGTGTTGGATGATCACACTCTCCTGAGAGCCAACAGGACAGGAAGAGTGTATGCCTTAGATCTTTCCAAGAAAATAGATCTCAGAGGCAATCCTTGCCTATTTTCCAAAGCCTCTTCTCAAGAATCTAAACTGTGGCACAGAAGGCTGGGTCATGTTAATTTCAAAAACATGAATCAGCTAATCCACAATAGTTTAGTTAGAGGCTTACCAATAAAGGAGTTCCACTGTGATGAAACCTGCACTGCTTGTTTAAAAGGAAAACAGCACAAAGTCTCATTCCCTCCTATTGAAGAGCCTAAGTCCACTGCCTGCTTGCAATTACTGCATATGGATCTATTTGGTCCTGTGAGAGTGATGAGCATGGCAAAGAAGAAATACTGTCTGGTAATTGTGGATGATTACTCCAGATTTGTATGGACTTTCTTTCTACATTCAAAGGATGAGGTTTCAGAAGATTATTCACTTTGTGTTGTATGTTGAGAAGCAGTATTCCCTTCCAGTCAAGTGTTAGGAGTGACAATGGAACTGAATTCAGAAACCATACACTTGATGACTTCTATCTTTCAAAGGGAATCAAAAGGCAGTTTAGCATACCAAGGACTCCAGAACAAAATGGAGTAGTGGAGAGAAAGAACAGGACCCTAATTGAAGCTGCAAGGTCCATGCTGGCTGACTGGTTTGCCACTGACCTTTTGGGCTGAAGCTGTTAACACAGCTTGCTATGTGCAGAATAGAGTCTTAGTAAATCAGAGGTTGATGAAGACTCCATATGAAGTTCTCCATCACTTGGCTCCTCTAATTTCATTTTTCAAAGCATTTGGGTGTCCCTGTTTTATTCTCAACACAAAGGATCAACTCCAAAAATTTGATCCTAAGGTGGATGCAGGGTATTTTGTTGGTTATTCATCTACTTGCAAGGCATACAGAGTCTTCAACTGCAGAACAAAGATAGTTGAAGAGACTTTGCATGTGAAGTTTAATGAATCTCCTTTGGACAAGATTCCACAAAACCCTGTGGAGTTGTTTGATTTGGACATACTGCAATATGTTCCTTATCAACCTCCAGCTGTTGCAGATCATGTGGATAAATCATCTTCTGCAGCATGTCTTCCACCTGGTGGTATTGATGATGATGATGATAATATCAATACTCACCTATTCAGTTTAGTGACCAACTGCCTGTGTCTGCTAAATTTGATGTTCCTGTAGCTTCAGCAGTTCCATCCACAACAAATGCTGATGAGATCTCTGATTCCTCTACATCTTTTGAGTTACCATCTAATTCTTGGTTTCAAGAGTCTGCATCAACATCTGCTGCTGCTGAAGGTCCTACAAACACTTGCACAGATCTCATTGTTTATCAAGAACTGAAGAATCACCCAATGTCTCAGATTATTGGTGATATCAATGCTGGTGTTTCAACAAGAAGTCAATTGTCTAACTTCTGCTTCTATGCTCTCTTCATCAGTCAGCTAGAGCCAAAGAACTACCATGTTGCTTTGAGAGACAATGGATGGGTTGAAGCTATGCAGCTTGAGCTACTTCAGTTCAAGAAACAGCAAGTGTGGGAACTGGTTCCTCTTCCCCCAGGTAAGTGTGCAATAGGCACTAAATGGGTGTTTAGGAATAAAACTGATGAAAATGGGCTTATTGTTAAGAACAAGGCTAGACTGGTTGTACAGGGGTTTCACAAGAAGAAGGTATTGACTATGATGAAACCTTTGCCCCTGTAGCCAGACTAGAGGCAATCAGATTGTTTTTAGCCTATGCTGCATTCCACAATCTTAAAGTTTTTCAAATGGATGTCAAAAGTGCATTTTTATATGGTAAAATAAAGGAAGAAGTTTATGTGTGTCAACCACCAGGTTTGAGGATAATAAACATCCTGAATGGGTGTATAAACTTGATAAGGCTCTTTATGGGTTGAAACAAGCTCCTAGAGCTGGTATGAGACACTTTCTACTTTTCTTCTTAAGAATAATTTCACTAGAGGCTCCATTGATAAAACTTTGTTTATTAAGAAGGTGGATCAGCATAAGCTACTTGTTCAGATTTATGTTGATGATATCATTTTTGCATCCTCTGATCCCCAGTTGTGTGATGATTTTACAACATTAATGAAAAAGAGGTTTGAAATGAGTGCAATGGGAGAATTACAGTTCTTTCTAGGCTTGCAAAATAAACAAAAGGCTGATGGAACCTTTATTCATCAGTCAAAATATACAAAAGATCTTTTGAATAAGTTTGATTTACAAAACTGTAAGCCCTGTTCTACTCCCATGTGCAACACCACACAACTGGATGCTGATCAGAAAGGTAAAGCTGTTGATGAAACACTTTACAGATGTATGATTGGGTCCTTGATGTATTTAACAGCTTCTAGACCAGATATTATGTTTGCTACATGTGTTTGTGCTAGATTTCAGGCTGCTCCTAAAGAGTCTCATTTGATTGCAGTCAAGAGAATCTTTAGATATTTGCAAGGTACACAATCTCTGGGTTTATGGTATTCCACTGGACACTCTTGCAAATTAGTTGCTTTTTCAGATAGTGACTATGCAGGGTGCAAGTTAACTAGAAAGTCAACTTCTGGTGGTTGTCAATTCCTAGGCAACTGTTTGATTTCTTGGCAGAGTAAGAAACAAACATCTGTTGCTACATCAACTGCTGAAGCCGAGTACATTGCTGCTGCAAGTTGCACTTCTCAGGTACTCTGGCTTCAGAACCAACTTCTGGATTATGGCATTACAGAGACTAAGACTCCATTATTAATGGATAGTGCTTCAGCTCTGTGTATTGTCAAAAATCCAGTCCAGCACTCTAGGACCAAACATATAGAGATCAGACATCACTTTATTCGGGATTGTTTTGAAAAAGGTCTGATTGATCCTAAGTTTGTGCCTAGTGCTGATGAGCTTGCAGATATTTTTACTAAGCCTTGGATAGTTCTACTTTCCAAAACCTTGTGTTAAGGCTTGGTATGCTGCAGCTAGAATAAGTGACAACTACTGATGATTTCAGTAAAAAGTACTGGTGATCATTGGTAACCATGTCACATATAAGTACTGATGAGTCCTTTCACCTTCAGTAGTTTTTATAACTACTGACGGCTAAATGCCTCACAAGTACTGAAGTACTTTATCTGTTCTAAACTACTGATGTAGTTACAACTACTGATGTAGTTACAACTACTGAAATCAGTACAAACAGATAAGTACTGACGTCCTATGAAACACCTGAAAAGCAGATGCAAAGTCTGATGAGTAAGTGTTGAGGACAGTATGAAACAGCTGAAAGGCTATGAATTGACGAAAACTACTGAAGAGAACTTTCTCTTCAGTTGTTTCTACAACTGCTGTTTCATTCTAAACAACTGAAGCAAAACCATGTCTTCAGTAGTTTTATAACTACTGATGACTAACACCAAGTCTTCAGCTGTTTACAACAACTGATGACAAAACCACTGTCTTCAGTAGTTTCACAACTACTGATGACAAACACCAAGTCCTCAGTTGTTTCATCATCTGAAGTCAAAACCATGGCTTCAGTAGTTTTCTAACTGCTGATGCCTAAAACCACGACTTCAGCTGTTTCAACGTCTGAAAGGGTAATACCATGTCAACAGTCGGTTTAAAACTACTGATGACTAACACCAAACCCTTCAGTCATTTCTCACCCCTACCCTATAAATCCTGTCCTCTTCTCTAATGTTCATTAGCCGTTATTTTCTGAACTTCTCTCTCTCAAACATGGCGACCATGAGTCTGAAACCACGACATAACTGCGTTGCTTACCTTACAAAGTCGGCTTTCTGGAACAAATATGATAATGCCATTGACTTAATGGTGGATTCCCCATATCGCACAGCCTTTCTCTTGAATCCAACCATCTACCCTGAATCCCTCAGTCAATTCTGGTCAAATGCTTTTGTTCATACTGATGAGTCTACCGGCCAGATCTCTGTTCGGTCCCTTGTCAACCAGAAACCAGTGGTCGTTACAGCCGACATCATTCGTCAGGCATTACACTTACACGACTCCACCGCTGTGACTGCATACCCAAAGGGCATAACAGATATGTCATTTATCAATCATGGGTATGAAGGTGATCTTCGGGCTACAACCGTTCTAAAGAAACATTTCCATGACGCTGAGAAAGTCATTTTTCACATGGTAAATGTCTGCTTAGCCTCCAAGACATCTTCTTGGGATCAAATGTCATCCCAATGGCAACAGGTATTGTATTCTATTCTAGAACACCAACCGCTAAATTTTTCTGAAATGTGTTTCTAGAAATAAAGAACTTGGCTCAGAAACCTGTGGCAAACCGATGGCCATTATATCCCAGGTTTCTGATGGCCATTATTTTGGATGAATTAAAATCTGATGGCCTTGTTGGCCTTGGAGTCCCTGCACCAGCTGTTTTGGCTGAGGTATACTCCAGGCACAACTCAGACCTTACACTCAAAGAAGCTGCCCGAATGCTAAAGCCCAAGCACAGGGAACCCACAGCTTCCTCCACCAGAACCAAAGTCCCCACTAAACCAAAACCAAAAAACCCCAAAACAGCTATTCAGGGAGATGAGTCCCCTGAAGATGCTCCTGTACCACCAACGCAGGATATACTTGCTGGTTTAAACCCCCCAGCAGTATCAGAGACTCTACCAGCCATAGCCGCTCAGGATTCCTCTCAAAAGGAGCCTGCAGCCACCACACAAGGGGTACCCACACATCTGGGATCTTCCTCACTTGAGGAGATTGCCATTGAAGAGCACCATCCTCCCCAGGTGCACACTGCTTCTACCCCATCTCCCCATGCAACCGCCCCCCAAAGTCCAACCATAATTATTGCAAACGTGCTGACTCAGTTGCATGCCTCTCCTCCTCCCCACACCACCAACAAAGGGGAGAACCACAGACATTGAGGAAGAGGATCATCATGCTTCTGACAACCCACAGCACCGGGGTTTACAAGTTCTATCTCCTAGTGTGGATAGGGAGATTAGAACATCTAGTGAGGCTGCCACCTCTTCTGCATCAGCACATGATCAGAATGAGGCTGGTAACATTGCTAAGACCTCACTAGAGGCAACAGCTGATGAAGGACATAGTCCTGAGGCTGGAAGTCCCCAGTTCCAAGAAAAAGGGGCACATGCTAAAACTGGTCTACACCCAGTGCATGTACATCCTGCTACAAGCAGGAGGTCAGGTGATTCAGCATCTGCTGATGATGACCTGGGCTTTTTCTATGACGTTCTAGCCCACAACACCATCCTGGAGGCTGAGGTAAGCAGACTACAAGAACTGCTTGCCAAGAAGTCTCAGGATGTAAGTCCATCTGCCCCACCAACCCACAGATGGCACCTTCATTTGAAGGTTCCCCAAACACTTTACCCTCTCACTTCACTGAGCCTCCAGCTTCTGCTTTTGGCACTATCTCTCCGGGACAGAACCCCCCAGAGCAGATGGTTGCTGTATTCCAACAATCCCTACTCTCATCACTCCCATCATCAATGACATTGTTATAAAGCCATTGATGAGAGGATCTCCTCAAGTCTACAACCACTCATTGATGATGCTGTGCAAAAGAAACTTTCTGCGGTACAAACCCTGCCACCAATGCATCCAAAAAGGGGGAGAGTACTGCAGTGAAAGAAAAGAAGAAAGAAAAAGAACTGAGGATGAGAAGGCACAGAGAAAACCCAGGAGTTGGAAAAAGAAAGGAGCAACAACTGATCACTTACAAAAGAAAGAAAAGTGCTGGTGATCAATCGAATGCTGAAGAAAAATCCTTGGAAGAGCTGGTAAAAGATGCAGATGATACACACAGCCGATCCATGGACAAAATCATTGAGCAACTATTCAAGCAAGGCTTGATACAGCCACATTAGACAGTGAGATCAGGAGGTTGGAAGTAGAGGAAATTCAAAACAGATGGGCTGGATATGATGTGCTGGAGAAAGAGAGATTGGAGATCATGATTCGATTCATTGCCAAATACTTAGGAAGATCACTGATGGAGATTCGTTCATGGACCAGAGACAGCATTTGGCTATAGCCACCAGAATCTGTTTGTCTGAGCAATTTCATAGGGGATAATCATTGAAGCACTTGATGAGGCTGGGGCTGGAAAAAGGTTTGAAATGGCAAGACTTACAAAAGCCAAACTCACAACCAAAATGCTTGAACAACCTTCCAAATCACCCACTCAAAAACAGCCTACCCCTCAAATCTCCAAACCAATCTCAAAACCCAAATCCAAACATCCTCAACTTTCAAAACCAATTCCTTTACCACAAAACCAACCCAACCATCATCCAGTGATGCACCTAGAAGAGGAGAGAAGGGTGCTGAGGATAGAAGAAGATGAAGAAGAAGAGGATGAAGATGATAGTCTGCCACTCTCTGCTGTTCTAAAGCTACCAGAACCCAGGAGTCAACCATGATCACACCTGACTCTCAAAGGGAACGGTTAGAGTCAAGATAGAAGATGAAGAACAGCAGAAGCAGCACGATGAGCAACTACTGAAGATGGTTGACAAGGAATTTCCTCAGTCATCATCTACAAGCCATGAAAGGGCATGCTCAGAGGCTGTACACTCTCAGACACACATTTCAGTATCAGAAGGAGAGAGTGAGAGTATGGCCAGACCCCAAGGTGAGTTCTAGAATCCACAAAAGATCCATTCCACATAGATACAATGGCCAGGTTAGAAAAACAATAGACTCTACAATCATGTTGGCCATTGTAGTCTCACCATGGGAAATAATCGATGAATTCAAGAAGGCTCATCAATCAAAAATGACCCCTCAAGCCTTACTGGAAAACAAGATGATCAAAAAGGGGTTATTATATAAGAAGCTTGAAGACATAAGAAGAATGAGCTCCAGTTACTCCTTGAGGGCACTCATCCTGATGAATTTGTCTATAGGGAGGTAACTACTGTGGAGTTGAAGAATGGCAGGACTGTGAAGTACTTATCTGAGTACTATGGTCCAGAGTTCTTCTTTGAAGGAGGAGTAGAAGAACTCTCCAAGGAGGAACAGGTTGTTCTCCTGAGGCCTATGTTCGAGAGTCATACAGACTCATTATGGGGAAGTAGATCTCATGAATGGGATAACAACTCTGTGTCCAGTTCCCCAAAACAGAGTTCCCATTCATACCTTGCCAAACAGATCTCTGAGATTTCTCCCAGGCCAGTGCTTATATGGGTCATCTTCTCTACTGATCAAGAAGGAAAAAGACCAACCATTTTGCCAACAATAAGGGAAAATAAATCAATTAGAGGTTTTGGCTGCATTGGTTCAGGGGGAGTTTGTTGGACCAAAAGAACCAATGAGCCAAGATCAGAAAACCTCTAAGTCCCACATGATATCACAACAACTGCTGAAGGCTTCATCAGCAGTTCGACAATGCTGAAGACTTCAACAGCTGAAGATCAAGTATGAAGACTTCAACAGCTGAAGACTAAAGTGCTCAAGCTAACAGCTGAAGAACACAAGTGTGAAGCTGAACAGCTGAAGAACAAAGTGCTGAAGCTAAACAGCTGAGAACACAAGTGCTGAAGCTAAACAGCTGAAGAACACAAGTGCTGAAGCTGAAGACCAAGTACTGAAGTACAACAGCTGAAGAGTCTACAAGTGCTGAAGATCAACAACTGGTGTACAAAGTCTGAAGACAAAGACTGAAGACATCAGCTGATGATATCTACTGAAGTCATCAGCTGATGAAACGTCTGAAGTTCAAGTCTGAAGACCAAGTACTGAAGTTTCAGTAGTTTGTCACAACAGCTGAAGAGTACTTCTTCAGTAGTTGTGATATCAGTAGTTTTATGTTTTTACTTTCAGTAGTTTTGTAAAACGACTGAAGAGCTTGTTCTTCAGTCGTTGTAGTATCAGTAGTTTTATGTTTTTCAGTAGTTGTAGTAACTGATAACACTTAGTATTTTTGTAAGAAGATGTCAGCTGTTTTGACATCTTCAGTAGTGTGTTTCAGTTGGAATAATTCTGTTAGATGTCACTATCAAGTGACATCAGCAGACGTCACATCTCTTATATAAGAGGTGTCGACCTAATTGTAAGTGTGACATTCCGTTACCACGAAAGCGAATATTGAATGAAATATATTTGCAGAATTCTCTCTATCTATAACGTTTTTGTTCTTCATTGAATATCTTTTCGTTCTTGTGAATTGGCTAATTCATTGTTAGAATTCCGCTGCTATACTCTCTAATCAATCAAACGTAGATCACTGATCCTAACAAGTAGCGCCTTTTCGAAGTATAAGTGTTTCGGAAGTACTGTTCTTCCGAAGAAATTTAACCTTTGGAAGACACTGCTTGTACCAGTGGGACAGTCTGGTTTTGACAGTCTACTGCATGGCGTTTCTCAAAGGCCCTGGAGTTGACCATACTTATTCACTGTTCACCTTGTTAGATAGTACAAGTTACCAACTTTAGTTGGTGATAAAGTAATAAGTCAGGGACATGTTGACTAAATTTCAGATAAGAATTTATCTGAGATAATAAATATAGCTTTATAGTATTTGCTTTAGTTAGAGGATCCAAACTCGTATCAAAGTAATCCGGCTGTAGGTAGTATTATATATAGTTTTTCATTGTATCATAAAACTCAGCTGAAGAGTCTTGTACCTTTGAGTTGAGAAGCAATATATGCAAGTACCTTGAAAATTACTTGTGTTCTTTACTAGTGTATTATCTGGTTTTCCCTTTTTATGAAAACTCTTAAGACTCACCTTATGAGTGTAGTTCAAGTGAGTTTGAGAGAAAAAAAAAGTGTTAAGTGACATTAACCGATCCTGCAATGGAGAGGTGGGGGTAATTTTGTTATCAACAGAGATGGGGAAGTGGTATGGTGGTGGTGCCAAGAACATGAGGAAGCAATTGTTGGAGAGATAGGAGTGGGGTCATTGGTTCTTCCAAACAAGGTAGTAAGTGATGTGAGTTTGATGGGGATCATGTGAAGAATGGGGTAAGGGAGATGGACCCGTCACTGTAAGAAGAAGATGCAGCCATGATTGGAAGAGGATGGAGAAGACGAAGAGGAGAAGATGGGGAAGGGGAAGGGTAAGGATCAAAAGGCTACAATGATACCATATGGAATGATTAATGAGGAATGGTTGGCTTACCTCAAGGTGAGGGAAGGTCATACATTTATACAATACAAAAGTACACTAAGCATACATGAAGAATAAACTAAATACAATACAAGGCCATAAGAATAGACATATACTTAGAGTGGTTAATAGAGTCAAGAGAGTTAGAAATTACAAATTGATCTTTTGAGGCGGTTATATCCAAACCACCCCAAATATTCAAATAATGACCTTTTAAGACGGTTAATTTGGTAGACCGTAGCTTTTAAGACGGTTTGCTTTTTATTTAAGGCGTTATCTAATCTTTTAAAACAATTTTTAATGAAACGTCATTCACAAAACAAACATTCTTCGTACTCAAAACATCTTCTCGCGTCTGCATGCGCGCAGATGAAGATGTGGGGAAGAAGTTTTGGTAAAGAAACAAACACTACCTTAGTATGTTACAAACATTTTTTCCTATGGCCAAACCCCGCCCCCTTTTTTACAAGTGTTTTCAAAAGCATGTGGCCCTCTGCAATCTATTCTATTGTATTCGATTGGAAATAAGACAATTGTTGGTTTCATATTGCAGTAACACAGTAAAATATGTATATATAATTTAAACATTGAAGGCCTATGTAATATTAAATCGATAAATTGACAAACTTGTGTGGACATTATCATATCATTGTACAGGTCTCGGCTTAATGCCTAAAACCTATTGTGAATTTTGATCCATCTAGATAGAACCACATAAATCATCAAGAGTGCACCAAGTGAGAACCATTGTGAACTAGGAATGTTCAATTTTTATGGTTCGATCACTTGGAAAAAGCTTGAAAAACTTTTGCTTAAATTCTTTCAATTTGTAAATGAGCCGAGTTGATTTGGCTTGGTTTGCGAAAAAGTTTAAAATTGTTTTTTTAACGATAAATCTACTATAAAGTTACTCGAAACTAATTTACATGATGTTTGAGTTTGAATATAATACTTTTTTTGTAAAAGACAAAGCCTTTAACTATCAAATGGGTTAGCCTCACATTAAAGGCTGGCTTGAATTAACCTTAACTTTTAACATTTTATAGCCCAGCCCACGATAAGATTGTTAATCTAATTAACCCAAGTCTCCATTCATATATGGTTTAATATATATTCACATCAATTTTTTTTTGTTAGAGGATTAAACGATCTAACCGAGTCAAACGAGTAAAAATGAGCCCAAAACGAGATTAACTGAGCTTGAGATCAAGTTTAGCTTGATTTAATGTTCTATCTGAGCTCACCTCTTGTTATTAGCCCTAATTCCAAGATATAGCATGTTTAATAGGCTCTCATAACTATAACTTCAAATTCTAAGTATAACAACTATTTAACAAACCATTATTCGATATTACAATCCATTACTAATTTCATGCACCATCCACGAAAGCTTGGAGATTGACATCTGACAATCCGCCATTGTTAAGAGCTTGTGTCGCTAACTCCTTCCATTTCTTTGCATTCTTCCTCATCTCCCCATCTTCCATCACCAATCCACACACCTCTTAATCTCCTTCCTTTCCACCATTCCATCCCCCTCCCTCCTTTTCACCTTAACCCTTGTTTTCCATACATCTTCTATCATCTTTGCCTTCGTCGCCTGATCCGACCACTGTGAAAATACCACAGTCGGAACACCGGCCGCCAACGCCTCCAACGTTGACCACTGTGTAAAAAATGTTGGATTGTTACTCTTACAAGATATCAAACATTCATATCCATTGAAATAATAATAATAAATATCCAATACAGTTGCCGGTTGGCACCAGAGGAGATAAAGAGATAAGGACTTCGTTGTTATGTGACCACAGTGTGAGTACATATAAGCAAAGGGTCATATGAGCAAAGGAGAATAATTTCACTTTAACTTTTCTTTTTTAAATATATGAAAGTGCAAAAGTTGACAATTTTTAAAGTGATAAAGGACTTTTTCTTTTGGAATGGTAGTTATCGAATATGAATTTTAATGAATATGCAAATATATATCTTTACATATGGTGCAGTTATAGTTGAAGAAACTGGTGTATACTAGAGTGAGTAGTAACACGAAGTTATGTAGGGTGGACAATCGGTTGTATTGGTTTAGTGATGGATTAATTTTTTAAGGTTATGATACGAGGTAGAATTCCGGTTCATCTTTTCAAAAAATATTTTTTTTTTACTTAGGAATTATAACACGTGGGGAATATATTGAAATTAGCTATTGAGATTTTACGCAAGATATTGATTTAGCTAATATAGAAGAATATAGAAGAATGTTTAAGTTTATGTAATACATGTACAACTTTAGGGCAATTTCAACTCATGTCATTCAATGTGTCAATCTTATCATATGGGTGAAACAAATAATTAAATTAAAGTTCGAAAATAAATAGTCATGTGAATGTGTCTAGATGAACTTAATTTGAAACAAAATGTATGATTTTTAGTTTCTATCAGCTCATGTTCAACATATAGTTTTATGCTTCTCTTCACACTTTTGTATGAACTCTTTTTTATAAAATAATGGCATTACATAACCATTAGAACATTAGTACACTATGCATAACTCTCCTGTTCACAGAATCAAAACTCTTTCTTGATAACATTATATAATTTAGTGCATCAATTAGTGGGATAGGTAAAGCCAATTTAATTCTCCTTATAATTAAATAAAGACATAAATTGGTTACATGAATAAAAATAACGATAGATCACAATTGGGAAGATTGATATAATAGGCATCAACAAGGTTTTTTGTTTAAGTTAACTCAATTTTTGAAATCGTCATTCAATAATTAAATCCACCTTTATGTATCTATGCGTGTAGGTGATGGGTTGTTGAAGTCATGTGATAAGTGTGTTTAAATATGTATTTTTGATTCGAGTAATTCATGAATTAGAGTTACATAAGATAGTTTTTCATGTTCATAGGTCAATAATAAATACTATTCGGCTCTGAGGGGCTTGTTGCTAGATGCATAGCCTCAAATGAGATTGATCAACTCTACAATAGCTTCAGACTAATATGCGAAAAATAAATAAGATTGAAAA
The DNA here is from genome assembly GCA_025506515.1 of Flaveria trinervia. NCBI lineage: Eukaryota > Viridiplantae > Streptophyta > Magnoliopsida > Asterales > Asteraceae > Flaveria > Flaveria trinervia. The sequence goes on along the minus strand of CM046450.1, from coordinate 25,268,287 downwards.
AAAAAATTTAGTATTGATGATCACTAACAATGATGTTTCCCTGGTGTTATTTGACATGATATAACGCACCCCGCGGTAACATGAGGGACTTAATACTAATTCAATTATAGATATTACTTTCAGTTATATATTTAGAAATTAAACTTTATTTTAATCAAATTAAGACTTATTAAAGTTTTTTTTAATGATATGATTATTATATATAGAAAGAATTTAAGTGATTAATACAGTAGTAATTAAGTATTTATTAAGCAAACTTGATCGCGTGGTAATAATTTAAAGTTTAATTGATCTGATTACGTGATTTTACATCGTTCTTATTATAGAATAAGTTTATTTTGTTTGTGTTTTATTCATAGGTATTTGTACCCTAAACAAGCTTAATTGGATGCAAAAGAAGCAAAATACAGAACTACAAGAACTGAAGATATAAATATGAAAAGTTAAAGAAAAGACAGAAATTGAGATGTATCGGCATATCATAGGCTGGGTATGGGCGTATCATACGTCGGGCGGATTATAAGGCGGCGTATCATACTTCGAGCGGTATATTAGCGGCGTATCATACTTCGGGCGGTATATTAGCGGCGTATTCGTTGGCGTATTTGACAAAATGAACTGATGTTTGGGCGTATGAGACGACGTATCATATGTCAGTGGGCTTATGATACGTCGATAGCCTAACAACATCCGGATTTTGTAGATTTTTAAGTTTATTTAAACCAAATTAACCCCAATTCAATCTATAACTTCCCATACACAAAATCTGAAGATTCTAAGCTGATTTTTGGTTATCTCAAACCTTTCCATTCATCCCAAATCATCTACAATCATTATCAACACAAGATTGAAGATTCAATGAATACCATAAGTGGCTAGTTCTTTCGTGATTACTTCCGGGAGTACGATTCTTGTCAAGTGAGACAATTGGTCTGCTTTGATTTGGTTGATTTAAAATTTATGCTTATAAATAAAGTTGTTTGTTTTATTATCAGTTTTGATTTTCTTGCATCATGAGCTCATTAAGAAAAGTAGACAATTTGATATATGTAAATTGGTAATATTGTGAACGAATGAACCTTAGAAGCTTGTTCCCTTGTTATCACTTTAATCAAAAGCTAAGATCCTGAAGTATTTTTTGTTACAAACCCTAGGTTAAACACACCAATTGTTGATCTTGCGGATTGGAATCCGGAAGTGATTGTTTTTCAATATTTAAGTAATGTCGTTTCAAAGTTTGTTGTTTTTTGCAATTGTGTTCTTAATTTCATCCGGAAGTGATTGTTTTTCACTAAAATATAATGAGATTGATAATGCCTCACTTATGTTTAAACTCCATAAAGTACGAAAACTTGTGTGGACATTATCAATCTCATTATCCAGGCCTCGCTTAGTGCCTCGAACAACTATTGGGATCCATCCAGAGGGGAACCACAAAAATCATCAGATCACCAACTAAAAATTATTGTGAACTAGGAGCGTTCGATTCTTTTATGGCTCAATCATTTGGAAAACATTGACAACCTCGATCTCACTTATATTCGATCGATTTGTAAACAAACAGAGCCGATCTTGCTTGGTTTGTGAACGAGCCGAAAGTGAACCAATGGTTGCTTGTTCACTGGCCACTTTTAACATTTATAGCCCAACTAAAAGATCGTCAATCTTTTAAACCCAACTCTCCATCCATATTTGGTTTAATATATTTACATTAAAACATTTTTTTTCTGAATATAACAAACAAACCGAGTCAAACTTATCTTATACTAAGTCAGATTTAGCCCAAAACAAGATTAGCCAAGTTAAAGGTCAGGTTTTTAGCTTGATTTAAAGTTAAAGCCAAGCTCGACTAGTTATCAGCCCTAATACCAAGCTTTGTGATGAGTACATAAGATCATAATAAAGCGTTAAGTTGAGTACATATTGGCAAGTAGCAACTTAAATTATTTTTAACAAATTAACAATATTAATAAATTTTGGTTTTTATTCAATCGATCTATTTTTTATAACTTTTTCCTCAATAGAATACAAGTAGCAACTTAAATTATTTTTAACAAACTAACATATTAATAATCTTTGTTTTTTATTCAACCGACATTTTTTACAACTTTTTCCTCAATATATCAACTCATTATAGTTTAGTTATTTTCTTTTTCATCTTTGGCATATGTATTTAAATATATAATAAAAATATATCTATACAAATATATATACTTGTCTTCTTGATCCAACTTTTACATAAATATTCATAGAAATTTTTGCTAAGTAAACATTATGATTGTTTTAAAATAAGGGTTATTGGATTTTAATAATCCTAACTTTTATTTATTAGCCAGGATTAATCCCAACTCAAAAAATATTTACAGTTACTCTTAACTTTAAACTTATTTTTCTTTAATAATATTTTACTAACTAGTAGTTAACCATCGTTAGTTTTTTTATGAGATGATGCCAACTTTGAGTAATTTTTCAACTACAACACCGCCTAGTCTCAATTAGGTATGTTTTACATTCTCTAACCTCTGTCATCACCTACAATCTACCTCCAACGAGTTCAATGATTCAAATCAGGAGGTGAAGATTGACGGGTTTTTTGGTAGAAAGTTTCAAATTAACAGACTTGATGATAGATTTCAACTTTGTGTTTAGTGTTTTGGCCACAAAAACATTCAACGTCATTAAAAAAAACTAATGAGGTTAACTCTCAGTAGTAATGGATCGTTGAAGGAAAATAAACTCAAAGTTGAGAGTATCTTTAAACATTTACCGAGTTTGGATTAATCTCGGCCAATAAATAAAACTTGAAATTATTAAAATCCAATAACTTGTTATTTTTTTAATTCGTTGATTTAATTTTGTGGTTAAATGGTACTTTAAACTTTTGCATAATCAAATTTGTACTTAAATAAAATTCGCTATTAATTTTTGCAGATCATGGCAATATTGTTGAGGAGGGAATTTATTTAAAATATAAAAATCATTACTTTTTTAAGTTTATTTTAACTAAATAATAAACCGGAGGAAACACAAACACTTGTCCATCATTTTCCAGTAAGAAATCTTTAGATATTAATAAAACAAGGTTTTTTTATCACTTGTCATCTTCTTAAACTATCTTTTTGACATTTGTCTTATTCTAATCATCCGCATTTTATGATCCCTCCCAAAATATATTAAAGTAATTTAAACACTCAAATCTATATAATCTATATACATACTAATAAAACAAGGTTTTTTGCCACTTGTCATCTTCTTAAACTATTTTTTTGACACTTGTCATTCTTCTAATCATCATCCCCAAAGTATATTAAAGTAATTTAAACACTCAAACAATTTTACTCTCTTCATAAAAGTTAATTTGGTTAATTTACATTTTTCTTTCTCATCTATATTTTTTAAAGTTATTAAAAAATAAATTTTATTAAGAAAATTAAAATTCATATCTTTTCTAAAACATTGAACATTTTGAATCAAAAAATTTTAAATTAATCCTTTTTTAAAATAATTATAAGAAATAGAATTTTCTAAAAACAGTTTTATTAAAACAACCAAAATAATTAGAAACTTGAGTTTTTAATAAACAAGATTTTTATAAACAATAATTTTTTATAAGAACATCTTAAAACAAATATTTAAAAATAAAACAATTTAGATAAGAGAGTTAAAAATAGTATTATTGTTTTATATTTTAAACAAGTAAGTATATATAATTTTATAAATATCTTATATTAAAATATCGTACTGTAATTTTTCGTGTTTATTACTAACTATTATCCATTTAATAAATGAGTTTCTAGACTATATAGTTATCTATATGTCTATCTATCTATAACATATCTATTGTGTATTTACTTGAAATAATTATTTATATGCAATTATAATCATATTTTATCTCCAAACATAGTTTTATAATTCATAAATTTTTATTACTAATTATTTACTATTTTATTTATCCAACCTGTGTAATACACGAGATACTAACCTAGTATATATATATATACACTTTTGTTTGTGTATTCTGATTATTTAATTATTCTTTCGTTAAAATGTTTGTTTGATTAATTATTTAAAGGAAAATTTTATGATACGAGAGTTAAAAAAACTATAATGAGTTAATTGAGAAAATATATAAAAATGATAATAAGTTCATTCAGAAAAAATAAAATGAAAGGATTATAATAGTTTTGTTAACAATAGAAAAAAATAAAGTATAACAACTATTTTGATAAATACTTTTACAATCACACAATTTGGAAAATATTTTTACAACCAACACTATTTTAGAAAAAATACTCGCTAAATGTTCTAGGTTGTTAAATTTTATGGTTTTTAATGTTTTATCACAGGTAGAATGGTAAACGTTTCTTAATTAAACATGGCGATTGAATTGTATTCATGGTAAGCGTTTCTTGAATCATCATCATTTTAGTTTGTGCTGGTGAATTATGTGATTAGCTTTTACTAGTTACTTGAGTACTTTAGTATTTCTAATTACTACAATTTAGGGGTTCTTTCTTTGTGATAATTTCAATATGTATGTCAACCATTTCTAATCTTGATGTTAGGTCCTTGATTATTCCATGACATTTGTTGGTGGGGGATCATCAAAGTAATCCTTGTAGCATATTTTATTCCCAAAGTACAATATTCCTTTAATGTCTGTTCACAATGTTCCTTTGGTTGCAAACTTGAAATATTGCCTTTGTCCATATGTGGGTGGCTATTGTTCCATGATAATTGCAATAGGTTATGAAGGTAAGATATCGTTAAGTCTTTTCAGCTTTGCGATCATTACTTTTGCGTTTCCGGTTTGGTTTTATACGGCTATCTCATTACCTTTTGCGCTCTTAATTTAGACGATCAAATAGGCTGACTAGTTTGTGATTTGAATGCTCAACAGGTCTGATTTTCTCAAACTGTAAGCCATGATTTTGAGGGAAATTGTATGAATTGGTGCACTTGATATGGATTTTCTAGATTTGCATATGTATTTAATACGTTAACAACATTGGCTAATTTTTTGTATATTTTTCTAGCATCTTTTATGTATTTTCCAGCAATTATTGTTGATTTCAACGGGATTTTGTTGCGGACGAAAGTAAAAGTCGACTGTGTCGATGCTGAATTTTGCATTCCGTAATCTTACCTTTAAGTCAACAAATAAAAGAAAATGATTGATTAGCTAAAAATATGAAGAATAAAAAAATGGTAAATAGTTTTGAAACTACATCTTTTTAGTATATGTTTACAACTACACCTATTTGGTAAAAAAAAACTCTCTAAATGATTACTCTTAAATCTAAAAATTACTCTTAATCCACATCGATGACAAGTTTGTTATATGTTACCTAAAAGGATTGCATTAGTAGTGCATTATTTATTTAAATGTGTTTTACAACTCCAACGCATCTCCATTATAGCATACTTTTAAAAGTTGATATATAACATGATACCTTATATTCTTATGTGTGGCTTTTATCTGTACCAGGTTGAAGTATCAGAAGATGCGATTCAAGAAACAACTGCAAAGATGCTTTTCTGTCTGTGCTAATAACAATTGTATTAATTTACTGCGTTGATTTTGACCCCCTCCCATTTTCAAATTTATGAGAATTTTACATTGAAGGGACACTCATTTTATTCTAGTATTATTCATGTACCATGACCATTGTTTTGCTACATAATTGTAAATTTTAGGTGTCAAAACTAAAGTGTTACGCACGACTGGCGAGTTTGTTTGTAAATTCTTATTGATCATAGATATAGGGCGATATTAGTGTTGTGCGCTCGTCGAACACTTTATTATTGGGTTATAGGGTTTCTACATTGGTCGTTTACCACGTACCACGAAGGGCGCGGGTGGATAATCACTGGTTATTCTTATAATCCGTTACTCATTCATGCACCATCCACGAAAGCTTGGAGGTTGACAACTGACGATCCACCATTATTGAGAGCTTGTGTCGCTAACTCTTTCAGTTTTTCTACTTCTTCCTCATCTCTCCATCTTCCATCACCATTTCCACACACTTGTTAATCTCCTTCCCTTCCACCATTCCATCCCCCTCCCTCCTTTTCACTTTAACCCCTGTTTTCCACACATCTTCTATCATCTTCGCGTTCGTCGCCTGATCCGACCGCTGTGGAAAAACCACGGTAGGAACACCGGCCGCCAACGCCTCCGCCGTCGAGTTCCACCCACAATGCGTCACAAGAACACCCTATTGCTTCGTGATTCAATACTTCCACCTGAGAACACCAACTCACAATCATCCCATGCTTTCTAATTACGTCCATATCTTTTAATAGCACCTGTTGACTACCGTCTCTGACCACTACCAAAATGGTCGGCGACTTTCAACCAACCCAGATGCAATCTCCTCCATTTGATCCATCGATAAAGCTGACGTGCTACCGAATGAAGCATACACCACGGATGATTTTGGCTTTGTGTTTAGCCATTTGATATAATCTTCTTTAGGTTTTTCGAATAAATCACAACCGAATGATGATCCTAAAGGTGGAACAAGCGGTCCAACCGAAAGCATCATAAGCTTTCCAATTGCCTCTAAGGACCCGATTTCAAGTGCTTCAAAAGTGTTAACAAGTATCCTTGGAGCTACTTTGAGCACATCAATATGGTCTTTCAAAATTTGTAGGATAAAACAGTGTTCTTTAGGGCAGGATGATGACAGAAATGATGGCAAGTCAGCAATGGTTAGTGATGGAAGTCCTGGTAAATTGATCGGAAATGTTGGATTGTTACTTTTACAAGATATCAAACATTATATCCATTGAAACAATATAATAAATATCCAATACAGTGGCCGGTTGGCACCAGAGGAGAGTGGACTCGAGAGCATGGGCATTCGCCACCTTTGCTGCCCACGGTAACACGGTGGTGTAGACCAAGTGGTCAAACGGTTTGCCTGCTATCGCGGAGTTCATGATGATATCCGCGACAGCAGACGAACCGTTTGTAGCAAAATCCGAGATAAATTGTTGCAAGGTGGTAGTTGGTTCATGCCATGGTTGTGACCATCAGAAAATGGGGAAAAGGTTAGACCGTGATGAGTGGTTTGTACGCTAATGCCTCGTATAACGGAGAAACTGGTGCAGAAGGTTACATCGATACCCAAGTTAAGGAGATGGTGGCGAAACGGAGGGATGGGTTAATATGGCTCTGGTTTGGATAAGCGACAATGAAGATTTTGTTTTTCCGGTGGCCTGTCATCGCAGACGGCCAGTGGGTGGTGGTGGTGATCACAGGGGCGGTTGTTAAACTGCTAAAGGATTCTTTGTTTCGTTTTGTGGGTATAGTGTGACCATATATGAGACTACGAGGTATATATGACCAAAGAAGAATAATCACTTTTAGAATAAACATGTGTTTTTTTAAATATATGGAAGAGCAAGAGTGGACCTTTTTAAAGTGATAAATGTTGTTTATGATATCAAAGTACACTCAAAACTCAGATAATTTATTCATTAATAAAGTTGTCATATATAGCCGAAATTACAACGGAAACAAGGAACTAGCAAACCCACGTAACAAACATGACCCATGACTCGGTACTCCCTATGGACTCGGTCCTACTAACTTATTCAGTAAATAAACATGTGACAAAATAACTTAATAACTGACACTTTGAATTACTCTCAACACCCCCTCTTAAGTCAAAATGTTGTCAAACCAAGTCTTCTCCTTAAATAAGCAAATTGATATGTTCCTAGTGGCTTGGTCAAAATATCAGCTACTTGCTCGTGTGATGGACATGACTACAGTACAATCTGTCTTCCTTCAACCAAGTTACGAATTAAATGAAACCTTGTATCAATATGCTTACTCCGCCCATGATATGCTTGATTTTTTGAAAGAAATACCGCTGACATGTTATCACAAAAGATTTGTGTTGCCCTCTCTTGCTCATGGTTTAGTTCTAACAGAACCTTCCTCATCCAAGTAGCCTGATAAGCAGCCATTGTGGCTGCAACATATTCTGTTTCTGTGGTGGACAAAGCAACAATTTCTTGTTTCTTAGAACTCCAAGAAACAGTTGCACTGGCAATAGAGAATACATTTACAGAGGTATTTTTTCGATCATCTACTGAGCTGGCCCAATCACTGTTTGTATATCCCATGAGCACCACACTATCTGTTTTTCCATACCATAAACCAAGTTTTAGAGTTCCTGTAATGTACCTTAAAATTCTTTTGGCTGCTCCCATATGAAAAACAGATGGATGTTGCATGTATCTAGACACAACCCCCACAGCATATGCAATGTCCGGTCGAGAGTGTGTTAGATAAAGCAATCCACCGACTAAACTTCTGCACATAAACCCATTAGCAGGAGCACCTCCATCATCAGCTTGTAATTTGTCATTAGTACTCATGGGTGTAGTGACTGTTTTGCACTGTTCCATACCGAACCGCTTCAGCAAATCTTTAGCATATTTTTGTTGTGACACAAATGTACCTGTTGATTGTTGATTCACCTTGAGATCAAGGAAATAGCTTAATACTCCAATATCATTCATTTCAAACTCACTGAAATCTTATGCTTAAACTCCAGCAACAACTTTTGTAAAGAACTAGTATACACTATATCATCAACGTATAGGCATACTATAATAATCTCACTTGGTCCTCCCTTCTTGATGTACAAGGTAGGCTTATTTTGGCTTTTCTTGTATCCATGTTGTACCAAATATATATCAATTCTACTATACCAAGCCTAAGAGGCTTGCTTTAATCCATAAAGGGCCTTGTGTAGTTTGAACACCAAACCTTCTTGTCCTTCTCTTTCGAACCCAGGAGGTTGTGTAACATACACCTCCTCATTGAGTATTCCATTTAAGAAAGTTTTCTTGACATCAAACTAATATGCTTTCCACCATTTTTGTGCAGCCAAAGAGAGTACAATTCGTATAGTTTCAAACCTTGCCACCGGTGAGAAGTTTCTTCATAGTCGATTCCACTTTGTTACGAGTACCCTTTAGCTACAAGTCGTGTTTTATGTCTTTGTATGCTCCCATCTGCATGATATTTAAGTTTAAATAGCCACTTAAGTTCGATAGATTTCTTACCCGTTGGAAGCTGTGTGAGTGACCAAGTCTTGTGACGTTCTAATGCAGCTATCTCATCCTCTATGGCTTTCTTCCGTTCTAATACTTTAATTGCTTCTTGATAAGTACTTGGTTCTACAGCTGAGAGAGCGAATTGACACGCTTCATAGTCAAGTATAGGAGAGGTGGCATCATAGATATCTTCAAGATTGGCAACTCGATGAGCTGAGTTACTTAAGGATGACCCATCTGAACTTGTCTCACTACTAGATACTTGTACATTTCTACCTCCACTTGAGGGTATGTCTATATCACTTCTATCACTCTATTCACTACTGCTTTGATTTCCCTCGTTGCCACCAGCCGTATGACTTTGACAATGTGCACCATTTCCATTTTCATCATCATGGTACACCATTCCTTTGACAAAGGCAGGTTCCTCTTGATCACCATTTCCCTTAGCTTCATCACTCCATGTTCCTTGCTCATAAAACACTGCATCCCTACTAGTAATAATTTGTTTATTTATGGGATCAAACTGTTGGTATGCTTTGGAGTTGGGTGAATACCCAATAAAAATACATTTCTTTGATTTTGCATCTATTTTTTTTCTTACTTGAGATGGAATTAGAGCATAAGCAATGCATCCAAATTTAAGATGACTTACAGAGGGTTTATGCCCGTACCAAGCTTCATAGGGAGTTTTTCCAGGAATGACTATAGTAGGGGACAGGGAAATAAGATAAACAATTGTGGCCACTGCTTCACCCCAAAAGCTATTTGGTAAGTTCTTGGCTTGTAACATGCACCTTGCCATCTCAACCACTGTTCGGTTTTTTCTTTCAGCAATCCCATTCTGCTCTAGGGTATATGGGGCTGTCAGATCATGATGAATCCCATTTTCTATGCAGAAATCATTAAACAACCTTCCAGTGAACTCACCACCACAATCTATCCTTAGCACTTTGATTTTGTACCCGCTCTCCTTTTCGACTTTGGTTTTGAACTTCTTGAAGATTTCAAATGTATCCAATTTCTGGTTCAAGAAGTATACCCAACTCATACGAGTGTAATCATCGGCTAGCAAAAAGAAATAAGAATTACCTCCTAGTGACTTAGTTTGCATTGGACCAACCAAATCGGCATGAACCAAATGAAGTGGTGATTTGGTCTACCAAGTACGTGTAGGAAATGGTCTTCTTGTTTGCTTACCCAACACACATCCTTCACACCGATTAAAATGTCAATTGGGGGTAGACATGTCACCGTCTCTTGTTTGCTAAGTTGTTGTAAAGCCTGTTCATGTAGATGACCATCTTTACTATGCCATAGTGTAGAGTCACTTCTATCTATCACTAGAGTTGTATCAACTTTTCTATCCTATTCAAATAGAAAAGTATTATTTGCAGACATGGGGACCATGCATGTTACTTTTCCACTTGACTTTTGAGTGATAGTACATGCATCATCATAAAAAAGAACTCTATACCCATTCCTCATTAATTGACCAACACTTAACAGGTCATACCCCAATTCAGGAGCATACTGAACATCATGTAAAATCTTAGGCTGCCCATTACCCATGTGAAGCTTAACATTACCTTTTCCTTCCACCTGGATCCCTTTGCCATTCCCCATTTTAACTTCTACTTTCATTTTCTCATCTAGGATTTTGAACAACACTCTTGCCTGATCATATGATTCGAACATCCACTATCAATGAACCATACTTTTGAGTTATCATCACCTCCATCTAAGGCATAAAGAGCCCGCACTCTTCAGTGTCATCATCGGCCTCAACTGCAGCATTTGCTTGACCTTCATACCAGCATTCAAATCGTACTTGACCAAACCAATTACAATTATAGCACTGAATCGTTATTCTTCCTCGGCTACTTGACCTCTCACATCTTCTACTACGGCTCTCGTGGTAAGGGTTTCTTCATCGGGCTCTACCGAATGAGTTGTCTACCTCCTTTGCTTGAAAGACTCATTCTTCCTCAACATGCTCTATGCTTCAATTCACTCTTGCTTCATGTGATTGAAGGGACCCCATGAGCTGATCAAACGTAAGCACAGATAGGTCCTTCTATTCTTCTATGGCTATGACCACATGGTCCTATTTCATGGGTAAGCTTCGTAACACCTTCTCGACAACTTGCTGATCAGACACCTTCTCTCCATAGGCTCGTTTTTTATTGACTATTCTCATAACTTTTGACAAAAAATCAGCAATCATCTCATCATCCTTCATTTGGATAGTCTCAAACTCTCTCCGCAGCCCTTGGAGCTTCACCGTCTTCACTTTCGAGTCTCCTTGATATTCTTTCTACAGCACATCCCATGCATGTTTGGCGGTTGATGATGCCGCAATACGAGAGAAGATGTTGTCGTGAACAGCCTGCTAAATGAGAGCAAAGGCTCGGGCATCTTTCTTGTGTTCTCTCGTAGACGAACTACATCATTATCTTCCTTCGAGAACCCTTTATCAACAACATCCTAGAATTCTTACGATCTTAGAACCGTCTTCACCCGAATGCTCCAAAACTCATATCCATCTCCATTGGAAATAGCAAGAATCGGGTGATGATTAGAGTTGCTTGCAGACGCCATGACCTCGAAATCTCACTCAATTGGATCTTGTATCGTGCGCTCTGTATATATATACACACATATATATATATACATTTATATATATATATATATATATATATATATTGTATATATATTATATATACATAGAAATATATATTATATATATATATATATGTATATATTTATATATATATACATAGAAATATATATATATATATATATATATATAACATATATATATATAGATATACATATATATATATATATAGATATACACACATATATATATGTGTATATATACATATGTATATATATGTATATATCTATATAAATATGTATATATACATATATATATATGTATATATATACATATATATGTATATATATATATATGTGTATAAATGTATATATATATATATATATATATATATATATATGTATATGTATATATATATGTATATTTCTATATACATATATTATATATATATACATATATATATATATATATATAAGGGAGGGATCAAATGAGAACTAGTTTTTTTTGTAAGAACTCTAGGAACCAATCTCAATCACTAGTTCTCAATGGCAAAATTGTAATTAACAAAAACATATTTAAAAAATTTATAAATCAAAAAATAAAAGAAAAATAAAAAAATAAAAACACAAAAATGTTCCCCAACTTTCCCTCTTTCATAAAAAATATTAAAAAAATTATAAAAATAAAAAAAATTCCCGTTTTTTTAACGAAATTCGTTTTACACATGCGTAATATCGGATTTACACATGTATAAATCCAGTACTACACATGTGTATAACTAGATTTACACATATGTAAACAACGGATGTACGATTTTTTTAGGAAAGTATATCAATATGATAGGCGTTGGAAAGATAAAAAAAATACTGAATTTTATGGTGAATTTATTTTGAAAAAATGATGTTGTGAAAATAGTTACAAACGTTTAAAAAAAAGAAGAAAATGGCATGTGATTTGCATATGATAAAAAATGAGTGGTTGAGATTGGTTCGTAGATTTCTTACAAAAAAAGTGATTCTCATATAATATATATATATATATATATATATATATATATATGGCTAAGTTCTTTACAGAATTGCTTTTTAAATGAGAAAACACTGAATATTATTAACCATAGATTGTTTTGATCAAAAACTACAACTAAATATAACCAAATATGTAAACTAATGTATTATTTAATGTTCTTAGATTAGGGAAAGGGGTATATTAGTAATCTTGAAATTTTCTCACTCCAATTATATGGCTAATTAACTAAATCTTTTGTATACATTCTCTTTCTACAATTATTTTTGGGTCCTAATACAGAGACATCCACCCATATAAATCGACACTCCCTATACGTCGCGTATAGGTCCATACGCGGCGTATAGGTCGAATACACTAAAAACGAGAAAAATTCAGGGGGGTTGTCAAAGAGCTATATGCCTCATATAGCCCTATACGACCGCCCCTATATGACACATATAGGGCTATACGACACGTATAGTGAATTTCGACACTAACTATGAGGAAAAATTCAGGGGGGCTGTCAGAGAGCTATACGCCCCATATAGCCCTATACAACCCCCCTATGCGACACATATAGCACTATACGACACATACAGCCCTATACGACCCCCCCTCTATACGACGCGTATGGGGCTATACAACACATATAGAAATTTGGGGGTGTTGATTTAAAATATTGTGATATCTATTTAACCAAACCCTTATTTTCATACTTACGCTTATAACTCAATCCTTTTTATGATTTTACATATATTTAATATGTAAAAAATATAGTAACATCAGTTTGAAAGTTACATATATGTAATCATGTATAAAAAATAACCGAGTCAAAAATTACAACAATATAAACTACTTACATATGGGTAATGAAAACATAAACAAGTCAAAATTATGCATGAAAATACATCAAATTTAAAAGGTTATTTAAAGCTACGTTAAGAAATGTTTAGGGAACAGAATAAAAAAAATTGAACATTTGCAAATTCAAACTATTTCCATATTATAACAGATTATTAATCTATACATACACGTTTTTACAAGTTTCCCTTTTTTCTTTAAATTTCACAATATTTCCAAAGTAAACGAACGGCTCAAGCAGATAAAATAAAACAACATACAAAAAAGTTGTATTAAATGCAAAATAAACACTAAGATTACAAAACAAATGAAATGGAAAATAAAAATGCATCTATTTTAATAGGTCTCTTTTTAACTGGTTATGGTTTTTTGGTTTTTCAATTTTATTTACACATAGAAATAACCAATTTACATATACATAAAAAAATAAAGATATGTAGTAGCTAATTTACGTGTGTGTAAATATTTATTTTACATATGTAAAACAAGGATTAGTTAAATGAATTTAATTCATAAACTGAAATTAGCCAATTCAATTCTCATTTCAAAAAGATAAAAACTTAATTCATAAACTTAGGAAAAGAAAAGAAAACAAGTGGAATAGTTTGACGGGGAACTTAAGAAAATTAAAAAAAAACAATTTGTAGGGGAACTTAAGAAAATTAATAAAAAATTTGAAGGTAAGTTCAGTTCAATCATTTTTATAGCTTTAAGCCATTCAAAAACTTTAAATAAGTGTTTGATACTTGAACAAGTCGTTTAATGGTTAAACAAATTTAAAACAAGGATCCATTGAACGAACTTAATTCATGTAAAACAAGGATTATTTGAAAGAAATTACTTCAAAAACTGAAATTAACTGAAATTAGACAAATTCAATTCTCATTTTAATTGTTTAGTAGATTCGAATGAAGCTTATTGTTTGTACGATTTTCGAGATCTGTGAAATAATCATCTATGTATTGTTAAAAATAAAAAAGGCTTCATATGTTTTGGAGCTGTACAAAATAGTTTATATTATCACATAATCAAAGTCAACAAAAGTCAACGTCTCAGTCAAGGTCAACGAAGAAGTCAAACGTCGAGTTCGTGACGAAAAATCAAGTGAAGATATTGAACATATATTGTGTTTGAGACTTTATTGTATTAAATATATTTTGTGTGAACAAAATATATTTTATCTTGTTTTATTCTTGTTTTAGTCAAGTTAATAGTCTAGGGGGTTACATGTAAATAGTAAAAGTTAGTCTAGACTATTATTAGCAATTAATAGAGATTAAAGGGGTTTTAATTGTGTTTATCATATTTTGATTTATAATGTTAATGATTTGATTCAAGTGTGTTTAACCTGAGTTAACAATTTGATATCAGGGTCATATTGGATCAAATTCATTTAAGACTTGAAGATTATTGAAGTTGTTCATCAGAATTCTAGAAAAAGAAATTAGGGTTTTAGAGAGAAAAGGTAAATCTGGTGGGTTTTCTAGTGAGAGAAACCAGATCTAAGTTCAAATTTCATCGATATACGACAATGTACAACAAATTTGAAGACATACAACATAAAATTCTCATCAACAACATATTTTATACAAAAATTGAAAGAAAAATTCAGATTGAAGAAGTTTCTCTCACACACATTAGTGTACGTGTTCTCGGTGTTATTGGAGCTTCGATATCTTCATCCAACTAAACTAGAATTATTCTCAATGAAAGTTCAAAGTTTCCGGCAAAATCACAGCCTAAACTAGCAGTTTTGCTCGTTTTTTCGGCGAAATTGTACTTTTCCAGTGAAACTGCAAACTCCGGCGAAACTATATAAGCTGCTGCGAAACCAAAAATTCTGCGAAATTAAAGCTTCAATCTATGAAATTAATAAAAAAAATTAAGCGAAATTATAAAAAAAAAATCCAGGCAAAATTACAACCACCACCATTTTCACTTGCTAAACCACCTTAACAGCCTTCGATTTTCTTCATCGGAACTTTAAACCGCAACCACCAGTACCATTCACCATTGCAGCTGCAACCGCTTGTATTCCATCACGTCGGAGGCTAGAGAAGAGCTCTAAATTGCCCCTACACTATATCATACCTTCATCACCACTATGACCACCATTACCACACACCCGCAACCCACCATCACCATTACCTCGTCACTATTATGGGCCTGAACCATCATTGTCTTCGAGCACTCTTAAAACATCAGTCCTAACGACTGTCGTTGCTGATAGGGGTTGTAGATACATGATGTTCCTAGTTTATGTACTTAAATATAATAGTCTTTCTTTTTTTACACATGTATAATGTAATTACTCAATGAAATATGATATGCATTTGATGTTTGTTTATCTTTGATTATTTCATACTATTATTGTGTTAAGTATAAGTCATATGTATAAACTTCATATATAGGTTTGAGAGTGTTGTACACAATTTTAAGTCAATAATGATTGGGAAATGTGTTCAACTTTGTCAGGTGATTATTCATGCTAATGGACCATACTTATGGACCATACGCATGAATATATCATGCTTATGGACTAGTCGCATGACTGAACCAGAAGACTAGATCAGGAGTATGATTGAGGCATTAGATTGACTCAGTCACACGACTGAACCTTCAGTCGTGCGTATGAGTCAACCGCATGATTCAGTCGCACGACTGAACCATGCTAATGGTTCAGTCGTATGAATGGAAACTGCAAACCTATAAATACCATTTAATTCGTGAAAAAACAGAGACTGGGAGAGAGACTTCGAATATTCATAAACCCTAGCCGTCCCGAGCGTCCTAAACAGCCAATCCAACTTCAAAGTTTGATCTTCATCGATTCCTACTCATTCTTAATGTTTAGTTCATTGTTATATGGATTGGGTTATCGTTCTCACTGATTGGATCGCCAATCAAATTGGATTTCGCACTATTTGATTTGGTTTCACGCAGAATCCGTTAGTACACCGTACGTACACGGTCCTAACAAGTGTCATCAGAGCCTTGGCTCGTGATTTTGCGTTGGATTCGATTAGTTTTGGTGTTAAAAATCTACGTTTTAAATCAAAAGAGTCACCACTTTGCTTCAACAGACGTTTTCGATATTTGCACGCATTAAAGTCTAAGTTTTTCATTATACGGCAGATTAGGGTTCCTGGCAAACTTGTATTTTGTGTCAAAGTGTCAAAATATTCTATTTTACAAACACAGCAGCCTTCAGTCGCACGATTGGTCCATTCCTACGATTGAACTCAATCGTATACTCCATCCGCACGACTGAACTCAATCGTATCCCTCATTCGTACGACTGAATATTTCTAGTCGTTTGATTCCAATCGTCTTGTTCATACGCACAACTGAATCCAATCGCATGATTGAATTCATTCGCATGCTTCATTCACACGAGTGATCCATACTCATAGCCCATTCACACGAGTGAAATTGTCCTGTTCTAAAAGTACCAAGCTTAAAGCAATGAAAGATCAATTTGCTGAATTTACTGCCGGAAAGGACTCTCGCATCCAGAACCTTCTACTTCTGGAGAATGAGATTGGAAATCATAATAAACCGCCAAAGTTGTTAACGTCAAATGAATATCCACAGTGGAAATAGTGGTTTAAAATCTATTTAAATGGAGTTTACCCAAATCTTTGGACATCCATTGAGACTAGTTATACGGTACCAGTCAGTGCTAATGGAGTCAATTTGACTTTGGGAGGAATGAGTGAAGCTCAGAAGATTCTGTTCAATGCTAAAAAAAGTATATGGCTTGTTGGCTCAGTCGATACCTAAGGACATCTTTCATCAGTTATCTGAGAACAAGCTGGCTAAAAAGTTATGGGAGGCATTGAAGAAGAGATATGATGGAAACGCAACCCTCAAAGCACTGAAGGCTAAAGCTCTCAAAAAGGAATTTGATAATTTTTTTGATAGGGAATGAGAGCTTGGATGATATTATTGACAAATTCTATCATCTGATGAGTGAGTTGCACACTCATGGTATGACAACATCTATGGAAGATAAAGTTTCAAACTTTGCTGATGGTTTGCCGGATAAATAGGATTCATTTGTGTTTAATCTTAGACAAAATGACATTCTTGTGACGTTAGACATAAATGATTTCATCTTGAATTTAAGGGAGGAAGAACTGCGAATGAAATACAAGTCGAAAAAAGATCTTATGTTTAGAATCCTTCACTTTACAATTCAGTTTCAACTCTAGTTGTTTCAGGAGCACTGTTACAAACAACATCTGTGTCTAGTTCTTCTGCTTCTTCTCAAAACAGTGCATAGGAACTGAAATGTTAGGGTCATCTTGAACCCAATACATAGTTCCAGAAACAAATACTACAAAGTTGAAGACTGAGACTCTCGGTAATGTCACAGTGGAAGTTGCCAAAGAACACATGGATCTTTTAGCGGCTATTGTACAATCTTATGATGGTTTAGTTGCCAGTAAGATTGGAAACTATTATCTTGCAGATGAGGATTATGAGCAAGTTGATGAAATGTAACACCCGGTTATTTCCTTTGAAGCCAAAGAAAGAAGGAAAAGAAATAAAGCCTAAAGTCGATGGACCAAGCTTGCAAAATGGGAAAATCTTTGGAAGAGTGGTGTATAAAGGGGCATGGTTTCCCATACCCCTCTCGCATTCACATTTCAATTGGCCAAGAGGTAGGAAGAAGGGAGAAAGGGCAAAACTTTGGGTTTTTGAAGAATCGAGGTGCAAAAGTCGAAGGCAAGCGGGCTTGTGAGAAGCTATACCCGAAGAGGCTTTCAAGGTGAGTTCTAGGACCCCTCTTTTACACGTTTTCAACTGATTTGGGGCTGGAACACATAGTAAAACACGTTTTTTTAAATGTGTGTGTTGAACCATTTGTATGTGTATGCATATGTGTATGATGCGGGTGGGGGTTGATTTCGGGCTTGGTTGTGCTTGAATGGTGTTGTGGTATGTATTCCTAAGGTTTAGGATGGTTGATTTGAGCTTAGAACAGGCTTGAGAGGGTTTGGAGGCCGAAAAATGCAGATTAGGTTCGGGATGAACTGCATTCTACATCAGCTAGGGCTATGCGACCAAATGGCATGCGACTGGAGGCCATACGGCCGAAAGGCATGCGACTGAAGTCGATACACGTGGATGCCATGCGACTGAGAGTCATATGCATGAGGGACATGTGACTGAAGGAAATGCGGATGACGGCCATGCGACTGAAGGAAATGCGGATGACGGCCATGCGACTGAAGGAAATGCGGATAACAGCCATGCGACTGAAGGAAATGCGGATGAGGGCCATGCGACTAAAGGAAATGCAGATGAGGGCCATGCGACTGAAGGAATGCGGATGAGGGCCATGCGACCGAAGGAAATGCGGATGAAGGTCATGCGACTCAGGTCCTTACGCCCGAATGCCATGCGATTGAGGTTCATACGCACGAGAGTCATGTGAGGAGAGGCTATGCGAGTGGATGTCCATACGCCTAAGTGTTCAATCGCCCATAGAGTCCATTCGCCTTAGTGTTCTCATACGCATGGAAGGCCAGACGACTGAATAGGGTCCATACACCCGAATAGGGCTCAAGTACCCGAAGGAACTTAGCTTATTTTTCTAGATTTGTGGGGGAACAATATTATGTAAGCTTTGACTTGGAGGTTTATGTAAGTTGACCTTTGAGGTCATAGACGTTATGGTGGGCATGTATGACGGGTGCTTATGCACGATTGTGTGTATGATGTATGTTATGTATGTATGTGATGCCTTGTGTGGTGATGATTTGCGTGATTATGTTTATGTTCCTATTATGTATGGTTATCTTTCCCGTGGCTTTACGTGTTATAGCTGTGACAGAAATGATAAAGTATTATGTAACGTAAAGTGAAATATAATGAAAGAGGAACACAATGTTAGAATGCATGCATTAATGAAAGAGAAGGTATAGAAAGGCTTGCAAGCAAAATGTACAGAGGTGCACGGCTCTAAAATGACGTAAGCTCAACTGCGTATGGTTTAGCTAACCCTTAAGGATACACGCAGGGGTTCCAGTCTTTGTGACTGACCAACGGGTGGTACAGTGGTCTATAGTGATTACTCACCTTGTTGTTGGTGCCAGGCTATGTGTAGTGTGGAAGTCATTTTATGATCTTCGGCCAGTACCCGAGTTATATATAATGTTAGGGGTGTAGTATACAGTGGTGTATAGTGATTATCACCTCGGTGCTGGTGCCGGGCTATATGTAGTGTGGAAGTCATTTTATGATCTTCGGCCAGTACCCGAGTTATGCATAATGTTGGGGGTGTAGTATACAGTTGGGATCTTTGTCGCTTACCCCGGTGCTGGTGCCAGACTATGTGCAGTGTGGAAGTCAATTATGAACTTCAGCCCAGTACCCCATTTGTTTGGGGCATAGCTGATGACGCTGATCCAGAAAGTGATAATGAATGTGATAAAGAAGGAAGAGTTAAAGAAAGTATGTGATGAATAGTAAATGAAGATATTAATGATATTATCTATGTGTACGTACGATGTGTGGTCATGTGCGATGGTATAGTATGATTTAAAAGAAAGTAAAGAACGCTTTTAATGAAAGTAAAGTATGTTTTGTTATAAAACTAGAACTCACTCAGCAACACTGACTTTTATGTATTTGCAGTTGGCAGGTAAAGTTGCTATGGATGGCACGAGATGGCTACTTGGCTCTTTTGGATGGCATCCATATTTATAATGCTTTTGTGTTGAAATGTAACATGTATCTTGTAATTTGATAACAATGTATTATTTTGCAAAAGCACTTGTAATGAATATGTTGTTTAATAATGTTTCCGCTGCAACGTTTAATTCAAGTTAAAGTAATTATATGTTTTATGAGCAATGATTGGCCAACTGTAAGTGTCCCGGGAACGGGGCCTTACAAGTTGGTATCAGATCCAAAGTTTAAGTGAAACGGGTAAAATCTCAAAATAAACCTAAACTTAAACAGAAAATGGGACGGAAAGGGAAGGGATGCCAGTCCGAGTAGCTTCGTGCCATCAGGTATTTTCGTAATGTTAATCGGTATTATGTGCGCATGTTATGTGGTTATGTGCTATTTGTAGCTTTAGATAATGATATAGTAAGAACAAGTAATGCTTGGGGTATGAAGAGTAAAGTAAGTGGCTAATCACAACTGGCCACTATAATTAGGGACTTACTATACTTGACATAAACTGAGTTGTACACTTGAATGACCGTGTTGGTATTTGAATCTTTCAGTGTGTGTTGTGGATGGCCAGTCGTAGATCATCAAAAGCTTCGAGTGGTGGAGGTGGTGGTGGACGTGGTGCTGAACCACGGGTCACGAGAGGAAGGCCTAGAGTTAAGAAAGTGGTTTATGAAAATCCCGAGACCCCTCATCCGGAGGGCGGTGATGAGAGTACTAATTTGAGAGCCTCAGTGAAGGAGGCGGTTGTGGAGGAAGTGCATCATGTCATGCAGACGATCCTACCGTCTGTGGTGACCAAGTGATAAAGGTTGTTAGAGATGGGGAAAGAATGGAAAGGAGTAGACCTACAGGCGAAAGGAGACAGCCCGAGACTGAGACAGTTCTATCTGATGACGAAGAAGAAGAGGAAGAAGGAGAGCCTGTACTAGAGGTGGCACGAGGCTGTAACTATGGGGCATTTCAACGATGCAAGCCCCCTACTTTTGATGGTAATGGCACTGTTGTTGCTGCTCACGGTGGGTGAGAGAAATGGAAGTTGTTTTAAACATCAGTGAGTGCCGGGAGGATCAGAAAGTGAAGTTTGCTGCCCACTCGTGCATGGACTCGGCTCTGTGTTGGTGGGACAATATTGTCCAAGCTGAGGGTAGTCGGGCTATTAGGAGGATAAGATGGTCTAAACTGAAGAAGTTGGTGATTAAGGAGTTTTGTCCTTATAGGGAGATGGACAAGGTTGAGAGGGAGTTCCTGCAGTTGGAGGCGGGGACGATGACACATCAGCAGTATACCACCAAGTTCAATGAAATGGCACAGCTGGTGCATGACCAGGTGACACCTTTATCACCAAAGATCAAGAGGTATATTCAGGGCTTGCCAGCGCACATACGCAGGAACATGATCGCTGGCCAACTGAGCACGTTTAGGTCGGCGGTTGACTTGGCGGGGAGATTATACGATGAAAGAACTATGGTGGTGACATAAACTAACAAAGAAGGAGGGAGCGATCGAAATTTGAACGGGAAGCGATTTGGACGTGGCGGGGCCACTCCAAGTAACAAAGGTGCATGTGTGGATGACCGGCGTGTGGTCACATCCGATGCCGGGTCGAGAAGGTGTGACAAGTGTGGACACAAACACCCCGAGGAATGTAGATTGGGGACTAATGTTTGTTTCTGTTGTTGAAGAACCGGACATGTGGCGAAGAACTGTGGTGTGAGGAGGTGTTATTCTTGTGCTGAGGAAGGCCATATGAGCAGGGTTTGTAGGAAGCTAAGGGCTGAAGGTTCAGGAGTAAAGAAGACTATAGTAGAAGGGTAGAGGCAAGTACCAGAGCGTTCATGATGACACAGGGGGAGGCTAGGACAAACCCTGATGTCATGTCAGGTACGTATCTAGTAACCAAACTCTTGTTTTTGTGTTATTTGATTTCGGTGTTAGTAAGAGTTTTATTTCTGCTGCCTTTTGTGCTAAGTTGACCATTAGAAGTGGAAGTATTGATGAGCCCTTCGATATAGAAACTGCCATAGGAGGGTCTACCCGGATTTCTAAGATGATAGAGGGTTGTGACATAGAACTAGAATGTCATAAGTTTCCCTGTTAGACCATTTGTGATGACCTTAGGCGGGTTTGACGTAGTCCTAGGAATGAATTGGTTGGCGGACTACGAGGCGAATATCGTGTGTCGCAAGAAGATGATTTAGTTGACAGTGCCTGACGGGAATACGGTGACGATTTACGGTGATCGAGTCACTACGATTCCAAAGGGGATTTCGATGGCGGTGGCGGGAAAGTGCATGAGGCATGGGTGTAGTGCCTACTTGGCTTACGTGAAGGATGTGGATATGCCAACCCCACAACTATCTGATGTACAAGTTGTGTGTGGCTTCCTAGAGGTGTTCCCAGGAGACATTCCGAGAGTGACACCAGACCGCGGGATTGAGTTCCAAATTGATTTGATACCGATTGCCCAACATGTTGCTAAGGCACCGTAGAGGTTGGCTCCGACTGAGATGAAGGAACTGATGGAGCAACTGCAGGAGTTGCTTGATAAGGGGTTCATTAGACCGAGTATATCTCTTTGGGGTGCTCCGGTCTTATTTGTGAAGAAGAAGGACGGTAGTATGAGAATGTGTATAGACTACCGTGAGTTGAACAAGTTGACCGTCAAGAACCGGTACCCCTTACCGAGGATTGATGACCTATTTGATCAGCTTCAAGGGGCCAGATGGTTCTCGAGGGTAGATCTTCAATCTGGCTACCATCAGATGAAGGTTAAGGAGCAAGATATTCCTAAAACAGCTTTTCGTACGCGTTAAGGACACTACAAGTATCTTGTTATGTCTGTTGGTTTGACCAACGCGCCAGCTGCTTTCATGGACGAGATGAATCGAGTGTGTCTGCCGATGTTGGATAAATCAGTGATTTTTTAACCATGATATCTTGATCTATTATAGGAGTGGGGATAAGCATGCCAGACACATTCGAGAGGTGTTGGAGACGTTGAAGAAGAGAGGGGTTGTATGATAAATTCGACAAGTGCGCATTCTGGTTGCGCGAGGTTCAGTTTTTGGGTCATGTAGTGAATCCCGGTGGGATGATGGTGGACCCAGCAAGGTGGAAACAAATATTTGGTGGTTTATTCCGATGTTTCCTATGCGAGGATGGGATGTGTGTTGATGTAGAGAGGAAAGTTTATAGCCTATGCATCCCAGACAGTTGAAAGTTCATGAGGTCAATTATCTCGCTCCCGATTTGGAGCTAGCAGTCGTGGCCTTTGCATTAAAGACATGAAGGCACTATCTATATGAGATGAAGTGCACCATATTCAGCCAAGATACATAGGGCCTTTCCAAATCATTGCTAAAGCAGGAGAGGTGACCTATAGATTAGAGCTACCCGATGAGTTAACAGGAATTCATCTGACATTCCATGTATCTCATCTAAGGAAAGGTATAGCAGACGAGAATATGGTTGCACCACTAAAGGATATCGAGGTGGATGAACGACTCAATTACGTGGAGCAACCAGTGGCGATCATTGATCGAAAAGAGAAGAGTTTGAGGACTAAAGTGGTTCCTCTTGTGCATGTACAGTGGAAGCGCAGAAAGGGATCTGAGTCTATGTGGAAGACTAAAGAAGAGATGAGAGAGCATTACCCACGTCTATTCAAGGAATAACAGGTTTCGGGGACGAAACCTATTTAAGGAGGGTGGACTTGTAACACCCAGTTATTTCCTTTGAAGCCAAAGAAAGAAGAAAAAGAAGGAAAAGAAATAAAGCCCAAAGTTGAGGGACCAGGCTTGCCAAAATGGGAAAATCTTTGGAAGAGTGGGTGTATAAAGGGGCATGGTTGCCTACACCCCTCTCCCATTCACATTTCAATCGGCCAAGAGGGAGGAAGAAGGGAGAAAAGGCAAAATTTTGGGTTTTTGAAGAATCGAGGTGCAAAAGTCGAAGGCAAGCGGGTTTGTGAGAAGCTATACCCAAAGAGGCTTTCAAGGTGAGTTCTAGGACCCCTCTTTTACATATTTTCAACTGATATGGGGCTGGAACACATAGTAAAACCCGTTTTTCGAAATGTGTGTGTTGAACCTGTTTGTATGTGTATGCGTATGTGTATGATGTGGGGGGGGGTTGATTTTGGGCTTGGTTGTGCTTGACTGGTGTTGTGGTATGTATTCCTAAGGTTTAGGATAGTTGATTTGAGCTTAGAACAGGATTGAGAGGGTTTGGAGGCTGAAAAGTGCAGATTAGGTTCGGGATGAACTGCATTCTGCATCAGCTAGGGCTATGCGGCCGAATGACATGCGACGGAGGCCATACGGCCGAAAGGCATGTGACTGAAGTCCATACGCATGGATTCCATGCGACTGAGAGTCATACGCATGAGGGCCATGTGACTGAGGGAAATGCGGATGAGGGCCATGCGACTGAAGGAAATGCAGATGAGGGCCATGCGACTGAAGGAAATGCGGATGAAGGTCATGCGACTGAGATCCCGAATACCATGCGACTGAGGTTCATACGCATGGGAGTCATGCGATTGGAGGCTATGCGACTGGATGTCCATACGCCTAAGTGTTCAATCGCCCATAGAGTCCATTTGCCTTAGGGTTCTCATACGCATGGAAGGCCAGGCGACTGAATAGGGTCCATACGCCCGAATAGGGCTCATGTACCCGAAAGAACTTAGCTTATTTTTCTGGATTTGTGGGGGAACAGTATTATGTAGGCTTTGACTTGGGGGTTCATGTAAGTTGACCTTTTAGGTCATAGACGTTATGGTGGGCATGTATGATGGGTGCTTACACACGATTATGTGTATGATGTATGTTATGTATGTATGTGATGCCTTGTGTGGTGATGCTTTGTGTGATTATCTTTATGTTCCTATTATGTATGTTTATCTTTCCCTTGGATTTACGTGTTATAGCTATGAAAGAAATGATAAAGTATTATGTAACATAAAGTGAAAGATAATAAAACAGGAACATAATGTTAGAATGCATGCATTAACGAAAGAGAAGGTATAAGAGGCTGGCAAGCAAAATGTACAGAGGTGCATGGCTCTAAAATGTCGTAAGCTCAACTACGTATGGTTTAGCTAACCCTTAAGGATACACGCAGGGGTTCCAGTCTTTGTGACTGAACAACGGGTGGTATAGTGGTGTATAGTGATTACTCACCTTGGTGCTGGTGCCAGGCTATGTGTAGTGTGGAAGTCATTTTATGATCTTCGGCCAGTACCCGAGTTATGCATAATGTTGGGGGTGTAGTATACAGTGGTGTATAGTGATTACTCACCTCGGTGCTGGTGCTAGACTATGTGTAGTGTGGAAGTCATTTTATGATCTTTGGCCTAGTACCTGAGTTATGCATAATGTTGGGGGTGTAGTATACAGTTGGGATCTTTGTGCTTACCCCGGTACTGGTGCCAGGCTATGTGTAGTGTGGAAGTCAATTATGAACTTCGACCCAGTATCCCATTTGTTTAGAAAATAGCTGATGACACTAATCCAGAAAGTGATAATGAATGTGATAAAGAAGGAAGAGTTAAAGAAAGTATGTGATGAATAGTAAATGAAGAGAATAATGATATTATCTATGTGTACGTACGATGTGTGATCATGTGCGACGGTATAGTATGATTTAAAAGAAACTAAAGAACGGTTTTAATGAAAGTAAAGTATGTTTTATTATAAAACTAGAACTCACTCAGCAACGCTGACTTTTACGTGTTTCTAGTTGGCAGGTAAAGTTGCTATGGATTGGCACGGGACGACTACTTGGCTCTTTTTGATGGCATCCATATTTATAATGCTTTTGTGTTGAAATGTAACATGTATTTTATAATTTGATAACAATGTATTATTTTGCAAAAGCATTTGTAATGAAAATGTTGTTTTATAATGTTTCTGCTGCAACGTTTAATTCAAGTTAAAGTAATTATATGTTTTATGAGCAATGATTGACTAGCTGTAAGTGTCACGGGAACGGGGCCTTACATAAAAATAAGCTAGAAAGAAAGGACATAATATGGGCCTTGGCTAGTGCTGTCAGAAGAGCAAAGAAGTTTGTCAAAAAGATGGGGTAGAATCTAGTTGTCACTAAAGATACGACTTTTGGTTTTGACAAAACCAATGTCACATGCTTCAACTATGGTGAAAAGGGGCACTTTAAACGTGAATGTGTAAAGCCCAAGAAAACTGGTAATGGAAATCCATTTTCCACATTCAACTGTCAAGACAAAGATATGATTGGAACTACTTCTTCAAGTAAAGAGACAAAGGCTTTGACTGCTCAAGGTGATGAAGAGCAAGACTAGTCCTTCCGATTTGTTTCTCCGGGTGAATCAAATATTGCCTTTGTTGATGCATTGGATGATGGATCTGCTAGTGAAGGTGAGATCATAGATGAGCAAGCAATGTCAAATACCGAAGAAGCTGTGAATGTTGTAAATCACTTGGTTGAGGAAGAGCTCAGAGCAACAAACTCAGAGTCTCCAGTCACCGAAGAGTCTGATACGGCTTTGATGGCTGATTCGTCGATTCCTCACAGGTAAGTTCTAATGACCAATAATATGAAAAACATGCTTGTACTGAATGTGACAAATTTAAGGAAAGCATTTATCTAAAATTTGCAAGGTGATTAGAACACAATGATAATTTAGTAAATGACTTACAACTCTGCATTGAGGCCACTCGTATTTTAAAACCAAATGAGTGCAGTTTCAAAGAAAAAATAGAACTTTTGGGGAAACAACTAAGGGAAACCGAGGTTGTTGCATTAAATCAAGCAAAGGACATCAAGTTTTATTTAAATTCTTTGGAAGAAACAAAAAAGGAAAAAGTAGTTTTAGAAGTCAAAGTTGAATCCTTAAAACAAAAACTGCACAGCTTGGCTAGTTCTTCACACATAGTTCATAGCTTAGTGAAAGAATGAAATAATGGGGAAGTCTGGGTTATAAAGTAGTTCCGCCACCACATGCAATCCATTTGAACACTAAATGTAGACCAATCCATAATAACTTAGTAAAGGATCATGTGGTGTCCACTCCTCTAGTTAGTGATCCCGATTCTACGGGCAATCCTATGAAGAATAGTACTAAACAGAAGGAGTCTATTTTGAAATTAAAAGAAAAGATACCTATTGAAAATTTGGATAATCAAATTGAAAAGGTTAATTTAAGATCAGGTTCACACACGTCTACATCTGAACCCAAAATGACTAATCCAGATAACCAAAAACGTGTTACTCATCAAAGTCCAAATAAACTAAAAGTTAAAGATGTTAAAAATGTTAAAACAATTAATTTTGTTAAAGAAGCTAAAACATCTAAAAGAGAAGTGACAAAACCCAACAGACACATCTAAGACCCTTACCAAACTCCACCCCACATAAAAATTTTCTTCAATCTGTAGAAGGAAGATCATGCTACAGTTATGGAAAACGAGGACATATCTCTCCTAATTGTCCTTATTATCATATGCCCAAAAAGAAAATTGAACTTTATGATGCAAAACCAAGTTTTTCTAAACTGAGATCTAATGCTCCACCTAAGAGTATTAGTGAATCTAAAGTTCAAACTATAAGCCAGTTGTCTGTTTATCACAAACATGCCTTACATAAAGCTGGCTTATAGAAAATAAAATCAAGTAATTTGTCTGATAATGAGAACAACAAAAAGAACAATGTGCCCTCATCCTCTAAAGGACAGTAGGTTGAGTTCATGATGTGTGATTCCTCTGGGTCACCCAAGCCAGTAAAGGCTTGGGTCCCAAACCTGAACTAATCAATTCCTTAAAATGTGCAAGTTGTCCACTACAGCGTTATCACAAATACCTGGATTATTGATAGTGGGGCGTCCAGGCACATGACTGGGAATTCGTCTCTCCTTTTTAACGTCAAACAAATTAAAGTGGGACATGTATCATTTGCTGGAAATAAAGGAGGTTACATCACCGCTCAAGGCGAAGTGGGAAACAAGAAAGTAAAGTTTGACAAGGTCAACTATGTTCAACAACTACAGAACAACTTGCTTTCATTCTCCCAAATCTATGATAAAGGATTCAAAGTTGTGTTTGACAACAACAAATGCTACATGTTGAAGAAGGATTATGTTATCCAGGAGGATAAGATTCTAATATCAGCTTCAGGATATAATGATCTGTATGTCCTGGATCTATCAAAATCCTCTACAATTGAGACCACTGCGCAATGCTTCTTGTCAAAGGCAACAGAGAGGGATTCGGTCTCCTGGCATAGGAGAATATGACATATTAATCCTAGGAAGAAGAATCATCTGGTACAGACTGATTTAGTGAATGGAGTAACTGTCAAGAATTTCCAGCTTCCGGATTTTTACGTAGCATGTAAGAAAGGGAAACAGACCAAGAAGTCTCACAAGGCAAAGAAAGTTAATTCTATCGATATTCCTCTCGAGCTTCTACACATGGATCTGTTTGGCCTGATAAGCACAAAGAGCATTGCTGGAGATCTATACTGCCTTGTAGTAACTGATGGTTACTCAAGATTTTCTTGGGTGATATTTTTGAAATCCAAATCAGAGACTTTTGAATCATTCAAACATCTAGTAACTACGTGGAATCACTCTACAAGCTGAAAGTAAGGCAGATTCGATCAGACAACAGAACAAAGTTTAAGAGTCAATGGATGGACGCATTTTGTAGAGAGAAAGGAATTGTACACCAATTTACATCTGCCTACACTCCACAAGTAAATGAGGTTGCTGAAAGAAAGAATCGTAGCTTGATAGAGAGAGCAAGAACAATGTTAGCAAACTCTAAACTGCCTATTCAGTTTTGGAATGAGGTAGTGGCGAATGCATGCTACACTCTCAATCGAGTCTTGGTGATCAAACGTCATGGTAAACATGTTATGAACTACTCCAACGACGTAAACCAAACTTGGAGTATCTCAAACCATTTGTGTGCACCGTGCATGTTGTTAAAAAAAACTCAGACTGGGAAGTTTAGTGAGAAGGCTGAAGAAGGTGTCTTTCTCTAATACGGTATACCAGACAAGAGAGTTTATAACAACTCAACGGGTCAGGTAGAAGTGTGGTGCAATGTTGATGTTCAAAGATACATCACCCCCTTGCTAGAAAAGGACCTTCCTTCTTCTTTGACTATGATGGATTTTTCGAGTCCTTCAACCTACCTCCCTCTCATCCTGATGATGAGTTATCTTCTTCAATGATGTACGATGTTCTGAACACTCCTCCACAAGACTCGACACCATCGGTCCATTAGACGATTCTTCTAGTCCTTTAAGGGGAGAGCTTGAAGTATGTGACTCCTCCTCTGATGATGAAGCAGTTGAGACTGCAAATGTGGACCGGGAGGACCAGGTTTCCACTAATGAAAGTACACAAGCATCTGATCTTGATGCCTCTGACACTTCTAAACCTCATACTCCAACAGCTACAGATACTAAACCGGGATTCAAAATTTGAATCCTGAAGTAGTTGTTCCCACCACTCCCGGATCTCAAATTAATGTGCATCATCCCCTGGAAAACATCATTGGGGATGTTCTATCGGGAGTGCACACCATAATCAGCTATACTCAGCTGATTATGTCTCAGTCATGGAAAAAGGATATCTTCACGATGGTGCTTATCGATGTTTTGTGTCTCAATTTGAGCCAAATATGTAAGTGAAGCCTTAAAAGATGAGGCATGGGTTAGTGCTATACAAGAAGAACTCCTAGAGTTTAACAGTTAGGAGTATGGACCCTTATGGACAGACCAAAAGGTGCTAAGGTGATTGGTACTAAATGGGTGCTAAAGTGTAAGAAAGATGATCAAGGGGTTATAATTAGAAATAAGGCTTGGCTTGTGGTTCAAGGGTTTAGAGAAGTCGAAGGCATTGACTACAATGAAGTGTTTGCACCTATGGCACGGATGGAAGCAATTCGTATCTTTCTAGCCTATGCATCCTACATGAAGATTAAAGTTTATCAATTAGATGTAAAAAGTGCATTCCTTCATAGTGAAATCCGTGAAACAGTCTACGTTAGTCAACCCGAAGGATTTGAGGATCATTATCATCGGGATAGAGTTTATAAACTGGAAAAGGCTCCTAACGGGCTCCATCAAGCCCCTAGATCCTGGTATGAGAAACTCTTAACTCATCTAGTGAAACATGGTTTTCGCAGAGGGGTTATTGACTACATGTTATTCATCAAGAAAAGGATGGTGATTTACTACTAGTACAGATATATATGGATGACATAATATTCGGTTCCAAAAATGAAGAATTATGTAAAGAATTCAAATCTGTAATGAAGGCAGAGTTTGAGATGAGTGCCATGGGGGAGATGAAGTTCTTTCTTGGATTATAGGTGGATCAGACACCAAAAAGAATCTTCCTGTTAGTCAAAATATGTAGGATATATCCTCAGTCAATTCGACATGAAGAATGCTATGGCTGCTGGAACTCCACTTGCCACAAACCATGACGTGGCACTAGACGAAAATGGTGATCCGGTTGATGCCACCATGTACAGAGGAATGATCGGATCTCTAATGTACCTCACAGCCTCTTGTCCTGATATTATGTACGCCACATGTCTTTGTTCCAGATATTAGACAAAACCAAAAGTAAATCATCTCATAGGAGTTAAAAGAATTTTTTATTATCTGAAGGGTACTCCAACACTTGGGTTGTGGTATCCTCGTGATGATGACTTTGAGCTTACAGTGTATAGTGACTCGGACTATGGTGGTTGCAAGATGAATTACAAGTCAACATCAACAGGATGTCAGTTCTTTGGTAGACGGTTAGTCACCTGGCAATGTAAGAAGTGGACATCAATTGCTCTGTCAACATGTGAAACTGAATATGTTGCTGCTGCAAGTTGATGTTCACAAATCATTGGATTCAACAGCAAATGCGCGACTACGGTTTGTAATTTTCTAACACCCCTATCTTTGTTGATAATTCTACTACAATTGCTATCACCAAAAATTTGGTCCAACACCTGAAAACAAAACATATCGGTTTTAAATATCACTTTATACGTGACTGTTTTGAAAAACAATTAATCGATGTTGTTAAAATTAATACGGATTTTCAACGCGCCGACCTCTACACAAAAGCATTTGACAAACCTCGGTTTTTATATCTTTTAAAGGTTAATGGCGTGAAAAAGAAAAGTCATGTGATTCAAGAAGAAGAAATTCTTAGTCCAACAAGTATTTTCTTAGTTTATTATTTACTTTCTTTTATTTTATTTTCTTGTCTATAAAAATCCAAAAAAAAACAAAAAAAATTCGGTTTCAGAATTTTAGGGGGAGAATAGTTTAGTTTAGTATTACTAGTTGCAGTGTTTATTTACTTAAAAAATAAGAGGGGAGGGCAGATTAGCTGGAATAAATGAAATCAAATCTGTGATTTGATTCAAAGTTTATGGAAAATGATAGTACACAGGGAACAAATTGTTTGGGACTTCAAAAGGATTTAAATGATCAAGATGCTAAATTCAAAGTACAAGTCTAAGCAGTCTAAGCACAATAAAATAAAAATGATAGTAAAAATAGTCTGCTACTGAGGTAACATAGAGAAAGTAGACCTGGAGGTTGCTAGTTCATTATATGATGTGTCGATAGATTCAACACAATAGATGAGTAGACTTCATTGGTGAATTAAATTCAAACTAATGTGTTCAACTTATTGTGGTTCACATCTTATCCCTGGTTAACACAATCAATGTATTTCCAATAAGGGGTGACAAGAAAAATAAACACCACAAATGTGTGCGGATGACCATAAAAATGAGCAAAGCAAATGGAAAAACTGCTAAGAGCAATCAAGCTAATGACTAATGTTGTTGGTGCGTTATGTGCAAAAGAAAAATAATTTCTCTAACAAGAATATAGGTTGTGTGCCTCTTTGCTGTGCGGTGGCACTGACCTGAGGATAAGCATAACCTAAATATTCTAGAATTCATTGTTGTTTGCGCCTCTCTGCTGTGCGATGGCATTGACCTGAGGCTTGGCATCTCATTGAAAGCTCTTAGAATAGTTTCTTTTTGTCAAATACCCGTAGACCGCTCAAAAATCTCCTGAGAAATGTTGATTACCATATAAGTGTGGGATCCATAAATGCTTGTTGAAATAATTAAATCTAACTCATCATCAATGTGAGTCAAAAATCTGTGTATGGATTTAAGTGGACAAATATACTGACAATCATCGTGGCTGCAACTCTTGACAGTCACAATCATTATGTGCATCTTATAGATCTAATATGATTCCTGAAAGTGCTATTGACTCTCGGACAAAACAAGAATCTAGAATCAAAGTGCATATTAAGGTCCCAAATGATTATGATATACTATATGATTTCATAATGAATATTTCCAGAAATGATCAAATTAACTTGAAGTTGTTCTGCTCAGGAAGAAAAATCTGTTAGATGTTTTCTAAAAAGTTTTAATCCATCTCAAACCTAAACCACAAAAATATGTCTTGGTTCCTTTTTAATTTCAAGTTGTTTTTGTTTTAGTCTTTTGTTGCGTAGATGTTAGACTATACAACTAGATGAAATCTGTGAATCACTCACTAAAAGTGGTCACGTCTGAGGTGACCAATCGATTCTAAACTAAAAGGATCACGTTTGAGGTGATCAAATGATGTTAAATTAAGTGGATCATGTCTGAGGTGATCAAAGGATGTTCAGTTAAAATGATCATGTCTGAGATGATCATAGGTCATAATGTTATATATCAAAAGGTAAAATTTTAAGTGTTTGAAAGTGTATGAGGTCAAACTCATAAGTATGAGCCAATCGCGCGATTGAATCATAAGGATGAGCCAATCGCATGATTGAACCATAAGTATGAGCCAGTCACACATTTGACCATGAGTATGAGACAACCATGCGATTGGATCACAAGACTGAACCAATCGTACGAATGGATGACGGAGTATAAGCCAGTCGTACGACTGAATCCCAGTCGCACGAATGAAGCATGCGTATGAGTCTAGTCGCACGACTGAAATTTAAAATGGTATAAATAAAGGGGTCAGTCAATTGTAATCCTTACCACCCTTCAAAACTCTCTGAAACCACCCATGCACACACAGACTCTCCCAAATTGTTGATCATTGTGATTACTCCCATTTGTGATACTAACTGATTTCCTACTCTTCTACAGGTACTTTGCAACTGTAATCGGCCCAAATGATTGTATTAATCGAACCCTAAATGACCTAAACTGTTCAGATCAATAACTGGGACAATACCCGAAAAACTTAAATGGTCATAAAAGTTGATTTAAAGGACATTAAGTGCTATTTCGAGTTCTTGTGAATCTAATGAGTCTAAACACGAAGTCTAATATAAAGTTTTGACAAAGATCCAGAGTTAGAGTGTTGAATAGAGCAAAGTCGCACGATTGAGCCAGGCGAACGATTCAATCGCACGAGTGAATCAATTGGTGAATCGGTCGCACGACTGACTCAATCGCAAGGCTTAGCATACGACTAAGTTCAGTCGTAGGCTCAATCGCACGACTGAACTCAGCCGCAGGCTCAATCGCATGACTAAACTCGGTCAGATGGTTCAATCGCACGACTGAACCAGTTTGATCAAAACAATTTAAGTTCTAACTGTCATCTCTTATGCAAAAATCTAATGTATATGTTTCTTGTGTTGCAGTAATATGGCTGATAGATGGACAATGAGCACCAAGCACAACATCTGTGCACATCTCGATACTACTTCCCGAAACGCCTCTAAGTTCATTGGGATTATTGCTTTCCTACGTAGATCGAGGAATACAAGGCCATCTCTGCTCCATGCACACCATACAGGTCTGTATAGCAGGCCTTCTGGGAAGGTACCTCAGTTGACCAGTCGGTAGAGCCGCACTGTATCCGGAGCTCTATCTTTGGACAAGACAAGATTCGTTAAGAAGACCTGAGGCGAGTCCTAGACTTGGGGGAAGACGGGGCACATCCAACTAAGTTGCATCACTGACTGTGCATGGTTGCTTTATGAGGATCAATTACGTCGGAGACATCAATGCCAGCGTACTGAACAAGAGCAACATGTGCCCGCAATTCAAATGCTTAGCACATATGATCTTCAAGTGCATAGCCTCTAGGCATGGATGATTTGATGAGATGTCTGACCAAATCCAGAATGCATATGTTGCACTGATGCTGAACCACCCATTTATTTTCTCTCGCATGCTCTTTTTCTACTTGATAGAGAAGGAAGAAGATGATGTTTTGGACAAAGATGGGAATAATGATATGCAAATAGGTGGTGGTATGGATGACGAAGACTCACAAGAAGCTAATGAGGGTATGATACTAAATGTACAAGACATTGATGCTTATTGGCTTCAGAGGAAGATCTCCCAAGCTTATGAACAACAGATTGATCCACAACAAAGCCAAAAGCTTGCTTAAGAAGTACTAAAGATCCTAGAAGAAGGTGATGACCGTGAAGTTGAAACTAAGCTCCTAGTGCATCTACAGTTTGATTAATTCAGCCTGACTTGGTTTCAATATTGGAGCAATTGCATGTCACGAGAGCAACAACAAAAGAAAGATAGAAGAATTTGAAGAAAAGCATAAGAGAACTTGCAAGGGATCGTTAGAAGGTCAGTGAGCTACACTCCCAAAGAAAGAGAAATTATACATGATCTGACCGACGAGTAACTAGCTGACATGTTCAAACTAAATCCAGATGAATTGATCAAAGATGCTCCCGAAGTAAATGTTATAAGTGATGAGGAGCTACAGGATGTCGATGAAATAGAGATTGAAGATGTGACAGCTGAACACTATCCTGAGTACACTAACCCTAAGGGCAATGTTATCCCTAACTTGGGTGAAACTTTTGGCAGTGCAACTTTTGATAAGCTGAACGAGACGGAGAAAAAAAGGAAAAAGATGAAAGTCAAGCCCAAGCTTCTTATGCGAATATTGATCTTAAGAAAGCTGAATGGGCTGCTTGTTTTGCTGAAATGAAATCTCAGCGCGCATCTCCAAAGCAAAATGCCTACATCAAACTGTACAAAGTCAAGAAATATTAGAAAGTGTCTGGCAAAATCATCGCGGGGCTTATTTTGAAGACTTAAATGTTTATGCTATAAATAGAAAGAAAGGGATTGAGTACTTCAGATATCCACATGATCTGAAGACTCTTCCTGGTTTTGAGCTTAATAGATCGGCTAATTTAGATCTTTTGTATGCCAACCCGAGGAAGATGTCTGGATGGTTTGAGACAGCTCTGAAGAAAGAATACCACATCAGATGGGTCATCTTTAAGCCTCAACAAGCTAAACGTTTTATTCATAAGACTAAAGTTGATTCTATCTCTAGAAGACCTAAGGTAGTGCTGAAGTGGAGTTCCCCACGCATAATATCTAAGATTCCTCTAAGGGAGATGCCTCAAGACTTCACTCCACACTTCAAATGATGGTATATGATTGGAGGATGGGGGAGAAGCGGTCATAATGTTGAACAAAGATGGAAAGATTGAGACTATCAGGGTATTTAACCTAATTTGACTTACCAAACTTGTGCTGAGAAGATGTCTACACTCTATACAAGTGGCCACTGTTCTACGACACGCAAGATATTGTACAAGCTATAAGTTTCAACATGTTATACGACTCTGTTTTGCATTTGAGATACGCGTAGGAGTCACAAGAGAAGAGAAGTACAAGAAGTTTCAAGAACATGTGAAGAATGTTAGACAATAGGGTAAACTAGGTCCAAGGGGGAGTTTGTAAATACATGATGTTCCAAG
Source organism: Flaveria trinervia (assembly GCA_025506515.1). NCBI lineage: Eukaryota > Viridiplantae > Streptophyta > Magnoliopsida > Asterales > Asteraceae > Flaveria > Flaveria trinervia. Next base: position 25,232,237 of record CM046450.1, on the reverse strand, counting down.
TTTATGTGCTTAAATATTTCATTTCCTACACATGTGTAATGTAATTACTTAATGAAATATGATATGCGTTTGAGGTTTGTTTATCTTTGATTATTTCATATTATTATTGTGTTAAGTATAAGTCATATGTAGGAACTTCATATATAGGTTTGAGAGTGTTGTACACAATTCTAAGTAAATAATGATTGGAAAATATGTTCAACTTAGTCGGGTGATTATTCATGCTAATGGACCATACTTATGGACCATACGCATGAATAATCATGCTATAAGTGTATGTGTTTTGTGTGTGTGTAAAGAGTGGTTTAGAGTTTGTATTGTCTAGTTGGGTATTTGAGTTTGTTTTTGTGGGCTAAATTTTTTTAGAAAAATAAGATGTGGGCTAATAAAAAATCAAAGAAAATTGACCCCCAGTTGTTAAGATTGCATAAAGTGGCATTAAAAAAATATTTTTTCTGGGGGAGAATTATTTTATAATTTTGGGAAAAATACTTTTGGAGCGTTTAATTATTCACATTTTAATAAAATGTCATCTTCAAAAGACTTTAAATCAGATAATCTCGCAACGGCACAAAGCCGGTTTGACTATTTTGCAGGTACAAGAAAGACAAATTATTAGATTTAATTGATCGATTCTTAAAGGTGGCAAATAATCTAAAGAAGCATTTCCTGATCTTAGTAATCATGAACAAATTCAAAGACTGTCTTCCGTCTAAATGGAATCATCAAGTTAAAATGATAAAGCAAGAAAGAGGTTATGTTGACACAAAACTTATGGATATGATCAACAAGATAAAATCACTTAAGGTGGATATCCAAAGACAAGAATTTCAGCAAGCCGTGTTCCCGTATCAAACCAACATGCTTAATATGATCTTATTTCTTTTGTAACAAGCATACTTGATTACAAAACCGAGCTGATTGAAAAGATGAACTTATTGAAAACTAATTTGGATTCAAATGTTAAATCAAAGAAAATTGTGAAGCTCTAAGAGTAGATATTGACGGTAACCCTAAATTTGAGAGAAATAAAGATACTGAAGACAAGAAAGATGATAATAAAAAGAAATATTTTGAGGATAAAGAAAGGCTAAAAGTCAAAGAAAAGGACCAACATAGAATCACAAAGGTGTGCGACGAGAAGAGCTTAGCTACAGAAAGAACTATCATGGGTCTTTCTTATGAGACTGTTCAGGATATATGTTTTTTTTCTTGCAGAATTGATTATTTGGGATTTATAAGGCAAATAGATTGTTATTGGAAAATAAAAAATAATTAAAAATAATTAATCAAGAATTAAAGAAAAATGAAATTACTTTTTCAAGGAAACTTAATGAAGCATTGGCCAAAAATGATCTTTTAAGAAGAACCATTTTGGAGCGAACATTGAAATTTATATTCTAAGAGAAAGGGTTGTTTTAGCTCAATTTTAAATGACACACTTCAAACAAAGTATCATAAATGGACCCTTTCACACATGAAGAAACATGAGCTTATTTCTAAACAACAAGGGACACGAGTAAAACATGGGATTTGATATCATTCAGATGGTGAAACTGTATTTAATTTAGTTTCACCACCATCTACTCTCTATTATTCTCCAATTCCCAAACTTCACCAACAAATGATTTATTGAAAAGAATAATAAAGTTTGCATACAAGTTTAGCACGTGTGCATCTTAAAGAGGTGTGATATGATTATGATTGCACAATTGGTATGGGACAATAAATCGACTACTGACAATCTAGATAATGATTGTTCAGTTCCAGTTGTTTGTAATTTTGTATATATTGTTTCTTCTAACTTTAATAAGTTTAAAGTAGGTGAAATTCCTACCTTTGAGCCTGTCAGGATTATGAAAGAAGAGATAAATCGAGAATCACCTAATCATCAAGCTCCGACAATAGAACCACATCATATTCCTATCAATCAAGATCCTCTAGAAGCATATCTGTGTATACGAGACTGACAAGCTCAGATGATGAATCACACATAGAGGACCGTGTTGGTTCCTCACATATCAAGATATCCCCTGATCTTGTCAAGTTTCAAAAGCTTCCAAAAGCTGAATCAAGACAAATAAGGATCTCTTCTTCAACTGCAACACAAGCCAGTCAACCAGTGCAGATCTCATTTATTGTTCAGCACGGGAAACCACAAAACAAGCAGAATCTGCAAAAATCACAAAGCAATCTCCAATTCTAAATGCTTCACACGGGTCAGGAAAGCATCAAAAGCCTTTCAAGGCTTATTTTGAGTGTGAAAAAGAAGGTCATATGGTAAAAAAAGTGTCCTCAAAGACTTGCTACAAATGGTAAAGGCGAAACAAATTGCTTTTCCAAATGTTAGTCTACAATGTATGTTCCAGATGGTAAAGGCAACATTGATTGCTTCTCTGGTTTAAAAGGTAAAAAGCACTTATTTTTTAAGAGTTGGATGAAAATCCTTCACTTAAATCTTTTCATGTGAAGTCGGTTTCATATAATTCAAATATGAAAATAACCAAAGGTTCAAAACCAAATTCTTTTCCTTCCGGTCTTAACCACAAAATGATTTTCAAATTTATATCATTCAAATCCAAATTAATTGAAGCGAAACAAATTTGGAAAATTTAAAAGAAGGATACATCAATCCCCGATTGTTTAAACGGTTGTGTGCCGAAGCAGGTTACTTATATTGATGAAAAAGGAATACCCTAGACTATGATGGTTAGGGTTCCTCTTTCAAACTAATTTGTTTATGAGTGCAGGAACAATTCAGGAGGCCTGTTGGTAATCCCGATCACTGAAAGAGATTGTTCCTACTTCAAATTCGAGGCGGAACAAACAGGTTATGGTCATGGTATTTTATCCACAATCTGGAGTTTTATCTGCACATTCACAATTCTCAATTTACAGTCACTGCATATTTCTTGATAATTCATTCCTTATATTGATATCAGCGTAGTTTGGAAGATCTTCTTTGGTAATTTTTTATTTTGGTACAGTTTTATAAAAAATATAAAAAAGAAAAATAAAATAAAAATTATAGGTTTGCAAAATTAAAAATTTATGGGGAGAGTATAATAAAATTACAAAGAAAATAAAAGAGAACTGAGAACTTGATTCGAGATGACTGGGAAATGATTGTATATCTTCTGAAATGCTTGTTTTTTGCATGATTTGTGTTTTTAAAATAAGAAATAATAGTAACTAATGTTTTTTATTTGATTCACATCTTATTTTTAATTGAAAATAAAAAAAAACAAATAGTTTCTTTAATGATATGCTTGGTAGACTCAGTTTGAAAAATAAAGTAGACAACAACATAATGATCTAAATTAAAATTTATACTTAATGATGTCTGGATTTACGTAATCATTTTGGCCTGCGCGAAAACTTAGTCCTGACAAAAATTGGATTGAGAATTGATCTTTCACCCACCCTGATATAAATCATATAAGCCATATCTTTAAGTCATGATTGGTGTATTTTGTGTCTTATGTTTGTAATAATCCTTTCTATTGTACCGAAGTACTGACCTGAAGTGATGATCTCCTTTATAGTACGATAGTACTTACTTGGAGCTCTCATCGACACATGACTAAATGGTCATCTCCTTTGTTATATGTTAGTATAGACCTGGAGCTCTCACCATTTTGGTCTAAGTTGTGTCTAATCATCTAACGATGAATTTACAATATTTTGATGATAAGCACTTGCACACTAATGGACCAGCCTTTCTCTATAAAGATCGTAACCAAATTCAAGAAACCCTGAGGTTGGTTGACGGTTTTTGCCAAATGATTATGGGATTCTAGTATTCTAAAGTATTTAATCAAACCTTAATGAATCATCTACTGTTTGTTGAAAATATAGGACATGGGTTTAAGTGGATAAACATATCAGCATTGTTATTGATCTGTTTGAGAATTTCATAATCATTCAAAGGTTGTGATTAGATTCAGTATTAGTGTGATCTCATTGTTTGTGATGATTAAATTCATCTTTGTGCTAAAGTATATTTTGAGGATGTGATCTTATGATCGATTCAGTTCTCGGTAATTAAAAATATATAATCACAATAAAAAAATAATAACACAAATATTATAATATATATAATAATAATAAAAACTTATAAAAAATTCAAAATTCTTTTGGGTCATCCATACTATGTTGTTACAATTTTATCATTCTTCATGCATTTCATAGAAATTGCATACAAACGAACACGGTTCGCTTGTTTGCACACATAGATAAAGACGTGTTAATTTCGTTAAAATGAAATGATCTAATTAGAAATGTTGAGACTGTGCTTGTGATTGTGTTTCAGATTTTTACTGTAAGTGATGGCTGATCATCAATTGAGTAGTGTATCTCATCAGAGCACTTGTTCCTCAAATTTGCAAAAGATACCGAGCTAGGAATCATCCTCCTCTGAAGCACTCAAGATTAGAGATTTGGGAAAGCAGTTCTAACATCTTCACAAATTATGCACTCAAAAAGAGAGAGCACATAAATAGGGGGAGCATATGAGATGAATAATTTTTCTCATCAGATTAAGAAAGCTTCAATTTGAAGATCTTTCTATGGTTGACTTCTCGGTGCTGATTTCGTTTGAAGGTGTTGATAATGATAGACTAAGTGAGAGTATTTTTGGAGTTGTACAAGATAGTTTATATAATCAACTTAGTCAAAATCAACAAAAGTCAATATCTCAGTCAAGGTCAACGGAAAAGTCAAACATTGAGTTCATGACAAAGGACCGAGTGAAGATATTGAAGATATATTATGTTTGAGACTTTATTGTATTAAATATATTTTGTGTGAACAAAATATATTTTATCTTGTTTTAGTCTTGTTTTAGTCAAGTTTAATTAGTCTAGAGGGCTAAATGTAAATAGTGAAAGTTAGTCTAGATTATAAATAGGTTAATTGTAATTAGAGTTGGTTAATGGTTGAATGATCAATTGATTGAGGGATTTACTTGTATGCAATATTATTAGCAATCAATAGAGATCAAAGGGTTTTGATTGTGTTATCATATTTTGATCTATAATCTTCATGATTTGATTCAAGTGTGTTTAATTTGGGTTAACATGGTGTAGCCTAAGCCAATTTTGATGTAAGGTAAGCCATGAATTTTAGATCTTTATGTTTTAAAGCCGTCTTATAAAGCTCAAAACTCAAGCTTTGTAGGCATACAAGACCTACAAATTCAGAGACGACGTTTGGGCGTAAATTGATATACAAGACGCTTCTAAATCATCCTGATTACATACTCTTTCATGTTTGAAAGATCAACATTAAGGATTGAAGACCTAATCAAGATGATTCAAGGCTAAATCATTCAAGATCATTCTCATGTGTAGGGTTTTATACTAGTTGCTTGTTCAACTGACAATTACTTCACTTTGGATGTAAAGTACACTTAAGCAATTGGTTAGCTTAATTTGTATGTTGTCTGTTTGATTAAACGGCTTTGAATTTCAATAGTCAATTGATTTTCATAAGTTTTTGGTTTACACATTAACAATCGGGAT
>CM046450.1:25219215-25221715 GCA_025506515.1 Flaveria trinervia | reverse complement strand
TGATCGGCGCCACACACACGGTTTGCCCGAATCGTACCTTTGCGTCACCGCTCATTGGGTAGATCCCAGTTCATGGCAAATGATGAAACGTACGATTGCATTTGATCTATTTCCGTATCCACACACCGGAGAGTATTTATTTTACTTTTTGGATAATGTAATAACTACTTTTAATTTACAAAATAAAATATTTTCAATGGCATTTGATAACGCTTCCAACAACACAACCGCGGTTGAAAAATTAAAATTAAAATATCTTCCGATTGCAAACGGTGATTTTTTTCATACTCGTTGTGTTGCACATATTATTAATTTAGTAGTACAAGATGGTCTATCTGTACCATTTGTTGATAGGTTTATAAAAGTTTTTCGATTTATGTTACACGACGTTTTTAAAAAAGTAGAAAAAGATATCAAGATTATAAACAACTTTGTAAAGATAGAGAATCTAGATTTTTAGGGGCCTAATTGGGATGTACCTACTAGGTGGAATTCGACTTGTCATATGTTTGATTGTGCTTTAAAACAAAAAGGCACTTTAAAAGCTTTTCATAATAGTCTTTCGGATAATTGCGAAGCCGACCTGTTTCCGGATTTGGGTTGGAAAAATATTGAACATTTATCCGAATTTCTTGAGGTGTTTAAAAACTCAACTACAAAATTATCGGGAGTTTATTATCCCACTAGTTATTCGGTGCTTCAAGAATTATATTTCATGGCTTTGAATTTTAAAAATTTTCAAAATAAAAATAGTATGTTTAGAGAATGATAGAACCAATAAAAGACAAGTTTAAAAAATATTTTCTTGAGTTACCACCCGTTTTTACTTGTGCCGCTGCTTTAAATCCTTTTTTAAATGTTGCGGGGGTAGAATGTTTAATAGACGAGATAAATGACAATTTGGATATACATGACGAAACCCCAATTTTTCAACCGAGGCAAAAAGTTTTTAATGAAGTTTGAAAATTATTTATAATTTTTATTTAAATAAATATGGACCTAACGTAAATATAACTACGCAAAGAGAATCAACCTCAAGTGCTAGTACCTCGTTTAAAGACCCCGTTATGACTATGTGAATGTTGTTCGGGATGTGACGGCTAAACGTCAAAGGGGTACGCCCCAACAAGCGAACTTGGTATATATAGTACGACGATTTTATTTCAACTATAAGTACTCAAGATTATCATGCATTTGATATTTTGGCTTGGTGGAAAGGAAAGGAATCCCAATTTCCAATTATTTCGCTATGGCCCGTGATTTACTAAGCGTCCAAGCTTCTACGGTAGCTTCGGAGTCTGCGTTTTCTCTTAGTGGCAGGGTATTATCATTACGAAGAACAAGATTAACTCCGGAAGCGGTGGAGATGTGCATTTGTTTAAAAGACCACTTAGACGCGATGGATCGTATACAAGACAAAACAAATCTTGAAGACGAAATTGCAATCGAATGTAAAGTACACGATGAAGAGGTAGAAGAAGGAGTATCTTCTGGTATATCCGACGAAGAATTAGCATTTGATGAAGCCTCTCGAAGAAAATAGTCGATTAGTTATTGATTCGTTAATGTATTTTTTAGTTTTTTAATAAATAAATAATAAATAATGATTATAAATGTCTTTTTAATGTTGTTATAATTTATAATAATAATAATAATAATAATAATGAATTATGATAATATAATAATAATAATAATAATGATAATGATAATAATAATAATAATAATAACAATATAATGAATTAATGATATAATAATAATAATAGTAATAAAAAAAAAACCCGTTATACCCAGTTCTGGACCCGACCCGGTCCGGACCCGACCCGAACCGGGTAGGCCGGGTAGGGTTTTAAGTACGCCCAACCCGACCCGAACCCGAACCCGGGTACACCCCAACCCGGTTCCAAAAAAACCGGCGGACCGAACCCGTTTGAACCCGGTTCCGGGTCCGGCCCAAAACCCGGTTTGCCCACCTCTACTTAAGAGTTAAGAGTTGGTCATATTGTTTAAATAAATCCCAACAATCATATATTTGTATGCACTAGTTCAAAACGTTGTTAAATATTTTTTTGAAATAGTATACGCATAATTAACAATATCATATGTGACTTAAATAGAAAAAAAACTATTACATTTTATGGTATATTTTTTTAAAAAAAATAATAAAAAATTATATACGACTTAAAAGGATTGAATGGTATAAATATCAACGTCAAGTTATTTTTATTTTGCCTCTACTTTCACAAAAACTCACACACAAAAGCATACTTTCTAGATTCATGACCCTAATAACACACAGAAAAGCAACCTTTGCTTTGATTCTTAGTTTTATCCTATTAATTTATTCGTATGAATCATCAAATAATTTCAATCTACAAATGTTATTCATGACTCTTAGAATATCTCGGTTTTGAATCAAATTCTCTACCGAATGAAATTTTGTTCTATACTTTCTAGTTTCATGACCCCAATTACAAATTAATGGCTTGGCCTCCACTATTTT